>JBBMOI010000004.1:5105000-5112500 GCA_038088405.1 Porites divaricata
TACAAAGTGAATGAAGTAAAGGAGATGGAGAATGAATGGAAGCAGAAAAGAATGCATGGGCAGTATGTGAGAGAAAAGGAAGGTATGGACTGGGATAGAACTTGGCAGTGGATTGCAAATAGAGATTTGAAAGGATGTACTGAGGCCCTGATATGTAGCGCCCAGGAACAAGCTTTGAGAACGAATTATACAAGGTTTCACATTGATCGCACAGCAGAATCCCCTCTGTGCAGAATATGCGGAAGTAAGGGAGAAACGGTGGCCCATGTGGTGAGTGAATGCGGTAAGCTGGCACAGACAGAATATAAAGGAAGGCACGATAACGTGGCGCAGTATGTACATTGGCAACTTTGTGGTAAATGTGGATTGGAAAGAGCTAATAACTGGTATGAACAGAAGCCGGAGAGAGTGGTGGAAAGTGAAAACTCCAAGATACTGTGGGATTTCACAATCCAGTGTGATCGGAAAATCGAGCCAAGAAGACCAGACATTGTCTCTATTGATAAGAAGGAGAGAGAGGTTGTCATAATTGATGTTGCCATCCCAGGTGATGACAGGGTGAAAGATAAGGAACTTGAGAAGGTAGAGAAATACCAATTATTGAAGGATGAATTGCAAAGGTCCGGCGAATGCGAAAAGTCATTGTAATTCCTGTTGTTATTGGAGCCCTTGGAGCCGTCTCAGTTAATTTTAAGGAGTACATCAAGCGAATCGCCGTGAACATGAAGTTGGAAGTTATCCAGAAAACAGCATTGTTGGGGACAGCAAAGATACTAAGGAAAGTACTGTCCCTGTAAGAGGAAGGAAAAGAGAGACCTGGGACCCATGGTGACTTGTTGTAACCTGCTCCTAAGGACTATAAACCAGGCTGAACATCTTGCCTGAGTCTACAAGGAATGGACATAATAATAATAATAATAATAATAATAATAATAATAATAATAATAATAATTTACAATAATGATGATGATGATGATGATAACTCTTTTTGTTAATACCTCTCGATAATCTACACATGGCCCTCAGAAAAAAAATCAATAAAAAACACAACAATCGATCAAAATACTATGATTCATAGGCAAGAATTTGAAGATAAACTAAGTAAGGAATTGCTGAAGATTGCCCATTACAATTGACAAACTTCAATTCGCTTGAGTTTGGTTTCAAAAGACATCAAGGTAGAGCAGTCTTTCAACTCCTCAGGAGCACTGAACAATACAGGTTTGTCAGAAATAAGAAAAAATATCACTGTATTTTTTTAGACAAACATGCGATGGGATCACATGGGGACAGCATTACTGGTCCACAATAAATTATTATCACCATCCATCTTCAACTATATTTTCAACAAATTTTTTAAATAAAGAGGTGACAACAATAAGGGAACTCTCGTCTGGATCGCCAAAAGGTTGCCGCGGGTGTTTAATAGAGGTGGCTGCTTTAGTTAACGGAAGTTAAACTTACAATAATATTATTGTTTTCTACAATTTATTTTGGGACTTTGATCACTGGCCCCTAAACAGGTGGCCATTTAAAGAAAGTGTAACTGTACTTTGATCTACCCTGGCCTGATGGAAAACAACAGCCATGGGGAGAATGATGCTCTAGGAATTCTGCGCATACAAACCTGAAAAATGTCCAGGTGCATGTTTCTCAAAACTCCCATAAAATTTATTCAAGCAAAAATGTGAATGAGAATAAACTTCAAATGGGAAGATTTGAAAACTTTATAAGAACGAGAAGTGTATTGGCCTACTTTGCACAAGAACTCCAAAGATCGTTACAAAAAATAAATGGATGAGATATTATTCTATTTTAAAACTATCTGGGCCTGAAAAAAATTCTTTGGGAGTTTTGAGAAATGCATGCTAGGACTCAGAGCTTGTATATTTTAATGCAGATAAGACAAAATTATTATTATTTCCAAATGAAATATTTCACAGGCTTCCATTCTTTCACCATGCCATTTAAATGAGTTCTTTTACCACCTTACCTGTTTGCATACTGAAGTAGCGATAACTCAAGAGGAGAAATTGAATTGACTATTTTCAAATCCCCCACGATACACTCTGCTGCCCCCCCCCCCCCCCCCCCCCACAAACTTTGCGCAAGTTATTGTCTTCAAATGCTCTTGGGAAAACAACGTACTCACAGGAGCATTTGAAAACAATGGTTTATGCAAACTATGGGGGGCAAAGAGAGTGTATTATGGGGGATTCGAAAATAGAGCATACTGAAAATAACAATCTAACTGCTATACCTCATGGAGAACTCCAGAAATTTTACTACCCTCTCATGAGGAGAAACTGGATACTAATAACAACCTAAACACTGTACCTTATATTGAACTCCAGGAATTTCGTTTGTAGTCTCCTGCTTTTCTCCTTCAGCCTGTGGTGTAGATGTTGGAAGAGATTCTTCACTTGATGGTGATCCCTTACTCTGTGTGGTGAGATAAAATATATCAATCAACTCCTTACGTGGGTCCTGTCTTTCAGCTAAATACTTGAACATACCCACAGGCTGTTTGATTTCATCTTTAATTTGTTGTCTGTGTGCTTTAGGGCCTGTTTACATGGAGTTGGGGGACCCTAGTTAGGTGATGTAACTCGCCTGTCCATATAATCTCTCACTTTAATCTGACCACATTTATATGTTAGGTGGGGTGACCCACCACATGTTACCTCACCTATCTGGGGTCCCCCACCTCCATGTAAACAGGCCCTATGTCAACACATTTTGTACTAACAACTTAGTGAAACCAGAAACCCAAAAGGGGTTGAAACGTGTAACTTGCGTTCAGTGCTCGTGAATATTCATTTTGACCATATTTGGAAATCTTAGTGACGGATATCCATTTTCAACAGAATGGCTGCTGCGCGATCACCATGCAGATGTTTTAAGACAAGAGTTCTGCATTTCAGGGTTAAAAATACACTGTTAAAGGACAAAAAATGGAAAGAGAAAGTTCAAAAGAATGCTCAGCTTTCTTTTTGTAGAGAAAGGGAAGCTTTTCATCAAGAAATCATCCTTCGAGGAATTCAACCTTGTTTTCTTCACGTCGGAGCCTATGGTCTGTTTTGAAATGCAACCAAGTCAGTGAAGTTTTTGCTGAATTTTCAGGTACATTTTGCACTCTATGGCCAAGACAATTACGTTTGTGAAAGGGAATTTATGTATTTTTAAATGCTTCATAGACGTTTTATAAATTTTTCTCTTCGGCGCTAAAGAAAAATTACAAAATGTACCCTGATGTGAGATGGATTTTGTGTTGAATTTTGTCATGTGCTTAGCCGATGTCACTTGCGTGAACGGATCCACTATCCAGATAGTGTTTTCCGAATTGCTGTAAAGGATTAACTTTTTGGACTTTGAATATAAATTTTCAAGAAACGGTTTCTCTGTCTATTGTTTTGAGTTTGTTCATTCATAAAATTAGCTCAAAACACGATCGTGACTACAACATCTAAGTTTAATTTAAGCTTTTAAAATGCTTCTCACATTCATTACAAGCATCACTTTTTGCGAAGATGTCAGGTTCAGGTTTTGGACACTTTCGATACGCAGCTAATGAATTTTATTCGAAAATATTTTTCACTGTTTATTCTAGACTTTTAACATAAGAATTTTAAAAGCCTATTTGCAGTATAAGTTTACAGTGCAGAGGGTCAACGAGGCATCGTTTTTTGAAGTGACAACTTCAAGAAGTTGCAAGGCCGTCAATGGGTTTCATAATGTTACGTTTGGCCCGGGTGGTAAGGCAATAATATCCTGCTCAGTGTTTCGGTAATATTCCTGGTTTCAACCTTTGAAATCCCTTTGAAAGCTTTCTTGGCTTTCGGGAGTTTTTCCCCCGTTTCTTGGCCATTTTTTTTAAGCGGGCGCGGGAACCTGAAGGAAAATTACGTCACGTTGTTTACAAAGTTTTATTGGTCAGTTATCTCTTCTTCTCGTTCCAAATATGGTACTTTCGAAATTGAATAATCACGAGCATCGGACAAAGCAAACATATGAGAGTTACATGTTTCAACCCCTTATGAGTTTCTGGTGAAACTGAATCTCTGCTTACTTGAGACTTACTGTGTGACCTGAAATTTTTGTGGGATTTAGATTTGCTACACAAAAATACACTACTAAGAAATTGTGTCTGTTCAATCACAACTTGTCTCTATTGTTCAGAAACAAACAATATAAAATGAAACTCTGGTTTTACATAGGGTATATGCACACTGTAGTATTGTTTGAAAATATGTATTTAAGTCTATAGCACGTACTCAAAAAAAAATATATTATAAATGCTGGACACTGGGTACTAGCCAATGTTTTGCTTAGTTCCAGCAAAACACAAAAAATCACCAATCTGCAAAAATAAAGTTAGAGAATATTCACTCTGGAGAAAAATTTTTGGACAAAAAATGTTTGTGGTAAATTTGTGGGAACTTATTTTGACAGACTGCTGGAAAAATTGCAAAACTCACAAAATTTTTGTGCCACACGGTATCACTTTCAAACTTGGCAAATAAGGTGCTCTTTCCAGTTGCATCAACAAATTTTGCAAACTGATCCTAATATCCTAATAAAAACTTGAAATAAAATGTGGATGGGTCTATTTGGAAGATGGATAGGGTGATCCAAGAGAGTAAAGATAATGCATAGTCATCAACGTCTAATTCTAGCAGTTACTACCGAAACAGGTAGACTGCAAATTCAAAGACACGCATGACAGTTGATTTTGGCACCAGACATTAACGACTTAGGTCACGTGGCTTTGTTTGTCAAACCAAAAAGTTGAACTCATGTGTCACATTCTTTTTTCATTGCTGGCTTTGTTGTTCGCACATCAGAGTGGTCAGCTCAAGAAGGCTGAAACCAAAAGAACTTTCATTGATTGACTTTTTACAAATGAAAATTTCACCTTTTTGGTTGACAGAGAACACCATGATGCATTTTACTTGACTTGGCTATCTTTGGCCTGCCAAATGTTCAGGAATGTGACCATGGGAGTTCACCTTTTTGGTTGGACAAACAAAGGCACATGACTCAAATCATAAACATCTGGCGCCAAAATCAACTGTCACATGTATCTCTGAATTTGCAGTCTACCTGCTTTAGTAGTATTACTTGGATACAGAACTTACCTCAGTACTCTCTGCTTGCGGTTGCTGTCTACTAACAGGCAAAGTCGGTACTGCGGGTCGTTCTGGTTTAACCTGAGGGGGTGGCGGTCGTGCAGCTGGTACAGGCTTGGGCTTTTCTTGGCTTTCTTGTGAAGTCACCTCTCCACCCATAGTATCTGCTTCATCTTGGTCAGACTGCAGGAATGGGTTTGTGGCTGTGGAACAAAATGCAGAGGTGAAAAAACCTTTTTATGCAGTTCTGATGAGACTTTGTACACCACTGTAACAGGTTTATTTAAGCTTACTGAATACCTTGTGAGATATATAAGGCAGATAGTGTACAAATTTCAAGACTCAGAGCAACAAATTATTTAAAACAAAATCAAGTATTTCCTCCAAATCACTCGAACGTCATCAGCAATGTAATATGTCACATTACATAACAGAAAGGTTGTTGAGTACTCATAGCCCCAGGCTCTACTTTAAGGGTTTACACTGGGGGGGGGGGGGGGGGGGGGTTAAAGGTACTCCTGGGAATTCTTGGTGGGGGTGCCCCACCCGGTTCTCAAATCCTGACCCCATTTAATTTCAGACGAAAAAACACCAGACCAGACCTCTAAAATCCATTCCCGATTTCATCACATTACTTCATCAATACTTAGAATAGAGCACAAACAAAAAAAAATTCTTCAAATGCATTTCAAATTCACATTCTATTCCATTCTTATTCATTGGGAACTGAAACGATAAATACATTCATAGAGGCCTTACCAAGGGGGGGGGGGGGGGGAGGGTCCAATGTCGCTCTTCTGAATTTTAAAACGTCTCATGTCGGTGTTTATCCTTTCTTTGTTGCTTATTCTTGGCTTCGCCATCACTGTCGCAATTTTGCCGAGGGAGGTTGTCTCTTGTCACAATTTCATTTTATGCTCTGTCGCTACTTTTTGGGTCATGTCGCTTGTTGGAATTTACCCTGGCAGGGCCTCTTCATACACTCCTGTAGTTCCCTCGAAAATCATACCCTATTCCAGACCAAAATGGGCACAGTGTATACTGTTTTCAGACCAAAAAGGCCCAAAAACCATACCCTTTGGGATGGCACATACCTACATTGCTTCCATAAGGGAGTATCCCCTGCCAGGGGGGGGGCTATTTACAGTATTGCTACTTAATAAAAACATCAGAATGAAAAAATGAACAGTAAACAATATACCATCCGCTCCAGCCATAGCCTTGTCCTCTATCTGATTTACAGTTCCATCTAAGATATGAAACAAAAAAGGGCAAAATTACTGGAGTGGTTGTCAATAACACATGACCATTGTGTGGAATTTGATTTTCAGCTACTTAAAACCAAAAGAAAACTTTTTGTTTAAAATAAAGGTCTTCTTTTTCACAAGCACAATATTACTCCTACTGCAAAGTACACATTTTGAAGAGAATCTTAGTTCTTGATTGTTAATAATATTGATTGACCACAAGATCTCAACTTTGGCTGTACGTACTGGCAGCTGCAGAAATGCAATCTCGAAACTAAAAGGTCATATAAAAGGACAGTTAAAATCTCAAGACTTAGTTTATGCTCAAATGTGGGAGGTATTGCCCTTGAAAAACTGTATTGAGCCACCTAAATAGAGGCTGATAGCTTAAGAGAGGGTTGCTTAATAGAGGTTTCACTTTAGTTACCTTGCTTCCAAAGGAAGGACTACTTAGTGAACAAGGATAGACCTCCAATCATAAACGTTTTATTTTATAATAACATTAATCTCTCCTGTCGAGGCTTGTTGCTCAAAAGTCCTGGTGTCTTTTGGGGCCTGGGGCCCCTTTCTTGAAAGTCCCAGTAACTTTTCGGGCCCGAAATCAAATATTCAAATCAAAATAAAAGGAATAAGAGCACGGGTCCTGGCTAGAAAACTACTCCATTTTGCTTCATTAACTGATAGCTTTACTATGTTAGATGCAAAACTAATGAAACCTCTATCTTACATGTAAACAACAATAGCTTGACGGGCCCATTAACTATTGGGACTTTTGAGAAATGGGCCCTTTAAATCAAGTATTCAAATCAAAATCAAAGAATAAAAGTGCAGGTCCTAGCAACTAAATCAGTCCATTTTGTGTTGTTATCAAACTAACTGCAAAAATATTACAACCTCTATCTTGTAATGCAAACAACAACAGTTCTGCAGGACAGTTAATTATCAGCACCTCTGAGAAACAGGCCCCAGATGAATTTTAATGATGGATGAATAGGTTAATTTCCTGGATACTCACCATCATTAGTTTCTAATGTGACTGCCTCTTCATTGCACACTACTGCATCACCACTTTCTGGGTGAGAGGATGTCGTCTGGGCATCTGTATCATCACTGTCTGACACTTG
>JBBMOI010000004.1:5115000-5150000 GCA_038088405.1 Porites divaricata
CAACTGAATGTGTGTGTTTAGAGCGCCCTTCTCAGCACCTGAGAATTCATAATTGTCTTCTGAATTTTCTCGATCAAATTCCAGGTAATTTCAAGTTGACAAGTTCCAGTATGAGCCACCACTAGGTAAAGAGCTATTTTTTTTTCCATTTCTCCACGAGAAGATGCTTGATTTAGTGGAAAGAAATGAAAGTCGATGTGTTGAAATTTAGAGGAAGATCAGAGCAGCAGGCAGCTACTGTATGGATCAATCTAGCATGAAAATCAAAACAATCTGGATTGTCTGAATCCAAAAAAAGTTTGGCTTAAAGGAATGCAACCTTTATCTGATCCAGACTCAATTTATAATAATTATTAATCGCATCTGTAGGCTTCAGCATATAAAGTCACAGTCTGAAAAATTTAAGACAAAATCATCCAGAACTACATAATTGTTATTAAATAGCATAAATCACCTGAGTCAATTTCTTGAGATCAGCTGTCTTGCCCTTTGCTTTAAGTGTCTGCCAGAGAAAAAAAAAATTAAAAAAAATTCAAAGAAACTTGAGGTTAAAGAAGTGGCTGCAGAAAACAAGTTTAAAGGTACACTGCATCGTGTAATAAGTAACTATGGGACATCTACGGGAAGGTCTTGGGATACACTCAGGGGGAGAGCGGGTATCATTTAATGTCAAAATCATAGGATGCAGTAGCTGGAACTTCAGTTCAGGGGGGGGGGGGGGCTGCCAGTGGTTTGACATCCTGTAGGGTAGGGAGGCATTACATGTACATTAAAAAAAGACAATATTATTGCACTAGCTTACTTCTAGATTGTGTCTGTATCGATCATAGTCCACAAGTTTCCTACCACGCTTGTTTATTCTTGCCTATTGATGAAAACAAAACTAAATGAAGAGGGTAACATTTTATAAGAAACCTTGATAGCTTAGGTACTTTTATAGTGATAAAGGTAACCATGTCTGCTTATTCCCACAACAACTCTAACTGTTGTCATTTTACAAATCCAGATTTTCCATTCTTTATACTCTTATCAGAAATGACATCAAAATGTTTAAAACTCAAGTGGCAGTTCCACAGCCACAGGAAAGTGGTGTCACTGCAAAAATTTGAGCATTTTAATACCATTTCTATGGTCAAAAGGAGCATAGACCATGGAGAATTGTTGTTGATTTGTTTTTACAGTTTTTGTTTTTTAACAGTTTTTGACATCCATTTACCGGTATTGTTTAAGTGTGTAAGAAAATTCGCGCCGGGAGAAAGTGAAAACAAATTGCAGACTGATTAGTCACAGGGAAGTTTGCTTCAACCAAATTACCCAGGGCTGGGTTGTTCGAAGCTGGGTTAAGATAACCCAGGGTTAGTGCGAAATTTGAACTCAGATATAAGGGCTTAAAAAGCAAATTCAGTTTAATTCACTTTGCCTACAATTAAGATTGGAAACTCGAAAAAGAATAGAGAAAATTAAATCAGAGAGTGCTTTTAATAAAAAGATAGGGAAACCCAGGTTAAAATTTAATCCCGGGTTAGCGCTAACCGGCATTCGAACAACTGGACCCAGATCTGGGTAGTGACATGTCATTTCTTGAAAACACCAGTATTAGCGTCGTGAAGTGTGGGCTGATATCTCAGGCTACAGGCTAACAAACTTTTTCGAGACTCCACCTCTGCATCTTACATCAAAATACTACACAAAGTCTTTGCAGGCCATCTACAATCCTGCCTACCACGACTTGCTAAGAGTTTTGTTTTGACTGTGGGTCTTACCGACAGATCAAGGTGATAAGGGCAAAATTAGCATAGGTAATAGCATGATTAGTAGTGATATTTGGCATAAATACCACAGCTCATGAAATTACGTATGACAATATTGTTACACGTAATTTCACGAGCTGTTAGGCGAGTGAAATTTGAGACCATTTTGAAATATCACGAGTGGTATTTATGCCATTATCACATACAAATCATGCTATTATTTGTTTATACTACTACCCGCAAAAGTTTTGTGATTTTCACATGTAGGTATTTCAAATTAAGCTGAAATACCACTGCTCTAAGCCAATCAAATTGTAGAAATTTCTCACGTAGTAGTATAATGGATGTAAGAGGATCTGACAGGAGGAAACTCATGAAGTTAACACTATTGGATGCTGAAAAGGAGCAAATTTCTCTTTGAGTAAGAGTACAGTACCTTGATATCAGGAAACTGACTCTGATATGCTGTTAGAGGGACGATAACTTCATCATGTAGTTTTTCTTCTAATTCATGCCATTGATTATGCAATTCCTAAATTTACCACAAAAAATAAAATATTATTAAACTCAGATCACATTGCTTACTGTTAACAGTATCATACAGAATATGTACAATCGTGGTATATTATTAAATACTGTTATAATATTCTAATGTAAACTTTGTGAAAAGTTGAAACTCGGAGTTTCACACACTAAGCAATCATCAAACTAAATGCTCTAGGTGAACAGATTTCAGTCTGACGATTGCGTAGCACAAGAAACTCTGAGTCACAATGTACATCCTTTAAAATATAACTTGTATTTTGCTCTGCAGGGCTGTAACTAAGATTTAAAGTTGCTGGGCATATGTTACAGGTCAAAATTAAATTCAGGTTATAATTTTTCAACCTACAATCTTGGACAAAATAAAATGGAACAGCAAACCCCCAAATCAAGGATGAAGCCGTGCGAAGGGCAAAAACAGGCCATTTTCCCATCCTTGATTTGGGGGGGAGGGGGGGTCTAGGTTTTCCATTTATTTTGTACTTAGGGCTAGGAGACAAAGGAAATTGAGAATCAACCTAGGTTAAAAAATTGTAACTTGAAAATCATTTTGACCTGTAACAGATATAAAACAAGTTAGTGAGAAATCAAACAGCTAGGGGTTTCTTTCCATTCTATTTTCCTCTGATTTTCCATGAAAGTAGCCAGGGACCACATTTATAGTAGCTGGGAGAAATCCCTGATCCCTGGCCCTTAATGACAGCCCTGTACATTTTATGCATTAAGCACTTCTTGAAAGTCAAAAAATATTTCCACTGTGTATGATGTCATTCCAACTAGTGTAATAAAAAACAAAACAGGTTTTAAACAGATATCCAGACAGGACTCAGCAAAGCCACTTTAAAACTACATATCTGATGAAACACTTCTTGTGATCTTTTGATGATGAAGATAAACCCATTATCTAAAAAAACTGATGTTTTATGATAGTACAAACCTCTAAATACTGAATAATTTTATCTCTTCCAGGCCAGTCAGGTTCATAAACTTCTTTTACTGCTTCTCCAAATGCATCATTTGCAACTAACATTGCTGACAAAAAAAATTAAACTTAACAACTGCAACACTAGTGGAGGTGAGTGCCCGGGATGTCCAGGGGCTTCTACCTAGGTTAGGACCGCTTCACCGCTAAGCTCAAGGAACATTTGGCCACTTAGCTTGTGAACCACTTAACCACTAAGCTAGAGGACCGCTTAACTGCTAAGCTCATAGACTGCTTCACCACTAAGTTTGTGAACTGCTTAACTGCTAAGCTAGAGGACTGCTTAACTGTTAAGCTCATAGACTGCTTCACTGCTAAACTCGTGAACCGCTTGACCACTTAGCTCGTGAATCGCTTAACTGCTAAGCTAGAGGACCGCTTAACTGCTAAGCTTGTGAACCGCTTGACCCATTATTTCATGGACAGCTAGACTGCTAAGCTCGTGCACCACTTAGTTCGTCAGCCTCTTGACTGCTAAGCAAGTGAATGCAAAACCACAGCCATTCTGTCTGACGAACCACCACCAAGCTGTCGTCGAACTTTCCAACCATGAAGTAGCAGACGAAATACCCAAGCAAAAACCATGGCCAAATGCAGAGACGAATGTCTTGCCAAGACTGTCAGCCCAAATTACGAAGAAACAACAATTGCATAGACCCAAGTGTAGCCAAAGACAATGAAGAAAGAAAATGGCTTGACCAAACAGCAAAAAACAGCAAGAATACGACGGTAAAAGAATGATTCAAAGGCTAAACGAAGAGAGTGGCCACCAGGAAAACAGGGTGCTGAGCACATGGAGGTGACGCAAGCAAGGCTGACTGCGCTTGAGCCAAACGACTGACCGCTGACCACGCCCGTGCTCCTTGTTTTTAACTGTAATTAATAATAAAAAAGCAATCTTTCTGAAGACCTGATTAATGAAAAGGTTATTATGTTACAACAGATAACTGCCTGTAGATAAATTTTCTACTCTCCACGACAGTCAAATGTCTTAGGAAATTTTTTGATTGTTGTTTTAGTGGCTGGGAATTCAATTTACCATTACATGGAACATGGCTGTAACCACATATACAATGTATGGTAAGGATGGATAAAATAATATCAGTTAATGCAGCTACATGTATCTGCACCAACAAATCCTTTGAGGAAATGTATGGAGAATGTGTAGGTTGATATGGGGCCTTTGCAGAGAAATGGTCACACAGGACAAAAACCTTTTCAATGGCCCAATGCCTTGTTTACCATCCAGCAAGGTGCTTTTGTACCATGTGATTGTTTCTCTGCAAAGGCTCCACTGGTTCTCGGAGGGTTATTAGAGAGTTTTAGATCCGAGTTTACCGCGAACCTCTAACCGCTGAAGGTCACATGACAAGTCTTTTCTTTTGCGTCACGTTTGAGGTTTACGATGTGCGTTTTCAACATGGGGGGGTAGGTTTTCACATATGTCATTCACCTGAAAGCTTTGAGCATATAATTTTTGTTTTATCCCACGTGATAATACAAAAATCTTGTGGAGCAAGTCTTTATCCATTAACAAAGGCACAAATTTGGGCGAAATGCTAAATTTGATAAATTCTATTGGATCTTGAAAACAAGTGCCACTCATGGCTGCTGATTCAAAATGGTGGCCGTAAATTTGAAAGAAGAACTGATGTAAGAATTTACAGCTCTTTGCTGCTAGATAACCCAGTGTTACCGTAAATTTCTATTATTTTCACTGCAGGATTGATATTTCTTCTATTTCTAAATGGAAAAATAAACCTAGAATGGTTCCATTTCGTGAATCAACTTCTTTAATCCACCGCCAGTCTAAATCAAATTATTTTTGAACGTCAAACTGCAAACCACGGTTAGAGGTTCGCGGTAAACTCCGATCTAAAACTCTCTATTACTTGTTGATTCTCCTACTCATTACTTGTTCATTCTCTGACTTATCCCGTGGGCAGATGCCCTTCGATCTTGCTAGACAAGTGGGACTTACATGTATCTACGAAGATCAAAGGGCCAAAGGGCCTCTGCTCATTGGGTATCTCTGACTTCCGGGGGGGGGGGGGGGGTACTCGATATATCCTTGGGTGGGGAGGTGCGGCCTGGCCCCTCATACCCTGACCCTGTTTAAGACAAAATCACGGATTTTCCTACCCTGTTCAAGACACAAATTCGATTTTTGATGCCCTGTTTAAGACATTTAACCCGAAACCATACCCTGTGCAAGACAATAATAAATATCGAAACTCTTTCTTATTTAATCCATTGGCAATCACAAAACTTTACTTCGTAGAAGATACGCGCAGGCTGTTTATAGCCCAAGAAAAGACACCCTGTTTAAGACAAAAATAATTTTTTATTGATAAAATCGATACCCTGTTTAAGACAAAAATCCCGAAAAACATACCCTGGCTGGCCGCACGTCCCAATTAAGCCCTTATAAGGGAGTACCCCCCCGGGCTCTGATTATAAAGTAGCAATTTTTATTAGCAAAAAAATTCTGTCTTCTCTCACCTCTGATGCAAGAATAATAATTTTTTAATTCTTTATGTAGCCTCTGTGCTGCGCTCTGTAAAAAAGGAATCCGAATTTATTTCAAAAGCATGGTCTTACAATCTACTTCTCAGTGAGAAATGTGGTAATTTTCTTTCACTTGATTAAAAAATGAAATGGAAAATAAAACTTCTCATTGTTACCAAGCAAGTGAACACACGTATAATATTAATAAGCGCTGATTTCTTCTTCTATATTGCACATTTCTTTACTCCTAGTGCTGTCGTTTGAGTTACGCTAACTGAAAAGTTCGATCAAGTAACAAATTAAATATTTTCAGGTAAAGACAAATACACGTCGCGTTGAAGACTTCGGCAAAAAAAAAAAAAAATCGCGACTTATGAAATCGCATTTCTTTCAGCTTAGGCTTAGATTAATCACCTACAGCTAGTATATGTATTTCGATTACAATACCGCTCTTTTTGATAGCTTATGGACACGTTCCCCTACCTGTTGTTTGTTAAAATTGGTCACGAATTCATCAAAAGTTAAATCCTTCGTCTCGTTTGCTTTTCCAAGCTTTTGCATAACCTAAAATACAACCGATTAAGAAAACGACAAAATTAGAGACCTCTCTGCAAATTTCAATGCCAATTACTGCAAGATAACCGGATCAAAACACCACCCAAATGTCACTTCCGAGGGCAATTGATCATTATGCTCCAACCTTTAAAAGCCATGGAAATAAAATAAAATGATGTTACATTTACCTTTTCTTGAGCTCTTTTGGCTCTTTTTGTGGTAATGCTCGCCGTTCGAGCTAAAAAACTCTTTTCGGCGCCCTTGTCACCTTTATCCGCCATTTTGGATTCTACGATACCGCTGACACTGACAGTACGCATGCGTCAAATGACAGCAAACTGAGGAAAACATGGCAGACTATTTAGGGGAAGACTCAGCGAAGAAAGTACAATATTTTCCCGAAGGAAGTCTTTTAAATACAATGATCATATCGATAATTGACTCTGAGAAGAGGTACACTGATATCCTTAAGGAACCTTACACCGTTTATCTCATCGAAACCAAGTGAGTTAGAGTAACAAGTAAAATATTTTGCCATCGTGCCCATTTATTTACAAGATTTATCACTCGATGAAAATTTAGGTTAAGCCATGGTTGGTAAAAAGACTTACGGATTGCTTAAACGCTACATAGGTCTTGTTAAACTGATCTTAGTTTCTCGGGTGATCAGTCAACGTCAATAAACGGATGCATCGGGGCTTTTCCAAAAGGGTCGGTCTTCATTGGGGTAGTGTGACTGGGCAGGGTAATTTTCACCCCTGTACTGTTATTTAAATTCTTTGTAATTTCAGTGATTGAATTAAGCGTGAGAGCCCTTGAAGGCTTTAATAGTGACAAAGGGGATTTGCTTCAAGGACATCACGAAGTAGATTTTCTCAGCAAGGTTCAAACACAGTTATGCACTAGTCAATATTGTAACCCCGACCCCCAAACCCCCGCGGATAGTGGGGATTTTACGGAGATTTTACATTGATTTCTTGCACCGGCCCCTGGAGGAATACCAGAAATTTACGGCTTATACTTCTCCCGGGGTGGGGGTGGGGGTGGCGGATTTGGTCTTAGTGTTTCGGTCACGTGATTTGTTTGCCCGCGAAAGAAGCAGACATGGCGGACTCGAACGCCGTTGGGATTTATGAAATGTTTCGCCGGCTTAGGTCAGCAAAACTTTCGCATGTAGCAGATACATTTATTGGTAAGTGAATGTTTTGAAATTTTAGAATTCAGGTTTACTCAGTATGGCTTGTATTGTTGCGGAATTTAAATTGATTGAGCGAACTTCTATTCGACGCTCACTTGCAAAGTTTATAAAACAATCTCAGTGTCCAGCTCATTTGAGGCTAGAGCGACTCTATAATATACCTGCCAACTCTCACGCCTGCGGGTTGAAAACTTCGATCTCACGCCAGCTCACGCTTGCGGGCCAATTTCTCACACCTGATTGAAAAATGTGAGTTGTTGCCATCTTGCTTGACACAATTTCCAAAAATATGTTAACTCAGACCCATGTAAGGAACGAAAACCATGTGTAAATTGAGTAAATGACAATACCTTCCTCGTGATCTCTGATTCTGTGGATAAGCGTTTTCTCGATAACTTGGCCTTTGGCAGACTTCGGACGTCTTCAGAAGACTTCGGACTTCTTCGGAAGACTTCGGAATTCTTCAGGAATCTTCGGAAATGATTGTGTCGTCTTCAAAAATCCCAGCACTCCCAGGATAAAAATCTCACGCTTATATCTCGGAAAAAGTTGGCAGGTATAGTATAATAAGGCTCATTCTTCATCAGTTGACCATGAAGGTCTCATTTTAATAAACCCTGTACGTTGTGTCTCGTTTTAATAAGCTTAGACATAATCCTGTTTTTATTTTATCGCTTTTGGCATTGCAAACAAGAACATTTGCCATTCGATTTTCCTGAAATAGATAAGGTTTTTGAAGGTCGGCTGTACAAAACCGCATGTTAGGCAGTTTTGGCGCCAACAACAGAAAAGTGGCTCTGTCCTCATTGTAAAGATAAAGAACCTTCAGGAACCCATACAGCCACTTGTACTTAGATCTGTCATTTGTAGAAAGATTGAGCAATACAGTGTCCGTTGTTAGCTAATCAGCGTAATAACTGTCAATCTAATGCATGGTTTAATATAATGTTTGGATCCCTTATCACGGTCGTTTCAGGAAACCTCCAGAGGGAAATGTGAATGTATAATAATGTTTGTAGTACTAGCTTTCTTGTAGATTCTTGTTACTACGGTAGCCCTTCAATTAGTGTCCCATAGTTTGATGATCTCATTGATGTTATTAAAGAATTCAAAGTTCGCTGGAAAGAAAAAATTCATACATTTTAGGTTCAATCATTTTATTTCAAGTTCCTTTTTCGGCGATGGCCATGTTAGTGTCTTTTGACTCCAGTTGTAAAGAATTAAAAAGAGGCTTAATTATGCTGAACTTCATTGTGTTGACTTATTTGCTGGCTTTAGAGGTAGGGGAAATTTTCTTCTGAATCTGTCCCTGGGGCCTGGGGGAAGTTTCTAAAATTACAGAGCTGCTCATGTGAATTCCCCCACTATTCCCCGGGGGCTTAGGGGTCGGGTTTACAATTGACTAGTGCATTAGCTCTCACCATGCAGATTTTTTTCACCCATTACATCATTGTAAATTTAAAATTGTACATTTGGTATTTGATGGTATACATGAGCAGCAGATCTCAGCATGCTCTGATGAGCTTTTCTCCACAGAGATCCCCTAAAAGATCGAGATTCCCTCATGGTTAGCTCTTGCTGGCTACCATGAGAAAATTAATGAGGTGTGTGCAAAGAACTGAAGCTTGGTCAGGACCTCACAAATTAATGTATTTGATCTCTGGTGATCAAACTTTCTCTTTGAAAAGAGATCTTTTAAAATGTAAAGCATTGCTAATGTCCTAGCCTGCAAAACAGCCGTCTTTCAGGAGGGACATATGCCCCTCAGCGAAACATCTCCAGTGTCAAGGAGAGATGGCTGTTTTCACAGGCTGCTAAGGCCATTTCATTGTTGCCCTGAAACTTTTTTCAAGATTGACAATAAGGTCAATCTGTAATCATATGAATTATAAAGTTAGACATTTGTTTTGAGTATAGGAATAACATATTTTTTGACGATGAAAGTATAAAACTATTCTGATGACTGTTTCCAGGTATATTGATGGCGGTCCTCCAGCTGGGGAACCTGACATGTCATCATCAATATGGAGACGATATAGTGAATTTGAACTATTGAGAAATTATCTTGTGGCAAATTTTCCAGCGGTAAGCAAATGGATTGAAAATGTTCACAATATTACAGTCTACATGTACCTCTCTATAGATGTGAGCCTATCTTTAAGTGGAAGTCCCTCATCAAGAGGTGTCCAGTAAAAATACATTTTTGGTCTATTTTGTTGTTGTTTTTATTTAATTATTGTATGGGACTGTGTACCCAATTCAGGACAATTCAGGATTTTAGAGGGGTTGGTCATGGGTGAACTTCTTTTTATTACCTTAGTTTATTTATAAACAATGTTAGCTTTGGGGACTCCCCACACATACTTACCCCCAGGTTGGCCTGAACCAGACGTAAAAGGTGTTCCTGCCTTTTGATCTAATCTAGTTGTTGTTTATCAATCGAGAGTAACTCTCTTAGCATCTTCACCTTGTGCACCTTTATTTGCTGACTTCATAAGATATTTTTTATCAGCGATTTTTGTTGCAAGTTAATATATGTTGTTAGGCACTTGTAATTACCAGTAGATCTGGTTGTCATACATGTAGCTTTTGTCTTTAATAATTATAATAATAATAATAATAAAACTATTCAGTTTGATCTCTCATTGTTAAAAGCATGAATAGCTTAAATTATATGATTTTGTAAGTTTTAAAATTCATTTGAACACATTTCTTTCAGTTGATTGTCCCCCCTCTGCCAGAAAAAAGGGTAAGAACAATCATAAATTTTTGCTTTTCAGTACCCATACATGTATAAATAACTATGACAAAACTATCCATTCTGTTTGGCTATCGGCAGCCCTGATTTCAACATTAATAAGACAGTGTAATAGGACAGTACACATCATATCTGAGTATTGCAATTATTGGACAGTAAATACCATCACTTGCAATAGGACAGTTAAAATTAAGTGAGTGTTTTGTTTCATGTCTAGCAAAAACTCCTGGGGAGTTCTTGTACAAATTGGTATCTCAAATTTTGTTTTAGTAATGACTGATAGATTTTTGTTATTGGAAACAGAACTTTGGATTGTCTAATTCTGTCTGTAATCATAGTTTAATTTGTTACCTGTGATGAGAGCAAGTTGGACTAAACAATCACATGATCACAGAACAGATAGGACTCTGTGCAGTCTTATTACCTTTTGTTATTGCATTATTTTAAATTTTTTGTCTTGTTAAGTGAAATATGTTCCTATAAATATTGCTGTTGTGTTTTATCTCTAGATTAAAATTGCAGCATTGAGAATAGCAGCCGACAAATTTGATCCAGATTTTATAGAAAAACGAAAAGCAGCTCTCGAGGTAAGCAGGGACAGAGTAGAGTTTGTTTGCTATGTTATTCACTAACTCCTTTTTACCAACGCGTACACCATACATCCTACATAACACAGATGCTTATTACTTGGGGAAAGGGCGTGTTTTAGTGTTCAGGTCACTCTACTTACAATCCTGCAGTCATGGGTTTGATGTCCACACTAACCACTGGCTGGATTAGTTTCTCGTTTGTCCCAAGTTTCGATTCCTCCGCCAGAGAGCCAGCTGGTCTGCTTCCAGTGTCAGGTTTATTTATTTTCAAATTTTTATCAGCTTTTTGCGTGTAGCTTGGAGCTTGTTGGCAAGACCATCACTCTTGCATGTTGTGGTGAAGATGGCTTTGGATCATGTCTAATTCAGTCTGTAATCACATTCATGATTTAACCAATTGGTCTCCGGCTATGCAGCCGTCTGATTTTGTTTATCACTCACCATATGATTACAAACTGAATTGGACTCCACTCAGTCCTCTTATTCATATAATTACTGGTGTTTTGTTGTAGAGTTTTCTCTTAAGATGTGCTGCACATCCACAGTTATCAATGGATCTCACATTCATTGGATTTTTTAACCAGGTGCTTATGCCTCTGATTTATTATTTAGAGAGGAGTCTATATAGTACAGTTACAGTCTTTTTCATATGCCACTCCCCTATTTCCCATAATGCAGCTTATGTGCCGCCCAAAATTTTGCATAAGCATTGTTTTCAATTTCTCTTGGGATAGCTGTAATACCCAGGAGAAATGAAAAACAAAGGTTATGCAAAATTTTGGGGGGCAAATAAGGTGCATTATGGGGAATGTGGAAGTGGCATAAAGCCAACTTACCTCACCTTGTATTGAAAACTTAGTTACTGTTGTTCACCATGCTGCTACCGTACTATGATAATATAATATTTAATGTTATTACGGTAATAGCAAAAAATTCCTTTTGTTTAGGGCAAGCACTATTTCTAGTATGGTACGTAAGCAACTATCTCTGCTCACTTGCTGCCTCATGGGGCCCCTGGTGACATATGTAATAAACTAGAGGTAATCATTGATTACGGATCCGCGTTCGTCACTTTCGGAAAAATTACAGAAACAAAATCAAGTAGAAAGGAGTCCAGTTTCCCGGCCGAGGTGCCCGTGATAAAATTAATAGGGGGGGGCTAATTTGCAGTCGCCCGTGATAGCTTGAAAATTTCTACCTTAGTGCCACAGGAACACCAGATTAGGATGCGTTCTGACGAACGCGATTATTTTTCTGCAACACATAAAGATGGATAATAATAATGATAATTAAAAATTATTATTAAGTTATGTGTAAAATTTAAGGAAAAAGCTCCATGAAAAATTAATAATACATATATTAAAGCTATGTTTTGAAGTAAAGAAATCAACCTGGTAGCTGTTCAGGACTTTTTAAGGAAGAAAACACAATAGCCAATCCTGAAAAGTTTAAGAGGACAAGGATAAACAAAATTGAAAGGTTTCAATCAAACAATTGAATGGTTAAAGTATGATAAATGACTATTGCACCTTTTTATCCCAGGAGGAAGGCTGGAAAGAAGCTGTGCAAGCAACAAATTACCAAAGCAAGGTCTATAATAATTATTAATCTCACTTTAGTGTTTTCCCATTAATGAAGTGCAATGTATGCAAGGTTTCCAATTAAAAAAATCTCTTGATACTTTTGTCATTTCTTTCAGGTTGACTCCAGGCTCAAAAGTTGGAGTGCTTCAGCCAAAGAACCAGATAGGTAGTACTAGTACAAGTTAATTTTCTAGGCAGGGTGCAGCCAATTAGTACATGTAAATCCAAGCCAATTTATCATTTTGGACTTAACATGCTTGGTCACCCAGAACATCATTTGTCTGTGGGAGACAAATATATTTTGTAATGTTATATTAGTATCACAAGAGAATGTGCACTATGTTACATGTACATCATAACTGCATGTCTTAAGTGTAATTTAACAGGCATGCTTGTAAGGTGTGGCTAGGGGGTGCTAAAAGACTATTTAAGGTTTGTTAAGTCATGCAAGGGCCATTCAAGGCATCTGCCATCCCTGATTTTTATTTTTTATTTTGTTGACTTACTGTTGTAGTTTTCCCCAAGACCGTAATGCTGTAACGCTCACTCCGTATGGTGCATCAATGAACAAGACACCCACTCCTATTTCTGTGTTTTGGGATTATTTAGATTAGTTTCAAAACATTTTATAATTGTTTCAGTGTGATTAGAGTATAAATAATCTGAAGAACATGGAATAAAATATGCATGGATACTAAAAAAGGCCTCATGGAACAGAATAACAATTTTTCTGCCTTCTCTGTAAATTTGGTAGGAACAGATTTTTTGCTTGAAAGCATTCTTCTCCAGCAGAACACCTGTTTTTTTCCTTCTTTCTTATAGTTTTGTTTTAATTTATGTAGTATTTCTTCCCAGGAGATTTGAAGACATGAAGCATTATGCTGAAAATTTAGGCACCAATGTAGCAGCTATGATCAAAGTTCGACAGGTAACAGCATTAGCTTAATTTTTTGAAGCAGGGTTTTCTTGTTTTCACCAACTCTTTTACTAATGAGTGTTGTTGTTTCTTTCTTGTTCAAAGCGCATTGCTGATATAGTATTTTCTATTCACAAACAACATGCTAACTATGGCAAAGTCTTCAGGTAACGTCCATACATCTAATAATAATGCTGGTTTTTCATTCCCCTGTCATTGTCATGTGAATATTAATAAGTTGTCTTTCTTATTCCAAATATTAATGTTTGTTTAGTCTCTGCAAATCCTGTAAGTTTTAGTTTACAGTTCAAAGTTACTTGAAAATTGCTGATTTTGGAGAAAACAAAAGCATATTTTATATAAAGACAGACATTTAAAGGACAATACCCAAATTTAGATAATCTCTAATCTCTTCTGGAAGCTAGTGCCTGGATGTACCATAGGCACTGATACTCTTGTAAAGCAAACTGACTAGGCTATTGTAATAATGTCTTTAACAGTGAGTGGAGTTCATTGGAGAAGGAGTTGGGTGATGGATTACAGAAGTCAGGTCACTATATGGACAGGTCAGATGCTACATGCATGAACCATCAGGAAAAATACAGTTTATACACTGTTCCTTGCTCAAGGAAAACATCATTAAAAAACAGATGTAAAAAGCTGATCCTGGCTTTAAATGTCACATTGCTTGTTTTAAATATTTTTTGTGGACTATCAATTCATCTGTTCATTTCTCATGCAGCTTCGATCATGATAGTTACATTATTTTTAGACTGCAAGCAGTCTCTCTTTTGCTTGAAAATCTGTAAGTGGGAGTATTGGAACAGCGAAGTCACACAAGTTACGAAGGCATGAATATTCATGAGTGATTTCTACTGGAATTGTCCAGCAATTTCAAGATTTTCTAATTCATCTTGAGATTTGGAGGCTAAATCGAGAAAGTGTGAGTTGACAGCCCAAACCATGAGGGTTAGAAGGTCTGTCATGTAGGTCATTAATAAAGGTTCTGCCTGTTTACTCCTTGCCCTAATCAAAAGCTCAAAATATAAACTTCTAGATGACTGTATGTGTTTTATACTTTTTTAACCATTTATTTTGGGTTTGTTTTGATGTGAAACAGACTTGCAGCATCTGTTGACGAGGTACTTGAAGATGATGATATGAACTTTTCGGAGCAGCTGAGGGAATATCTGCACTTTGCTGATGTTTTAAAGTAAGTATAAAGTAAAGTAAGCAGCTAGCCACAGCTGAACATGAAAATACTGATTATTTACCACAATATTACATCATTTGTAATAAGGTATAAGTAAAATAACATGATGTCCAGGGCTAAAGATGGGTAAGTTTAAGCTGCTGTTTACAGTGTAGGTTAAATTTTAAAGTACATTTCTAGTGAACCATGAGGGCTCAGAGATTTATTCAACAGGAAATAGCAGTAACAGTTACTGTAGGAATTACCCCAATTGCAATTTGGGTTCTAATCATTATTTGTTGTGTGTTTTGAAGGGGAGTTGCCCATAGACAGCAGCTTCGTCAGTACGATGCAGGAAAGGCAGAGGACAATTTATCCACAAAGAAGACACAAAGAGATGACATGATTGCTCAAAAGGTCATTGCACTAAAATAACTAGTAGAAGTAGTTAGTTTCTGTAGCAACCACTTGTATTTTTAGTTGCTTTGAAGTTTTTACCACTGACTGAAGAGTCAGAAATAAGGATCTATGCAGTCTAGTCCCCAGGCGTTCTCGACACCATCAATCCTGGACTCTATCTTGAGCTGTGACGTCACCAAGAGAGACTTGCTGAGAACTCTCACCCACTCTTTCCCAGACTTCACACAGACAACAGGTCAAGAGAGAACACCTAGGGACTATAGGCTGGGATCTATGCAGATGAGTCAACTAGACACTACAGGTGTACCTTGAAGTGGCAAAGAAGACTGTAAATAATAATAATAATTATTATTATTATAAATATTATTCGATTGAACAGAACTGACAAGCTTGGACCCTGCAAATAAAACCAACCTTGGAAAGGTTTTACTATAAATTATTAAGGGTCAAGGAAAATTACCAGGGCTGTCACTAAGAGTCGAAGGCCAGCCCTGGATTTCCCCTTACTACTACCCCTGTGCCAAATTATTCACCAGTAATCTGGGCTCAGTTCCTTCAAAGATGGTTAAGATTAACCCAAGATTAAGTAAGAACATGCAACTCAAGCGCCTTTACTCTGAGATACAGTAATAATAACACAAAAGGTTACTCTAAGCAATGCATAAGAAAGCAAGTACAAAAAGTGAAAATAATTTAATCCTGGATTAGCGCTAATTGGCCTTTTAGGAACTGGGCCCAGGGTCACCAACTCCTGTTGGTACAAGTGTCATATAGATTGCTTTCTTTTGTTTATTTTACTGCAGGAAGCAATGGAGAGTGGCCAAACCCCACCCAAATCCAGTGGTTTTTCATTCAAGGGATTGTCCTCTATGATATTTGGAGCTGAGTCTCCTGAAGTATTAGGAACCAAAATTAGCAACTTGGAAGAACAAATTAATGATGCTGAAGAGGTTGTCAAGACAACAAAAGAAGATCTTAGGTACGATACAGTCTATTATTTTGCTTATTCACTCCTGACGGATGTCAAGAGCAAAATTAAAAAAATTAAGTAAACATATTTTTTACCTCTTGTGAAATATAGTGATACTCAAGCTGACATCACCTACTGATATTAATTTGCCAACCAGAAGCGCATTGGTTCTTGTAACAAAAGAATTTTTTTTTGTTTCACTTGTTGCAAATTCGAATAACAAAAAAAAACGTTTGTAAACAATGATCAAACCAATAGCCCCTCTGGAAAGTACATGCTCTGGACATTTAAGTCAGTAGGCACATTTTAAACTTGGCAGCATATAGAACAGAACCAATCATCAGGATCATTTCATTCAGTGCTTTGACTTCGGGAAAGTTTTATTTACTTTACATAAGGAAGCTTGCAAAATTAATGGTGATTCCTCTGTATTCTCATCATTCTCTGATCAAGCTATACTAAATAGAAACTGTGATTGTTGATAGCTCAAAACAGAATTAGTTGAGTATGATCATTTAAGCCTGATATGTCAAATACTTTTGCAGAAATTCTGCTTCTAAAAGGAGAAACATTACTAAGAATGCATGTCTCAGAAGAGTCTTTGCCAATGGTTGCCAAGCAATGCTGTAGTTTCTGAAGGCTGATCTTCCTTAAATGTTTCCCACAAAAAGTTTCCATTAGGTTATTTGAGCAAACCAGGTCTTGCATGTGCACCTGGTGAATTTATTTTGTAGACCATAGAACCTGTATTAACCTTAAGTCCCAATAGTGTCCAAGATCAATTTTCTCCTTAAAATTATCCATACACTGTAAAGAGATAAGTTATGAGAATCAATAAAATGATTACCCACGAGAAAATACTTTGATCTTTGAACAAATTCTCTCAACTAATTCTTTAAGGAAATGTATGGAGATCAGTTTGGAGAATTTGTTTGTGGATACTGGGGCTTAAAGGGTTAAGAACACACCTGTGCATTCCCTGCTCCTTCTCTAGTCTCTGCTGGAAATGTGTGTCTGCTAAATACAGGTTTGTTTTACAAAAAAGATGGGAATTCGAGTGTATCTTGGTAATTGTTTTTGAGTGCATTTTGCTTTTCATCTAGAGTTTTTAATGAGGAAGCTGTCAAAGACTATGAACGCTTCAGAAAACAGGAAGTGCGTGATTTAAGAGAAGTGTTGGCAGCACATATCAAGGCTCAAATAGCTCTATGTAAATTGGTATGTTGCATTTGTTTTTTTCGGTAACCAAGAAACTAAGCAGACAGCAAACTTAATAATTGCTTTTGACACTAAATATCATTCACTTGCAAGTGAGTCCAACATCTTGAAGGAAATTTTCCAGGCAGAAGCATGTTGTTTGGTTTTAATTTACAACAAGGGAACCAACCAACTTGGGGTTCAGTTGAGCTTGTTCACAAAAAAACATGAATGGACTGAGGGCAAGACTATTACTTTTATGCAGTACCCTCTTATCTTGTCCCATTCCTTCTCAATCATATGTGATCTTTCTACAGTTGACTCTCTCAGACACCTCTATAAGACAGATACCTAGAGTCGGTCCCTGCCTTCCTTTACTCCCTTTATTTGACTCTTTATAAGATAGACACCTCTATAAGACAGACACTTAGATTTGGTCCCAATACCTTTCTTTACTCCCTTTATTTGACTCTCTATAAGACAGACACCTAGAGTTGGTCCCTACCTTTCTTTACTCCCTTTATTTGACTCTCTATAAGACAGACACCTAGAGTTGGTCCCTACCTTTCTTTACTCCCCTTATTTGACTCTCTATAAGACAGACACCTCTGTAAGATGGACACCTAGATTTGGCCCTTGCCTTTCTTTACACTTAGATGGACACTTAGTAGCAGTCCCAAAGGTGTCTGTCTTTGGGAGAGGTGACTGTATTTTAAGAGACAAATAATTTTATTATTTAAAATAAAAGCCGAGTGTAAGCAGTCTATGAAGGAACACCCTTCTATTAAGAGAAAATGCAAAGGATGATTGTTATAGAAAGAAAATCACTAACTCACCTTGACCATTTGCATTATTATAGAAGCTATAACAAGTTATTTTGTATTCAGGAAAATGGGTGAACACTTCCCACCTCAATGTAAGACTGTGAACTTCTGTAAGTTACACTTTTTAAATGTATGGACTCCACTTCATTTGTCATTATTTTTCATTATCTTGCAGGGAATTTCAACGTGGGAGGACATGAAAGAGACTGCCAAAACATTATGATAATAACTAGTCAATTAAAAATGTGAAAAATATAAAATATCAGTTACCTGTAGTACTGTATTTGAAAGCAAAATTTTTTTTCCATAGCAAACAAGGCTTTTACAATCCAATTCAGCCATTTAAAATAAATTCTTCTTCCGTGTCCACTATTTTTAATTTTTTCATAAAATTGGTTGGATGAAGTAGTGAAAATATCACTAATTTATTACAAAAAAAAATCCAAATCCCATCTTGTCAAGTATCCAGATAATTTGTCTGGGTGATCAATAAGACTCTCCATGGGTATTTGACAAAATCCAAGTCATGATGATTGCCATTCTAGTCGTTTGACAATGCAAGTCAAGCGACGAAGGTGTTACAGAAGTCTGCCAGAAAGTGTGCAGCGAGTTCAGAGTTCTTGTTTTGCTTATTAAAGCTGCTGCTCTTTTTTATTTTTTTTATTTCTCTCATCAGTGTCATGGTAGCTTGAGCTCGCTAGCAGCTTCACCTCGCAGAAAAATTCTTGATGTGAGATGATTTGATGGAAAAATATGCAATGATGTCCAGAGATACCCATTATGGAGAAACTCATTATTGGCTTAAATCTTGTTTCCAATAATTGAACCTGACATTTTACCCTGAGTGAGAAGTTATTGTTTATTTTGGGTTGGCAGTGGGGTAGATGAATGAATGAATGAATAAATGAAACGTCACAGACTCTTCACTGCCCACTCTTCACTGCCCACCAACAACTCCTCTGACACAACATGTTGCCCTGAGTGAGAAGTGTTTATGTTGGGTTAGGGGAGGGGAGGGACAGTAGGCAGTTTTCTAGAATCTTGCACTGATTGGAAAAGCATGCCACTACTTAACTTGTGCCTCAACCAATGATTAATGAAGTGATAAGAAGGTAGGAAGTGAGCACCAAGGATAAAATATATTGATTTTAAGCTAATTCTGCTCGTCAGTACCAAAAGTGTAAAGAATACACGAGTTCTCATCACAGTGGAACCTTGATATAAAGAAGGCTCAAGCGAATGGGAAAATTTGTTTGCTATTAGGAGGCTTTCTTATATCGAGGTTGTTTTCCACTGGGGTAGACAAAATTGATATAAAATTGATATAAAACATAAAATATAAAATTGATATAAAACAGGTTAGGCTTTGATGCTATCAGCATTTTACTGGTGTGAAACAAGTTTGAATTTGTGCGACTTGTCAAATAGACTGAGTTTTTTAACAAAAACACTTTAATGCATACTATGGTGTGTGTCCCTGCTTGACATCACAGAGGCTTACAGCATGACCTATAAACATGGACTGGTTTGTCACAGTGACTTATATTGCCTTGTGTATATTGTCACCCTCTTTCATAACATTAGTCCAAGTAGAAAGGGGACGTCGTGCATGTATTTTGGGTACAAGTAAATTAGCTTGTATATTTGTGGGTTAAGAGTTGATGAAACAATAATTGCTTGGCACTGTCGCAAGAGTGTACAAGTGAGGCATTTTTTTAAGATGATAAAATAACTAAGCTCAGTTATTCTATTAAAAGATGATAAAGGTGGCCATATCAACATTTTGTTGTGCTAATGCCATTACAGGTGCAGATCCACCATTTTACTGAAATCAGTCAGATCTTAATTTCATAATAAATGTATGTTTAATAAAGCAAATAAATTTCCCATCCTGTGTGAATGACTTAAAACCAAAGAAATCCCTAGACCACCAAAACCCTTGCACATTGTTTTTATGACAAGACTTTACCACTTGGAATTAAGTGTTAGATGAAAATATGACGCTGTTACAAAACTAAATATGTATATTGCAGAAGGTCAGGTGAGGGCAGCCCCCAAAAAGTTATGGATTGGAGGGAGGAAAATAAATGAGTAGATTGTGTAAGGCTACGTGCAAACAAACACAACTCCCAACAATGTTGCGAGTTGTTAGCCAACAATGTTGCATCCATTTGCATGGGGCTTAAAGTATGACCGGTTTCAAACTTTGTTGAAACTTTGTGCAACAACACGCAACAACTTCCAACAACATGCAACAGAGTGTGCAAACTGACCCAACATGTAACATTCAACAATGTTGCATCCGTTTGCATGCAGCCTAACCTGCAGGGTGCAGGTTTTATCATGGGCTCTAAAATGGACATTTTTAGATTGTAGTTGTTATTTTCCCAATTATTGAGACCATGTGATGTTGTCCCGGAGATTTGTTTTTTTTCTTGAATCTGGATAGTTATGCAAGGATATGATTGTGGAAAGCACAACAATAATATGAAAGAAACATTAGTCTTGCAAAGTGAGAGAAAAATACAAGGTAAAAAGATCTATTGGAAGCTGAAAATTCTTTTAGGACAACTTTTGTTAATGTGTGTTGCACTTTCATGGTATTTCTCACATTATGCATTTGAAATTTTCTCAAATATAGTTAAAGAGTTAAAATTAAATGAAACAAACACCACACTGTATCCTTATCTCAACAGTGCTTTAGCATTGTTATTGTAAGCAATGCAGACATTACTTTTGAGTGGAAATACTGTGGAGACTGTCTGACCCTAAATTGTTTATTAGCTTTTGCAGGAGATTAATCTTCCAAATGCATTAGTTTTTGGTGTTTCGTGGGAAACGATTGTTGGGATTCTTAGATCCAGGGTTCATGTACCCTTTTTTGAACAAAAATTTTAAGGACATTTCAAGGACTCCAATCAGTGCAAAAAAGAGCCTCAAGTGTACTGCTTTTTTGGTTGTTCCTCAACAAGAGCAATTTTATCCTGAAGGTCTTTCTGTCTTTGCTGGGTTGGATAAAGTTAGCATTGAAAGTCCAGGACTCTCCAGCACAGACTGCAAATTCCAAGGACTTTCAAGGGGCCTTGAATTTTTATTTTAAAATGCAAGAACTTTCAAGGTGCGTGTAAAGTAGGTGTCCTCACACATGCCACACCCAATCGCTGACCTCACTTCAACCCTTGAAAAGAAATAATATTGCTTACATCCCATGGCTCATGTCCAGGAACAAATGAATTAAAGAAGCTCTCAAATAATAGAATGTGAATAATAGAACACCGGCAATAGAAAAAATCAACCGGTAATAAACCCTAACATTTTTGTAGTAATTTTATTGGAGCTCTAACGCACGCAAAGCAGAGCACCATGGGTGAGAAAATATGATAATCTATGCTTCCAAGAAATTTTAGTTCTGAGAAAATTGTCCGTACGCACGTCAACCCCTTCATGTTAGTGGATGCGAAATGGTACACTTTAACTACCTGTGTAAAACTTGGTTTTGGAGACCCATGTTGAAATCAATATTGACAGCTGTCAAAAAAGGCTAACCGCTGACCAGTGTCATGACTGCATCGCGAGCTCTTGTATACAACCCATGGAAGAGACGTAACTTTTTAAAGTTATCTGCTGACCAGTTGTTCATTTTTAATTGATCATGACTGCAGGTCAATTTTTTAAAGGTAGAATTCAGTTTGCTCTCTGCTTACGGCCAAAGTATAATTAATTGAGGAAGACATTTCCTAAAGCATCCTTTAAGAGCTTCGCTTTTGGCCTTGGCTAAGTCTATACATTAGAACACATCTCTGAGTGTCAACTGACTGTCAATTGATAGCAAGCTTCCATTAAGTTTGTTGGACATCAGCCAACAGATTTAATTTAGATGAGATGATGTTCTTTATTTATTACCATAAATATAAACTCAAACAAAAACGTTTGGTTAACTCAAATTGAGGATTTTATTTATTTACTGTTTACATGTTTTGCTTAAGCAACCAAAGCTGAGGCTGTTGATGACTCACTGAAACAAGAGAAAAATATACTACTTATCAGTGGTTGTTTTTTGAGGTGAATTTGGGTAAATTATTTTCAAAGAACAAACAGACAAGAAAACTCGCTCACAATCTGACATATTTCATCCAATGTGACAAACCCAACAAGGAAGAATTATTGTGATACCAATCTGAAAACAAACTCTCTCTGGCACTTTTCTAGCCTTTAGCATTTGGACAGATTCTTCCCAAAGTTAAAAACAACACATCTACAACTTGTACTTTGCAGGGCTAAAAAAAATCCTGTTCTGTTGTCTAGGCAAGTAGATTTTCCAGCTGGACCAGAAGCTTTCACCCTTGCTCACAAGATAGACAAGGGCTCAGGTAATTTTGGATTTCCACAGAGATCTGCTTGTCCAAAGAAAAAAAACTGGAGTGAAGTTTTTTTTTTCACACCTTACATTGCAAGATTTTTTTACATCAGTAATTAGGCAATATAGTTAGACAGATATATTCCAGCACCCAAATAAAAGAACTTTACTTTGAACCTAAGAATATGAGTACTGGAAAGGTATTTTAAGAGAGGCCAATTACACAAGATAACTGTACTGGTAACAGTTATTAATTTGTGGCTTGCTTACATTCCCAATGTGTCAGCAGTTATGGTTTTGTTGACTTTGACAATTTGTAACAAACTGTTCATTTTCGATTTCTTTGGGATCTTGGAGAATTTCAGTAAAATCACAAGTATTTTTGACACTCCAGGATTGCATTTTTGTGAAACTTATGTTAGACCATAACAAGGAGTAGTTCTTACTATTTCCAGTTTGGAGGCAAAACTCTCTTGGTCTTGTAATAACGCGCCAAACGGTGAATCCTGCTTTCAATGAGAATAAGCCTGAACTTGGAATCCTTGTCCTAAATGGTAAACACATAGTTTCAATTATTATTGAACATGCTTCATAAGAAACAACTTCATAAGTTAAAAAAATTTTCACCTAAGTCCATTAACCCACTTGCCCCAAAGAATTTTGCCAAAAAACGTGTTTTGAAGCTAGTCGAACTGTTTTCTGGTCACTGTCCGGCTATTAAACCAAAACACTGTTTGCAGGTTGTGCACTTCAATCTCTGTGGCCTAGTGGAACAAGCTTTTCATCAGAATGGCAGTGGATCTGCACAGGCAGTTCAGGGGCAAATGGGTTAATATCAAAATTATTTATAACACACACCTTCCTATGCTTTTCAAGATGTTTACGAACAGCAACAGCTTTTTTGATCAGGAAGTAAAGATCTTCAGGAAGGGTCCCTGCAAGCCCTGATAAAAAAATAGTGTTGTATGATCACTTTTTGTAATTTCAGGAATAAGAAAAAAGTATCCAGGACACTCTGTAAAAAATACCTTTTGCTTTAAGGATTCTGAGAATCTTGTTTCCTGTAATGTAGCGCACTTGTGCAACACCATGTGAGTCACGCAAGATCACACCTATTTGAGCAAAAATATTTTTAAAAAAATACTAAGCAAGGAAGCATCTTCCCCTGTAAGGTTTCCTCTGATGTGCCACACTTAATGAGACACAGGGGATAGTAGAAGGTGAATGACCAGACATATACACTTTTAGCATTATTTCACCATCACCAGTTAAATCCAACTAGGCTGAAGTATGTCCAACTGAAAACTGAAGTCAGGACTCAAAAAAATTTTTGGAAGTTGGCCTGCCAACAATAATCTTTATTCCGTCAAGTCCCATTTCTGACCAGTCAAAGAGTTCACCACAAACAGCCTGTTACCTCCAAACTATCATTGACTTGTTCTAGTTATCGCTGGACTCTTTAAAAAGTGGCCTAATGAAAGGATAGTCATCTTGTTTTGTTAAATACTAATGGCAGCTCAAGGATGGTACTTAACAAGATGACTGTGTTGCAAAAGTAGCATCTGCCACATCTAGCGAGGTAAAGGATTTCTTTGCTAAGATTTGAGTTGCTGAATACAGTAATATGTGGGTGGTCAACATGATAGATGAGTGAATTTTTTAGCCAGTCAAGTCGCCATTCTGGCTGGACATTGTCCATTAACTAGCTGTTGTATTGAGCCCTGGAAGTTTGCTTTATCCACTGTTTCCAAAACCCTGGCCATCAAGCAATTCACTCGTGCAATGTGCTCTTATGATAAAAGAGAATGGTTTTCCCAGATAAATTTACACTTGCATTTGGCAAATTTCCAGGTGCTTCCTTCAAACCCAGCTTTATACTAACCTATTTGAGAAGGTGTCAAGCCTTTTTTGGCTAGCTTGTATATTTGTTCCTTAACATCATCTGATGTCAACTTCAACCACTAGTACACAAACAGCAGAAAGTAACAATAAGACAATGGGAGATTCTAGGACACATTTCTGGATATTTTTTAGGACAAATTATTTTGCTCTGCTTTAGCTTTCCATCCCCTTGTAAATGATGTTTTTGGGTACTAAAAACCCAGGTTTTTCAAAAACAGTCCCCAGAGTGGAGATTTTTGAAAATGCCAGCTTCTCCTTTACGTGTGGACTGACAAATATGGACGTTTTTTAATACAATGATGTCATAGATCATATACCACTACCATTATGCATGCTCTGTAGGGGATGCTATCCATGCAAACCAAACTTTACAAATCCCAAGCCAAATACATTAAGGCCCAATTCAAATGTCGATCTTTTCATGTACCGAACTTAATACCTTTTTAGGTTGACCCAAATGATGCAAGTTCGACAGTTGATTTAGACGTCAAACTTTATTAGTCACAATTAATTCATTTTCACGATGTTCAATGGTCTAAAATGCTTACAAGAGAAAATAAATTCTAGTAATTTATGCATTAGGTTTAGCACATGAGAAGTTTGATGCTTGAAACGAAGTTGCTCCACAGTCGAAATTCCCATGTGGGCCACTCAATCTTCATTCATGGGTCGACTCAAATTAGCCATGTTGGACTTAATTGATTCAAACGTCGGTCTCTTCATGTACTTAATTGACGGGATTAGGTTCGGCACATGAAAAGTACAACGTCTGAACTGCGCCTAAATTGAAACAGCGGTAAGGTTAAAATACTATGGAGGTCGATTAGAAATGGTAAGGGGAAATATGTGGCTTTGGAGGTAGGATAAACTCTCGTCAGGGGCAAAATACGAACCAATCCGACAACTAACACACGAAGGTAACATTCGCATTATTTTTAAATGGCATCAATGCTAATAATGTGTATGTTTAATACCTTCAAAACTTCAATTAATCCACGAAATTTAAATTTCTTACCGTTGGAACACTCCTGCGGTATGGCAATGCTGAACCAGATATACCTTTCCTTTCGCAGAAACAGGAGAATTAATCACAAAATTAGATCGCAAAACCACGAGTTAACAACACTTAATCTTACAAAACATTCAAGGAAACCAAACGCCTCTACAGTTGCCACAATATGGTTTTCAATAAGTCGCAGTTTTGCTCCAACTATTCCTCTTTTGTTATCACTCGTTTTTAGCTTACCCTGGCGCGTGAAGACGACCCATTTTGAAAGTTTTCTTGTAGCAGTTATCTTGCCACCACAGTTTTCAAGATGGCCGCGAAGAAAGAGAGCGGTTTCACGTGTCGGCGGAGTTTTATTTCCCAGCATTCCAATGGCGACTAACCTGTTTGGTTTTTAGTCCTCCTCTAGCCTGAGATCATGCCCTCTCCCTATTAAGAGGCAATGTCCCTAAAAGCGTTCCACTCGATTTCAGACTCAAAAACACTTTTGCCTTATATTTATACCATCAATACTACTATCCATCCTTATAACTAAATTGCAGTTAGAATGATGAAATAGTTTATTTTACTGCCATTCTCAGCATTTCATCTCTGAACGGCCGTTACCGGCTAAAATATGCAAATTTTAGACGCTATTATTCAGGTTTTTTAACGATCGTTAAAAGCTACTTCGTGCCGTTAAAACCCAGACCATTTGCACTCATTTGGAAGTATATTGCTTCTTCTTACTGTTCCAGTACGATTTAACCGTATCTCTCTGTAATCAGCAAAAACAGGTTATCTTTATTCTCGTAATTCAATTAAGTAAGCAAACTGCACCAAAATTTGCCTCAGAAACTTCACAAAATTCTTAAAAGTGGCACCTAACCTAGACCTAAAAACATGTTTTAGTTAAAGATAAAGAGGTATTCTATCAATTTATGTAATAAAACTTGTGGCACAACGCGGTTCAGAATAAAAGTTTTCGACTCAAATTGGCATATTGATGCCGAATTTCCATTGCGTGACACCGGCTGCTTTGACAGAAAAACTTCTCGTCCAGTTTTCCAAGTACTTCTCACATCCTCTATTTTCCAAACAAAAACTAATTTATCTTTCTCTTCTTCCTCCTTCAATGATATCTGTTGTTCAAAAATTCCGCAGGTGTACGTAAGATACAGTTTTAGGCTTGAAAAAATACCGACTTAATCCAACATTCGTGTTAAAGTGTTCTTTAAATAGTCAAGATGGAGATTTCAAATTGCTTTTCAGAACCAAACCTCTTTTGCTTTAAAATGTGGTCCAGTCTGAAGCAGCTGCATTAATTGCCCAGCATTTGATACGACTTAATCTCCATCGCATTTTAAAAATGAACGTTAGATGCTAAAAAAGTAAATCTTCCACAGCTTCATTAAATATGCGCGAACGGGTTAGAAACTTTTGGACAAGGCTGGAATGCGGACCGCGAATAAATAGTTTTGCTTTATTTGCTTTTCACTTAACAGGAACACACATTTTTATCTAATTTAAAGATCTTTCCTAATGAAATTTCAATAAGATTGTTTCGTCCTGTCACTGTCTGTTTCTTCTATCGAGAGTGGTCAGCTTTATTCTACACGCTCCTTGGTCCACATTCCGGAGTCCAACGCTATTCTTTACACCGCCAGTTGGTGGCGAAGTTGTCACGCGCAAACACTACAACTCCAACATGAATTTTGAATCGTGCAACTTTAGGGAAATTAAGAAAATAACGTGTGGAAGTTCGCGCGGTTTGTCCCAAATGGTAAAAGTAGATGAATGTCAGGACACAGTTACGACTCAGCTTGAAATCTCTCATCTATCAAAGTCTGGACTCGTGAAGCGGAACTAATACTGTCAAGGGCCGGTCATTTTGACCTTACGAAAGATCAAGTGGAGCAGATGGTAATTTGCCCACAACATCGGCATAAACTCGGAAAATTTTGGCGGCCACCTCGTTCTTGCCAGTATCCATCGCATAGTGGACCAAGAAAGAAACATTGTAAAGAAAGGCATGTAATTGGTTTGGAGACCGCGAAGAACATACAGTCGGTTTTTAAAGTCACCGTGGGAATAGGATCACGTAAGAATTAAAAATCGTATGATAATTTAATTACCTGATTCTTTTTTCAAGATGAGTGTTTTTTTTTCTTTGAAGAAGACCAATAGAAAAGGAAAAAAAATTGATGATAATGATAATGACGACGACGATGATGATCACGAAGTACTGTAATTGTTACTGTTGTCATAAAAATCTCAAGACCATGATGAACTCAGTAGTTCACTCAATCTTTTAAATTTAGCAATATGTGGGAAGTGTAGATGCAAACATAAGGAAGTGATGGACAGAAGTAGGAAATGGCTAAAGTTAGATCCTGATAAGGAAGAAGAATGCGATCCGCATCACAGCGCTGCAGCTTACGGCTTAAGAAACAGGTAAACGATCGTTGTTGACGGTTATCTACCTCTCCTTGTAGACGCCTGCATTGTCCATATTGATGATCTAAAAAAATGATATCTGATCAAACCCCTAAAAGGTCTTGGGATATCTAAACACTTTTTAAAAGATCGGTATTTGGACCAAAGGTACACACCGGGTTTACAAAATTACGCGCTGCGGCATTTATCATTCCGATTTTGCCACTCAACTGCGGCGCGGCGTTTACTTAAAAATCCTCATAGATTTTTAAAATAATGGTTCCTTTTGGTGGAAAAGATGGACTTGCTAATTTTCGCCGTTCCGAACTACAAAACAGTACTAGGCGACACTGTTTTAAGAAAAGTGTCATGTTCGGGTTGCGTTTTTTTGCTTTCACGGCGGAGCTTAAATAGGGGCGGCACTTTATCAAGGGTGATGTAATATTGCGTCCATAGCGTATGTCGGTTTACTTAAGATGTCACTTTCCAAAAGTGCCAAAATGTTTTGTTTCAAACTCTTGGCGAACTGTGGTACAGTATTGACAAAACAAATTTTAAAGACACCTTTTATTCTCTCAGGCTGCTAAAAGAAACTTTCGCGCCTGTAACCCCACAAACGGACAGACTTGCAGACGCTAACTGGACGCCTGGATGTTGGAGTGGGGTTGGAAGTGGCGGTTCACAGGAAGACGTACATACAGACGAAATTCGTGAAGTATCCGATGACGTCGTTGCTGATTTTAACGAGGGAATGGCGAAAATAGCTAGAAATTCAAAAAGGGAAGACCTCATGTCACTAACATTCCAGCTGTCCGCGACATGGGAGGAAGCAATACCGGATGAAAGAAAAACTTGCATAGAGAAAGCAACGAAAGCATGTGAAGTAATCTGCAGTGTTATAGCTCCGAAAGACAGCGAAAAGCTTTTTCAAGCGATACACCAGCCTATCGCAAACGATCTTTATGAACCAACAGAGGATCTTATTGCTTTGATGTCTGCATATCGAGATGCCATGACGAAGAATGTTAAGATTCAAATACTCAGCATTTACGCTTATCAGTATACTATGAAGCTGTTACAGAAATTCCACGAGCCTTATGAAAAGATAAGTTTGAGACAAATAAAAAGAGCGAGATTGCATGCAAGGAAACGAGGGCCTGGGTCAAATGTCCCGAAAGTATTCAGCCATCGAGTACGTCTGGACACAAACAAAGTCGACCCTTTTATAGATTTTGTAAACCGTCCTTATTTTTACCAAGATGTCGCCTTTGGGACTCGAACACTGACCTTAGATGGGGGAGGCAAAATAACAATGCCCAACGTAATCCGGACCGTGACTAGATCGACCATGATTATGCAGTACCTTCAACATTGCAAAGAAGAATCATTTGAACCGGCTAGCCTCTCAACTCTTTATCGCATTCTTGAAGTGAGAGAGGCTTCACCGCAGAAGTCTCTCAGTGGTCTGGACAACATTACAGCAGAAGGGGTCGCATCTTTTGAGCGGCTATTGAGTATTCTAGAAGAGCTGAATCAGGCTGGTGCCGACAAAAGAAGAGTTTCAGAACTGGCAAAGAGATTGAACGATAGCAAAGATACCTGAAGACGGAGTTTAAAGTGAACTGTTCAGCAGAGGAGAGTGAGTGCGCAGACCACTGCAGGGGTGGATCCAGGATTTTACATGAGTGATTTGCCCCAACTTAACTAGGGGGGTTTGGGGGCATGCTCCCCCAAGAAAATTTGAAATTTAGTGCTCTCAGAATGCAATTTTCCTGCATTCTGAGAGCAACTCAACCCATCCAGACACATAAACAGCACCTCCTCAGAAAGGCATAATTCTGTACAAAAATTTATTTCTGTGCCTTAAACATAAGTTACACTTACAAAGCAGAATAACATGAAAGTGAGCAGTAGAGTTTTTCTGTTTTTGACTATATAAAGTATTTTTCTTTGGTCTAAAAATTTGCCTTTCTGTGTCGAAGGAGTCTAGCATGTAAATTAACATTTAGGGCTACCTGCATTGAAGATGTATGAGAGATGTGCTGCCTGGACTTACTGTCTTGGCTGCTTGTGGGAGTGCAAATAAGTCTCCAGTTGGAATCATCTCAGTGTTAGTGGGAATGGAGGAGAAAACAAATATGAAGATTAGTGAATATTAAAAGAAACATCATTATTATGAAAATGTAACAGCAAAACTGAAAAGTTGGAATCATTCTTACCTTTCTCACCCTTATAGATCAGTGTAAAATGATGTGGTCCAATAGGTTCAGATTAAGAGAATATGTAAAAACCATTTAAGCTTATTGAACTCTCAGTGTCAGAGGAAACATAACTCAGAAAACTATTGAAGAATGATTTTTTGTCCACATATGATCGATATGAGTATTACTAGAAATTATTGCACAACAGACACTAGACTTTCTCAAAGTCGTTCGCTTGGTTTTTCGCGCTCACGCGCTCAAAAGCTCGACTTGTGAGCAAGTCTAAACAGACACCAGCTATGTTTCTGTTCTGTTCTCCATCAGTTTAAGGATTACATTAATCCTGATGGAACATAACTCACAAGTACTCTAGAAACACTAGTGACTGTCTGGTACAAAATTATTCATTTAAAATAGTTTCCATTCTCATTCTTCAGTCATCCATAGATAGCCCTAAATCAGCTACAGCACCAATTATTAAATCTTTGATAGCTACTCCTGTTGTTCCATCCTCACAAAGGTAGAATCCCACAAATTCTTCTCTCACTGTTTTGCTGGAATCGAGAAATCTGATCACCACGGAAAGATTTTCTTTATTTGATATGTCAGCTGCTTCGTCTGACATAATAGAAAAATATTTGCTATCCCTGATTTCCTGTGACAAATTATTCACTATGATAGCACCCACAGTTGTAATCATCTCATTTTGAATGGTTTTAGAAATATATGTCGCATTTCTAGGTGCAGTTTCCAGGTGATGTTGCAGTGTTTGGTCGCCGCTGTCAACCGCAGAAAATTATTGTTTTGAAAAGGGATTTCAGGATTTCGCGATTTCTTTTGATTTGCTGTTGAAGTAAGTTGTTGATCTGTTGATCAATTGGGACCGATTCTCTTGTCATATTTCTCAGAAAATTCTCCATTGCAATCACTGCAAAATTATGCATCTCACATTTCCCGCTCGCGTGTTTGGTAAAACGTGACATGGCGGGCGTGCAAAGTGTGCGTGCAGACTTGTATAATTTATCTAGTTTATTCGAATTTCGCCCACACTGGACTCCAAAAAAACGCACGGTAAACAAAATGCACCATCGAGATATTTAGAGTATGCTAGCCAGGGAAATCTTTTCAGCCCGCTCCACACAAAATGACGGTTAGAATTAGAACATTCCACTGACACTGGGAAGTCAAATATCTCACCTGGTTTCCACACATTCTGTAAGAACTTGACCTTGTCCTGGTCCGAATATGACCTGATTTCCTTGAAAACCAAGCCAATATCGTACTGAGAACAGTCCTCCTTCCGACAGACTGGATCGCCTCTAACCATCGTTTATAAATCAAATCTATTCTTGTCGTCCTCCGTAGCAAGTTAACGATGAACTCTAATCGGCAAATCAACAAGAACAAACGCGACTTTCACGGGGAGACTTCCCTTTATATACGATTGTCAGTAGTTTCCACGGTAGTTTGCGGCCTGAATAGCCAATCACAACCGACTTTGAGTGATTCGCAAAACAATGTGAGTGTTTCTGACCAATCGAACTTGGTTTTGAGTGATTTGTGAGACGATCCATATACCATACAGTCCTACCCACGGGGAAAAACTTTCTCCGGTCGTGCGTACGAGTTTTTTCGCATTGTTCTCGGACGTATCGACAAAGGACGAAACCGCGCAAACGGACACTCGTCGAATTCGCTCGGAAAGGACCGGGTATGTTGTGTGATTGACGAAATAACGAGATGGGACGCTTTTTTCTCTTTTTTATTTCATAATAAACAATAAAACAAGAAGGATAATTGATTTCTTGGACTGCAATAAAGAACCTGAGGAGTAACAAACGCAGGTTTGGAAACATTTGAGTGATTTCTGGAAATCACTTGAACTACTCTGGATCCACCCCTGCACTGCAAAAAATTTGCGTTAAGCGATCCAGTTGATCCATGCTTCAACCATCAGTGCTCAAACTTACACAATATGGTGTGTGACCAATGCGAACAATTGAAGGCAACGCTGGACGAGATGGAAGAAAGTATAAAGAAACACTTCAGCCATCTTTACAGCCAAGAACAAAAGCATAATCTTCTTTACGATTTTGAAAGATCTAAGAATGGCATTTTTCTTTGGAAATCTCACGCCTTACGCTCTGTTAACCAAGAATCTGCTAAACAAGAAGCCCTCCAAAGTCTTGAAAGTCAATCAGTCCTTGTTGTTATTGACTGGGCGATGAAATTTCTTCAAATGAAATACAGAGAAAAACAAAGTGAATGGTTTGCTAAAAGAGGCCTTAGCTGGCAGTCATAAGCATGCAGTGTCACCTCAAAAGACCAAGAAACGCAGAAAGCTAAGGTCCTGTCGTATGCCCATTTATTAGATTCGTGTTGTCAAGATTGGTATGCGGTTGTATCTATTTTACAAAACCTTTTTCAAAACATCAAAGTAAATTTTCCCAATGTTAAGCAAGCATTTCTACGTTCTGACGAGGCTGGCTGCTACCATTGCAATCACCTAATAGCAGCAGTCAAAGATATTGGAGATCGAGTGGGAATTACAGTTGCACGTTATGTTTTTTCAGAACCCCAGCAAGGAAAGGATGTTTGTGACAGGGTGCTTTGTCCCATGAAAGCAGCAATAAGAAAGTATTGAGCGGAAGGCCATGACATCATGAACGTAGGAGCAATGCACGAGGCGCTTAAGCGGCTGTAGCCATTTTGGATGAGTCATCCAAAATTCTTGAGGTTCAGAAGATAAAACAATATAGTGAGTTGCACAACTTTAGATACGAAGAGAGTGGGATAAGAGTGCGGAAAGCTTACGCTGTTGGAGTCGGCAGGCTTATCCCTTGGCAATCTTTGTACATACGGCACCAGGGCTGCACAAATATATCATTAATGGAGGGAAAAGGATTCTTCACCAACACAGAAATAAGAGACCTTCATCGCCCAAGAAAGTGTCAAGCAAGTCAAGACGACGTTGAAATTGATGATCAGCCATCGACGTTTGTGTGCCCTGACGAAGGCTGTAATTGCACTTTTGGCTCTTTCTCCGAACTCGAGTTGCATACAGACGTAGGAATACATGATACTAGGAAGTCCGTAAGTCTTTATGATAAAGTACGGAAAAACTGGGCTGAAAAATGTTCTTCTATTGAGAACCAGAAGTTAACAAGCAACAAATCCTCCACTGGTCTGACTGTTAACAGCATAAATTCTCGTCTAAGTATCGGATGGGCTCTTACCAAAGGTAGAACTGGCGGAGTTCGTTTTTCTGAGAATGTGAGGCGGTACTTTACAACAAGGTTTGAAATAGGAGAAAGAACGGGGAAAAAAGCCAATCCAGAAGAGATCGAACGTCAAATGCGCAATGCCAGAAATGAACGGAATGAAAGATTGTTTCAAAGAGAGGAGTGGCTCACCAAGACCCAAATAATGGGGTTTTTTTTCACGCCTCGCTTCACGGTAGAGAACTCGCGGTCAGGATGCTACATCAAAGGAACAGACATTTGATATTACAGGGACTAGAGCATCCGATAGTGTATGACACTTATGATCTTTGCGCCTATCACAAGGAAGGAAAGCTACAGGCCTTCAATGTTGCAATGCTCAAGACTATTCTTCGGCACTTTGAAGTATCTTTCCGAGCAAAAGATAGAAAGGCAGACCTTATTAGGTTGTTAACGGAGGTCATCCAAGAATGCAACTGCTGAAAAGAGTCGACTGTGCCTTTTATCAAACAAAAGGGACAACAATATTTCTAATTGTAACTGAATCAGTTAAGCTTTTATTGTGCAACTCTTAGTTTTTGTTTTTTTTTTTCCGAAAATTCTTTGGCAGGTTAAGTTTTTTCGATATTTGTTATGTGACTTTTGCGCGATGACATGAACGGTGACGCCTAATTCGATAAAATATTTAAATAATCTAACTTTCTTCTTATCAATCCGCCAATCGAACACTGTCAAGCTCACTTCACTCACTGTCCATCACGGAATAACCACAGTTCGATATATCAAAATTCCAACTTGAATTCAAGGCTCCCTCTCCAACTGTCCAGACTGTCTCGGAATTCCCAGAAGAGACTAAAGCACAAAGAATAACAAACCAAATACAGACTGAAATATGACCATAATAAAGACTCATGCTAGAATTTTCAAATATCGAACCTAAGCTATTGATAACGTGTAGCGCGGCCTATCATATTTGCGATTAGTGGGTGGTTGATTCATCACGCCCTAATAATGTACTATGACCTACTATTACTAAAGATGCTTAAGTTAAGGTTTCTACACACTGACTGTACACATTTCACCGTTTTCAAGCGAAAATAGCAATCAGCTTAGTCGTGATGGGAATTCATAAACACGTAATTAAAATGTGGAGTAGATGAGAATAGACACCCTATTCTGGTTTTCAATTTCTCGGCTTTAATTTTGGGTTCCAATCCGTAATTTTTGCAATTCATCTTTGAGGCCTACCGTGTACTCTCGTCCCATACAGCGTAAAGGTCAATTCGTGAAGGACTTGCCCCGCTGCAAAATGTAAATACTTAATCTAGTCTGTAAAAAAAATGTTCCCTAAAAACGCAATTGTTGTATGTCGAATAAAGAACGTACGGAAGGGGGAGACTAACAAAGGCTAGTGGCAAAGATAAATATAAAATTTAATGGTCTATACTTCGGTTCAGTTGTCACAGTGTAAATAAATTAGAAAAAAAGTTGCCTAATGGCATTTTTTATTATTCTTAAGCTTAATAATATCGATAATTATACTAAAATATTGCAACAAGCAAATGCGATGACTGACTTTCCGGTCCTTTCTTAAATTTAAATCTCGCCTTGTGTGTGACTATGCTTCGAATGAACCCACCAAATCGTCTCACATAACGCTAAGGTAGCAATAAAACGATTTATTTAGTAAAAGGTTTGGCTGCTGAACTTTTGGGAATATATTTATGAAGATATATTTATTGAAAAAGGAAGAAGAGGAAGAGAAATATTTTTTTTCGGTTAAAAAAAACATTTTTCTTCCGAGCGGCAACTATTTGGGAAATTTACTGTCAAAGCAGCCGGTGTCACGCAACGCGAATTCTGCATCGATATGCAAATTTGAGTCGAAAACTTTAATTCTGAATCGCGATG
>JBBMOI010000004.1:5160000-5410000 GCA_038088405.1 Porites divaricata
TTCTGATTGGTGCCAGAAAAACACAAATTTTCTGGCACCAATCAGAAGCCAGAACGGCGGCGACCGTTTGGAACTGGTCTGGTAAGACATTGTCCCCAGGAGCTTTTCTCGCCGTTCTTTACTTTTCTTCGTGCCATATATTTTTCCGCCGGTTTAGACTTTTCCTCCTCCCCACTATCTGCCCCTGGGTTTCCGAGGATGTTACGTCACCTCTTTTATAGCATTAGAAATCCTAAGCTTGAAACAACAGGGGCTAATACATCTTCAATAAAACCACTACCCTCTTGTACAAGGACTCGCTTCCTTGTTTTGTAAGGGACATTTGGTCTGGCCAGGTCAAGTAAAGCATTCTTATATGGCAGCAATATCCGCTTATTTTCTTCGGGGATGGGAATGTGTCCGTATAATATAAGACTTGGACTAGTGAATGTAGTTGTGTAAATTTTGATCTTTAAAACTCTGCCCTTAACTACAAGCAAATTGTACCTTTTGAGTCCCTTTTACATTGTGATCTTTTCAAACTCTATACTAAAACATGAAGTTTCTACCACGTTTTAAAAGCAGTAAATTGTGTTAATACCGTTGACACTCTCACCTAAGTGCATGTCAGTATTCCTTTTGCAATGCAGTCAGGTGCTCCCACTAACGGTTTTCTCCTAAATACTTTGGAAACACCTTTTATGTCTTTTAATACTATGTTTTTCCTGTAAATAAGCTTGTTTACATCTTGAATAAAATTAGTATGTTATGTTATGTCAAAACATCTTACTAAATTATATGCTTTTGTAAACCACGGACGCGGTTTATTTCTTATCATTTTATCTTATTATCCATTTTCATACCCGGATATTTCAAGAACGGATCTATAGGGCCAGGGTAATGACTGACGTGTGTAGGCTTTGGGATGATAACTGGGTCCGGGATTTCTTTTAGAAAAATCCCAGAAAATGTATAGTATTACGTAAAAATTCTGTCAAAGAGGTTTATTTATGAATGACGCCATAGAATTTTGTCAGCGACAGATCAGGGGACACATTGTAACCTCATATTTGAAATACCTACCTTAATACCTCTCTTGCCTCTGGAAAGATCCTAGCTACGCCCCTGTAAGTTAAAGCTCTTATACCCTTCGATATACACTAGCATTATCGGATTCTCAATATATCAAAATTTTTGTAATACGAACTTTAATGATCCATTACGAGCTAATACATAAAACTGAATTAATGTAATGATTGAAACATCTGCCTAAAGGTACATTTTAATACATATTTAGCTTTAAGCACCTTCGAAAGGTGCAAGTTTAATTAAAAAAATTTTACAAGAATGTTTTACATCATTAGACACCAGAAACGATTTAACAATTATGTTTATCAAAATTTTCTAGCCATAGACGGAGTCATAGGCGGTATTAAAAGTTATGCTAAGGTATGCATACTCCCCAGTAAACCAATCTCTCTAGCAAAACCGCTATTTCAAGATCTTTCAACCACCATGATTGTAACTTAATGTTATTTTAATGTCTATTCTTTTAATTATTAAAAGTATGTTGATTCAAAAACTCAAAGGCATCTTTTTGAAAAAGCTCAGTAAAGCTTGCTAAGATCTCCTGTGACTTTTTTAGTTATAGAATATGTAACTGTTATAAAGCAAATGATGGAAAAAATCACTTCCGGATAGTCATCAATAATCGATCAGCTGGGAAAAAACAAAATGAAAACTTTCTGATTCTTCCGAGGGTTACGGTCCGGGTTGGGGGGGGGTTACTTGGGTTTATTTTTGCTGGGTATGTGCGACTGGCCTCACAGAGCAGCTCTACCCCGTTGTAGTCTATTCTGTGGCCAATTATAGACCCCATCTTAGTCACTTTTGGGCAAATGTAAGTTTTGCGATCCCAACTTACTCACTTTCTATTTATGTATCTACCTTATATTGAATGAGGAACACTTTACTTTCCCCTACAGCACAAACATTCTGGTACGTTTGCTAACCGTAACTATGAAGAACTGTCTTATCCCAAAAATCAGAAAATGTGTGACCCCATTCTAGTAACTCTATTGAAGAAGCGATCCCATTTTAGTCAATCCAGTCGTGAAAATGCGACCCCATCCAGCGGTACATCCCCATTAGCCTCTTATAAGGAAGTTATAACCTCGGGTTACGGTGTCACTGTAACACTCACTGTTCACCAAGCCCCTCAAACAGTGATTGCCTTGGCTTAATGAGTTTCCGAATAATATGCATAGAGGTCCTAAGACTTACAATCAATGTGAGAGTAATTGCCGCTGTTCGGATGGCTGTGAGTTTGACGTTTTGTAAGGATCCTTGCGAATTGAGTGCAAAATAAAACAAAGCAACAACATCAGTCTCGATGTAACCGCAAATCATACACACACTGATGTAGAAAACGTAGCGCGTGACATATTTGTGCTTGTTTAGAATGATTACAAAAAGAAAATTACATATTGTGTTTACGGAATTGTAAAATGCAATGGGAACGAAATTTTGGATACGCGCCGAACCTGATAATGAGCAAAATGGCTCCACAACACCCAACACCAGCAAATAAATGTTCGACGCGAACTAGTCATTTCGGATTAATTTTGAAAATTTTGTGGGAACAGTCCATGTCCATATCCCTTGCTTTCTACAGGCAAGGTGACTGTACCAGAAAAAGCAAAATATCCGAAAAGGTGGCCACCAAAGATTCAAGAAATCGTCGAAACTGTTTTCTCTATCATCAAATCCAAAAAAGGATACTCCTCCACTAGAAAAACCCCAAGGAAGAGCTGCGAAAATGAGAGTCAGATAACCAAGGCCTATCGCTACTTTGCCACAAACTCTGTTGTATTTTTTGACACAACCACTTCCTTGAGGACGAAGTCTGATATCACGAGAGTCATTCCTTACGGCACTTAGCAGGAGTTGTTCTTCAGCAGCTCTTTCTCGGTATGCTAATAACTGTCCTTGCTCCCCAGTTCTGTGCTCGCCTTCTTCCATTGTTCGAAATTCTCTTTCAGCATCAGTCTCGACTTGGTTCTCCGCTTCAGACTCTAATGGATTTTCACTTTTTTCATGCCGTCCGGAATGCCAACAGAATTTCTTTGTCCGTCTCATCCACTCGAGTGTGATGATTGGCCCCACAAGAAACCAGTAGTAAAGTTTATCTAAGTAAGATTTCATTGCATTCAGTTCTTTTAAAGGCGGTCTAGGAACTTGTACGCTGATTTCCGCTTTGATTCTATCTCCGTTTGCTAACAAAATGCACTGAGCACTATTGTCTTCATATAATTGAGGCAATGAAGCTTCTAAAACCGGGATCAATAATATCTCTTTACTTGGCGCATATATTGGGGTTGTATCGGCAGAGTATGCGAAATATATTAGAACAGAATATCCTGCTCTCTGAGCCTCTAGCGCCAAGTCTTGCATTGGACAAGCAGTTTCATCTTCAAGTAGAAGGATGACAAGAGCGATCTTGTTTGCTGGTATTTTCGCCTTGCTCACATCAGTGAGGGGTTGACACGCATTTGTGAGTGTCAAAGTTATTGCCAGTCCGGGAAAATGTAGCTCTCTGCCCTCGTCAGTAATTGACGCTTGGATAAAGGACTCCAGAGAAGGTCCTAGCGATGTCCCGTTCAAATGATACGAACACGACGACAGTATCAGTTTTGGATTTGAATTAACAGCGCCGAGGAAACTCCAAAAATCAATGTTATAAACTACCAAGGCAAGACAGAGAAAGACAAGAAAAAGGCTCATAGCCAAGCACTTTCTAAGCATGATTTTGATTTTGCCGTTATTGCTGAAATATCTCGTGAATATCTCGTGATTTTGGGTAGATATCAAACTAACCCTGCGACGCAGACGTAATTCAACCTAAGCAAATATTTTAAGGTTTTATTACATCCACTTTGAATTCACTGGCGATCCGTGCAATCTGATTGGATCTCAGCAGTGTGATTTATTCCCAAATCGCACCATTTTTTGCTCTAAATCGCATCATTTCTGTTTTAAATCGCACCATTTTTGTTCTACATTATGGCATACCTAGGAGCGAGCTCATGGACAAATTGAATTAGAGTAGAAAAGGCAGTTCAATAATCAAAGAAAAGCATATAAATCTTTTTGAACGGTTCATTGTGTACGGACTTGCCAAAATGCAGCGTGGCTCGAAGTATCCGATTGCATGTGCACCAGATATTCTAGAAACTTGATATCAGCGCAGCATTTCTACTTACAAAGCAAAGATCACTTTTAAAAGCAATTATTAACGCTTTTTAGCTGTAAAATAATTTGCTTTCTCATGTGACTGTCAAACACTTTCCGAACGACAGTGGACTTTCTTGTAAAATAGCCAAGTTTTACATAAGCACGAGTTTTCTTTAAACCGTGGTTTTAAACAATTATTTTAATGGACCTCGAAGGTTTCCTAAAAGTGCGATGCTTTTAAATAAATGTTTCCATTTGATGAGTACGTAACGGTTAGTATATGTAGTACGAGCTATATGAAATACAGAATACAGGCGTCTATGGCTAAATTGAACTGCTTTAGAACACGCTTTTGATAAACACGAGCTAAAAACCATTTTAATAATCAAAGGCTCCTAGGAGCGAGCTCATGGATGAATTGAGTTAGTGTAGAAAAGACAATTCAATAATCAAAGGAAAACACATAAATCTTTTTGAATGGTTCATTGTGTACGGACTTGCCAAAATACAGTGTGGCTCGAGGTATCCGATTGCATGTGCACCACCTGAATATTCTAGAAACTTATTATCAGCGCAGCATTTCTACTTACAAAGCAAGGATCACTTTTAACAGCAATTACGCTTCTTAGTTGTAAAATAATTTGCTTTCTCATGTGACTGTAAAGGATTAAGCTCAAAGCAGTACGTGCTCTAGCCAAGTATAAATTTAAACGCAATCGAAGTATCCGATTGCCTAAGGCAAGAAAGTTTCTTCACCTGAATGTTCTAGAGACTTGTTTATACCAGCGCAGCATTTCTTGTGGACATTACATTAATAGCGGTGCCAAATGGAATCACCCGACAAACAAAAGCTGCAAAAGCCTACTTTAAGGCAAAGATCACCTAAGAATTCAAGCAAAATAGCGTAACGCTTGTTGGTTCTAAAACCTGTGCTTCTAGTTGACACAACATTAATTCATTCCCTGTTTGCAAACGAAGACATATGGTCGAATGGATTCGTCCAAATAACTGAATAAACCACAATAGATACTCCTCAACGTCGCTTTAACAATACGAGGAACGTTTTTTGCAGAGATTAAAAGGCTGTTTGGCTTATTCGCGTTTCGCTGAACGAAATCCCATCGTGAGGCTGCAATAGCTCTTTCACACTCCTGTTGATCGCATCTTCTCCATATCAAGTATAATATTGGGAACAAATGTGCAAAATTCGTCCAAATATACAACAATGATCCACGCTCAATTATTTCAATGTCCTTTTAACCATTCTACGTCCATTTCTTGCGGATGATATCAAACAAAACCCATCTCTATAATTGATGTGTCGGGAAAAAAAATTCGCCTTACTAGTACCCTCTAGAATATTCCAAACATATGCGTAAAAGGCACTTGGAACAAATGCAATACTAAGTAGGGGAGGTAAGAGTAAAGTGTTTAATCTGACTTTAATGAATAAATTAATGAAAATCGAGTGAGTGAGTGAGTGAGTGATCGAGTGCCATCCGAGTGCCTCCTAAAGCCCATGGCATGACTACGTCATCCATGAGCTAAAAAGGATTAAGCTCAAAGCAGTACGTGCTCTGACCTAGCCAAATACTTCAAATCGAAGTATCCGATTGCCTTTCTACACCTGAATGTTCTAGAGACTTGTTTATACCAGCGCAGCATTTCTTGTAGGCATTACATTAATAGCACTGCTAAATGGAATCACCCGACAAACAAAAGCCTACATTAAGGCAAAGATCACCTAAGAATTCAAGCAAAATAGCGTAACGCTTGTTGGTTCTAAAACCTTTGCTTCTAATTGACACGACATTAATTCATTCCCTGTTTGCTTACGAAGATATATGGTCGAATGGATTCGTCCAAATAACTGAATAAACCACAATAGATACTCCTCAATGTTGCTTTAACAACACGAGGAAAGTTTTTTTGCAGTGATTAAAAGGCTGTTTGGCTTATTCGCTTTTCGCTGAACGAAATCTTATCGTCAGGCTGCAATAGCTCTTTCACACTCCTGTTGATCGCATCTTCTCCATATCGACCCATATCAAGTATAATATCGGGAACAAATGTGCACAATTCGTCCAAATATACAACAATGATCCACGCTCAATTATTTCAATGTCCTTTTAACAATTCTAAGTCCATTTCTTGCGGATGATATTATCAGTGTTCTTAATAGAATATTTTCATTTAAACAAAACCCATCTCTGTAATTGATGTGTCGGGAAAAAAATTCGCCTTACTAGTACCCTCTAGAATATTCCAAACATATGCGTGAAAGGCACTTGGAACAAAAGTAATACTAAGTAGGGGAGGTAAGAGTAAAGTGTTTAATCTGACTTTAATGAATAAATTAATGAAAATTGAGTGAGTGAGTGAGCGAGTGAGTGAGTGAGTGATCGAGTGCCATTCGAGTGCCTCCAAAAGCCCATGGCATGACTACGTCATTCGTGAGCTAAAAAGTTGCGTATTAGGGCGGTACGTGCCAAGTGATAGGGCCGAAAAAACGCGTACGGCTGCTGAGAAAGGCGCGCGCGAAACGAGGCAAATGTTGCCATGGATGAGTTTACGCTCCGTCAAAAAAAAGTTGAAAAACACAACTGAGCTAGGTAGGGCCGGACCGGAAAGTATTTGGCTCTCGGTCAGGACGCATGGACCTCGCAGCGCTTGGTCCGTACGTCCTGACCTCAAGCCACATATTTTCCCGTCCCGTTCGGCCCTCCCATTCAGTCAATAAGTACATATGATATTGCTTCTTGATGCACTTTGGCCATGCACAGTAAGAACAGTTTTTTTTCCTAGTTGACACTTACGCCATAAAGAGCCCACAGGGATGGCGGTGGTAGGATGTGGTGGGTGGAGGGAGGGGACTTAAAAGCGAGTACCAGATGCCCGACCCTTCAGGGGTATCTTGGGGCATTCCCCGTCTCAGAAATTCGAAATCTAGGGGAAGGGGACCTACAAAGAGCAGGGTCCCAAGGGGGGGGGGGGGGGGTAACCGGAGCCCGGGAGCCCTAATTTTTTTCCACGGAGCCCGGAGCCCCATCGCTTCGTTCCTTGGAGCCCTAATATTATTTTACTGTAGAGCCTGGAGCCCTCAAAACGTTTCCTGCGGAGCCCGTAGCCCAAAAATTAAAATACGGATATTCTTGCACACAGATAGCGTCATGACGTGCTTTGTTTGTTGTTTGCTGGGAGTCGAAAAGAAAGATAATAAAGAACCAGTAAACTAGACTGAGGCTAACTAACATTCAAGTTCTTTTCATTGTACTGATGCTATTCTGGGCGTGCGCTGCAATTCACACTTACTACTTTTTAACTGCATCATTTATAAAGGTTTTAAAACTCTAAATTACTGAGATGTATACTGCTTGTATTCAGGTTTTTAAGCTTTTGTCCTGCCTAGACATTGGAAAAATCCACATAGCGGATCCACGTAGGCTCATTGGATCCTTGACTCTGCAATCGACATGATGACTTTTTCACGTGAAACTGCTCACGAAAATGCCACGACGAAGATTAGATCTGTCACATCGTGGTATGAAACAAATCGTCATTCACTGTGTCAAATATTAAACGCATCCATTGATCATGATTGATAAATAACTCTAGATAACTGTGAAAAACGAGTAGAATGGAGGAGAACTTATAAAAACAGCGTTTAAAAAATAGAAATTGCTGTATTTTCTCAATTCTAGGATTTACTTTTGGATTAAAGCAAAAAAGCATAGCGGAGCCTAAAGCCCTTGATCAATTTCTCGGGAGCCCTGTTTATTATGGTCAGGAGCCCCGGAGCCCCGCTATTTTGAGTCTGGAGCCCCGAAGCCTAAACCCCTGAAAGAGGCTCAGAACTGGTATTATCGCCATTCTCCTCAAAATATTTCCTTAAACTTCTGTACCCAATCCAGGATAAATCTAAGACACCAAGCCTCTTGTATCACTTGAAGAAGATACAAGCGTCTCTCCACCTTAAGCAACGACAATCACTCAAAATTTATTTTTCACAAACGAATAAGTAACAAACCGTTACCAATTTTCATTGATAATTCTTCATGTCTGTTGCAAATAACTTGACCATTTGAACACTAAACAAGGCTTAAATCTATAACTAATCAATGCACTTTGTCAAGGAACTGCAGACTATTCTAGACTGTTCAAAGTCCCCTATTTTTACGTAACATCGTCGAGATCGAGCGCTTCACGTTACGGGCTGCCATCTTGAATGCAATGAGTGTCTAATCTACTTAGTGGGGACGGCTCCTCAGTAAATAAGAAACCAAGATGGCCACCCGTAACCCGTAACGTACTGGTAAGTGCTCGATCCTTATGATCTTACAAAAAAAAAAAAAAAAAAAGCGACCGTGAACAGTCTAAGCCTATTCTGTTGCTTTGAATAACTTGCTCAGAGGGCTGAAATTATCTAGCACAAACAGGGTATTTTTACCACTTACCGGTATATTATTATTACCCTCAGTTAATGTCTTCAGCCAATAAGGCCAAGCAATCTTAATTTTAATGCACTACCAGCCCCTCCCCTAATGTTAATACCAACTTCTCACTTAGGGCAACATGTTGGGTTAGGGAAACAGCCATAATAGGACTTTGTTAGGGGAGGGGTAGGTAAGATGTTTCCCAGAATGTCATACTGTTCCAATAAATACATGCTTTAAACGAGACAAAGTGGCACAAGACAGACTACTTGGTCTTATGACCCTTTAAATCGTATTATTCTTCATTCAAAATATTTCCCTGATTCTGACTGGTTAAAAGCACATGCATAATTCACCATAACCAGCTACTGATGACAATATTTGAAGAATTTTATGTTTAACGAACCACTGACATCAAAAGTACAGCTTTCTTGCAGGTTAATGCACTGTTAACCGAGAAGACCTGGGAATGAGGTTGAGTTGTTTCGGTTGTGAAAACAAAAATGGCACACATTTCACTTGTTTCAAGAGTAAGAACTAGGCAAAATAATAGCTAAAACATGGCAAAAAGAACAAGAAGACAACTCGATGGCTGACATCTGCTATTTGGAGAATATTTGCAGAGCTGAACAACCCTAAACCAGGTGTGGATCCAGGATTTTGAAATGGGGGGTGAATTTTTGTAATAATGTAATAGAACCAAAGCCTGGTTGAGGTGTTTGAGGTAAAAATAAATGAATAAATTGATTGGTAGAACCGGTCATCGCTTATGCACATTCTCCACCTCAATCAGAGAAATCAGAGAAATCAAATATTATTTCAATATTTGAGGGATAAGGAAAAAAAAAAAGAAAGGGGCTCAGAAAAAGGGGGGTGAAACCACACCTGCTAAACATACACTACCGAAAAAGAACTTAACAGCAATGGAGGTAAGCATGTTTTAGCTAAGTTTTATGTTTTTAAACTATGGTAGGAATTATTTTAAATGAATAATAAAACATTATTGAATTAATTGGTTTTCATATCACATGAAGAATTATAGAGATCTCGGAGGGTGTTATGGCCTCGACGGATAAAAGAGAGAAGTGAAAAGGGACTCATACTCAGGCTAGAAACAACCCCATGTGGTAAAATGGTTAGCACTGGACTTTGGCTGGATCATTGTAAGATTCTGGGATCCTTCGCTAACCCAACAAACACACACTTAAATCTATGGAGTTGTACTTTAACCACTACAAAGGGAAAAATATCCATCTCATTCACAAAAATGGAAAATCCAACTGAGATTTTCTAGACTAAGTGGGCAAAGATAAAAAGGTTTGTAAAATCTTTTTTTTAAAGATCGTATGGATTGTTATTCCTCTTGTAGTTCCATACTCACATCTCTCTACAATATTGACTCATTTGCCGTTTTTAAGAAGGTGACACATGTGGGTGGCAATTGAAAACCACAGGAGATGAGATGGGAAATTCTTCCTCTACAGTGAACTTTGCTGCATACAAAAATTCCTTTGCAGCTTTGCTTTTTGTTGGCTTTGCCACAATGAAGCACTCATAAAGTCTTATCCAGCTCACTATGCAGGCTAGGTGAGCATCTGAGTGCTATTGCAAAGATCATGCCAACTACTTTGTTGTTGACATGTGCAAAAAAAGAAAACAAATGAATGAAACAATTCAGTGGACAAAAACCAAAGCAATCTGAAAATGTTTGAATGTTAGGGCCATTTATAAGAGGAAAAAGAAGACGCGTCCTAAATAAGACGCAAACTTTCCCGTATAAACGGCACATTTTGTCTGAAATTTAGCTAAGACGCGTCTTATTTGAGAACAGCCCTTGACACCTGTTCTTTGATAAGACGCGACTTAGCTAAGTCGAGTCTTAATGTGCCGTTTATATGGGATGGTTTGCGTCTTATTTAGGACGCGTCTTATGTAAGACACGTCTTATTTTTCCTCATATAAATGGTCCTATTGTCTCTTCCTCTTGCACCATTTACTGGCTCAATAACTACAAATTGAACCATTCAATACGTGCACACTTTCTCCACCACACTGATGACTTTGGCATTGGCTGTGGAGCTAACTTGACCAGTTGAAACTTCTTTCCACAGTCCACCCAAAAACTTTTGGCATTTCTGAATATGGGAAGAACTTGAAACAATTGGAAGCAGTTTGGTACAAAATGGACAGGAGACATGTTGAACTTCTCTGATGTGTTCAATAAGCTTTTCTGTAGTCTTGCACTTTTTCCCACATCCTTGACAAACATGCATGGGTAATGTAGCTACTTCCTTCTCTACTGAAGTACTTGAGCTGACCTTTGTGCATGTCTTCTTGTCCGCTTTGAGTGCCGAGCATTTTCTTCGGTGACTTTTTTCGATCTTGGCCATAAAAAACATACCGCACTTGCACTTAGCATGAACCACATTCAGGTGCTGGGTAAGGGCATTGTTGTCTTTGACCTTTTTGTTACAAACATGGCAACGGATTTTACCAACAGGTATGGCTCTGGTTGTCTGGGCAGTCTCACCATTGGCATGAACTGTCTTCATGTGTTGCTTGAGGGCAACGTTGTCTTTAAACTTTTTGTTACAAACATGACAAGGGATTGCCTCAACAGTTGGAGCGGCGATGCTGGTATCACTGTGGCTCAGAGCCACAGTAGTGCCAGCATCTTTCATACCTTTCAAGCACTGGTAAATTTTGAGCCCTATCCAGGCATCCAGTGCTGCATAGTGGATCTGTTGAATCCTCAATGGGGATTTTTCCCAGTTGCTCTTGGAGATAGACTTTGGCTTGCTAAGTTGAACTCCAAGGAATCGATCAGCAAGAGCCTTCAGTCCAAACTTGCTGGATCGTGGGACACCCACAGACCTGGCCAATGTCTGCGTATCCTCAAACCCAACACATTTCAATCTAGTGTCTCGCTTTAATTTAGTGACATCCTGCAAGATGCCACTACCAACTTTGACAACCTTCGGGTCAGTCAAAACAGAATTGAGATAATTGGGTAATGTCTCCATATGGTGTAGATGTAACACCAGGCAGGACTTTTCCACAGCCAGCTGAAGAACAGCAGTCTTGTTCTCCTTTCCTCCTTTCTTCTTACTTACAAACTGTGGCTTCCACTCAATATCAAAACCAACTGCAGAAACATCACAGTCAACTACATTGTTCCTCAACCAGGCATTGGCCTCAACCGAGTCAGCTGTATAAACTACTTCTACACCTTTTGCTGGGTATGGAAGACTGCTAATTAGTGTGCGATTTCCAGCAGTGGCTTGATTGTCTTTCTTACCACCTTGCATTTCCGGGAGACCCGTGTCTTCAACAGAATCTTGAGTATTTTGCATCAGTGGTGGATCAAACGGCATGTCTGGCACTACAGGAGATTTTCCTCTTGACTTAATGTTTAAAAGATGGCGGAGATCTTCATTATTGTTATTTGGTGGATTATGAAACAATGTTTCATTGGGCATGTCTCTTTCTTCACTCTGCCCTTCAGTGAGGTAGCTACAGTTATAACTACTATTTGTCCCATTATAATACAGAGTTTCATAATGACCATTTCTTTGACCAGTGGCATTAAAGGTAGCCTCATCATCATACAGCTGATTATGATAAAAGGCATCATTAGGAGTGAGTCTTCCATGAGTCTGAATTGCAGGGTGGCAACTGCCATCATCACCTTCGTCGAGTGGCCAGTTTCGATGCAGTACTTCATAGGGCATGTGTGTTCTCTGACCCTGTGTGATTGTAGGGTAAGCAGCTTCATTATTATTTTGTCTATTATGAAAAAGCATGTCTTCAGTAATGTACTGTCCATGACTCTGCCTTGTACCAAGGTTGGTATCATCATCATTATCATCATAATAATTAGGCCTATTATGAGACGATGTGCCATTAGCCATGGGTCTTCTGTGACTCTGATTGGTATCATGGTAGCTGTCTTCAGTGTAATTTGATGTACCTTGATACAATGCTTGACCATAGGATTGATAACTCTCATTGCTACCACCATATGACATTCTATCGGCAGAATTTCTCCTGTGATTCTGCATTGGACGAGCAATTTTTGTATCTGTTGGTATATGAATCAGATTGTGATCTCGGACATTCCTATCATAACTCTCATTTGCAGGTTGATGTGTTTCAGCACTGTACATCCGGTCATCATCAGCAATTATTGATGTACCACTATGTCTGTGCTTTGTGGCACGACGTGCGTCTTCAATGTAATTCGACACATTGGCAATCAAATCTCTGGGTATATCATCACCAGGTACATTTCTGTCATAACAAAACTTTGTAGCATAATCCACATCTAAAGCACGCTGACGTTCATGTTTTCTTTCTCTCATTGTAGTGGTCTCTCCATCACAATGGCGTGACCTTGCTGTGAATGTGTTGGGTTTATCAACAGGCTCTGATTTAACACGAACTGGTGGGCTTTCAGGTCTTCTTCCTCTCAATGTAGTAGTCTCCCTTTCAAAATAGTGAGACCTTAATGTCATTGTGTTGTGATCATCATCGGGCTCTGATTTAACACGAACAGGCACTTCTTTGTTCAGCCACTCTGCTTCCGTGTCATTCCAAAACCCTCTGCTTGTTGCATAAGTCCGTGAGCATGAGATTTCTTGATAACGCATGTGCAATGGCAAATCATCATCACTTTCGATTCTCTCTTTCTTGATTTTTCGAGCAGACTCTGAGAAATCTTCAGCCTTCTCTTCTTCAAACTCCATTCCTTTCCTCTTGTGAATGCGATCGTTTATGTGTTCAGTTTTGCGGCGTAACAGGTAATCCCATGCTCGCTCGCCACTCGCTGCTGCAGAGTGTGAAGGCGAGTCGTCAGCTTCATCTCTTATAGTAGAGTCTCTGCCAATCCGAGAACTTCGGGTGCGCGGTCGTCGACTGTAATATCTGGAGCTCATTTCAAAACTCCTTTATATTCCAGCTTAATTCTTTGGTACTGCTAAAAGCTTTCTGGGCTAGAAAAAGCAAATTATCTAGCCACACTGTTTCGAAAAAACAAGAACTTTGCCCCGTTTGCAAAACAGCAAAACAGGGCAGAGAGCGTGATGATGACGAATAAGCTGAGGAACAAAGCCTTGGTGCATGAAGAGGAAGTACTGGGTCAAAAAGGCTGCGTCAGGATGCCGCGGTGAATTGTGGTTACGTCTGATTCAAAATGACGGAAAGATACAGCTTTAGTTTGACAACTTTCAGGTACTTTTTATACCTTTTTTCTTTTTCTTTTCCCTCGTTTATGGTTTGAAATTAATTTAAAACAGTCTAGCTAACTGTCTACGGAATTAGATGGAGATTGAATGAAAAATGTCCATGAAATCGATGGCCGGATTTTCGGCTTTCGATGGAAACTTTGTGTTTTTGGTTAAAAAGAGAGGATGAAATTAATCACATTACCTTGCTGTTAATTTTTTCTTACTCCTTATGAAGGTTTTTTTGACGGTTGTAAGACGTGAAATTTGGAAATAGTGAAGATGTTTTAATTGCCTATCGATGCTTTCGTAGTCAGTAGAGTTAGCACGTGTCAGCTGGTCAGGTGTTTTCGAATGTCAATTTCACTGGGCCGGGGCAAAGACAGGGGATTTTTTAAAACCTTAAACAGTACTAGCCTGCCCATCAGAACAATTTATTTAAACAATGAGTGAAAAGAAAACAGACGTAAGCGCAGCATCTGTGATCATTAAAGTTGTTTCCAATCTGTATTATCATCTCCTTAATCCCGGCAGAAGGGTTTGGGGTGGGGATTGTTGAGATCTGGAGCTCCTTATTCTGAATTAGTCTGAATTCATTTTTTTGTACCCATACTCTCTAGAAGCCTAATTCTCCACTGTATTTCAGACACGGGACTGTTTACAAATATCCCTATTAAAGAAAATATCTTGTCTTTATTCTTTTTTACCATCACAGTTTTCTCCATAATCACATCTTCCCTTCCTTTTTGCCCTTCGCCTCCTCATCATCATTGCCATGACGGTTTTAAAGTTGCCATCATTTTCATTGTCACCATCATTGTGAGCGGCAGCATCATGTGTGTTCTAATTTTTACCAATTAATTTTTATTCTGTCCCCAATAATCTCTAGTCCCTCAGGAAAGCTTGTCCAGATTGAATATGCTCTGGCAGCAGTTGCTGCAGGAGGACCTTCAGTGGGAATAAAAGGTAAACTGACACGCCAACATCAACATGAACTTCATAAAATGTCTTTTGAGTGTTATCATTGCACTATCCAGGACAGTAAAACCCCTCTGTACGGAAACCTGCTCAGTACCGACAGTCATGTATACCAGAGATTATGTTTGTCTTGATGGAAAGCTCTTTTTCTTCCCTAAAATTAACCTGCTTACTACAGACACAGGTTATTATGGACAATGGACACTTTTCTGGGTCCTGAGTTACAAACTCTCAAATATCATCTAACCCCCTTTTATTGACACTGGTTGCCTGCACATTGTGTATTTCATTATCACAATAAAATTTGTTATGTGCTTATTGCAGACATTGTACTTAGTTAAAATGGCAGATTTCTATGAGTTAAATGATTTTAGTAGCAAAATTGCATGACATAATTATTTGAAGTCAATCTTTTTTCCCCTGTTTGACCCTTGTACTGAAGCCGTTAAACAAAGTTTTTACCTCCTACTACACAAGTTTTACCTTCTTAGCATTTTTCTGTAGTCTCGGGTCCGACCGTTCTTCCTCTTTGTCTGTTTTAGGCGTAAAACAAACACTCAGATACTATGGACGTAATGACATGTCCACATTAACTGGGTTCCACTGTATTGTAATAGCTCACTAAACTGCCAAACTGATAGCCTGAATTTCATCCAATTACTTCGAGTCGTTATTACTCCCTCAGATGTTGTTGAGAGGAGAAAACGACTCGAAGCAATCAGATGAATTTCAGGCTACAAAACTGATTGCCTTCAACAAATCAACATCCCTTGTTTACATTCTGAGAAATCAGAAAAATAGTGTCAGAAAACTCATTTGGTGCTGGTTGTGGTTTTACTGCAAACATTGTTGTTCCTTTTGTACACAGACAGAAGTTTTTTAAATATTTTTTTCAGCATTGAAATGGGCAAACCATAGTGTAGTTCAGATAGTTTAACTGTAACTCAGTATATAAATATTTATAGTATGGTAGATAAATGGAATGGCTCAGACATTTCAACCCCTTTTGAAGGACAATAGGGAGACATTTTTTAGCTTCAAAGGAGCTGATTATACATGTAGGAGCACCTAAGGCATGAATCACTAGGAGGTTCCCCCAGAAAATTTTGCAATTTTTTTTTCTGCATTTGGACATCATTTCTGAGTTATTCTATAAGGTCTTTATTCTTATCATAATGTAAATATATCTAATGCTTTAGCCTGAATAGAACTATTGCACCTAAAGAAAAGTGTTGGCAGGTTACAGGCAACTTAGCTTTTCAATTCATTTATTCTTACAATAATTTATATATGTCATTTCTTAAGCCTCCAATGGAGTTGTCCTTGCTGCTGAGAAGAAACAGAAATCAGTTCTCTATGATGACAGCACAATCAACAAAGTTGAAATGGTAACCAAAAATGTTGGTATGGTTTACAGTGGAATGGGACCAGACTATAGGTATGGATAAAGGATAATGGACCTTGACGGATTGAGGTTTTAGGGTTGATATAACTTTTGCCATATTAAACACTGTCCTGATCACCTAATGCCCCCCACCAATATAATTTAACTCTTGGTAACCCTGACTATTAGAATCTTGTGGGCCCCTGGCAAATTATGTTTCCTTTGGGTGACAAAATGTAACTTATACTGTTTATAGGTGAAATGTGTTCTCAGATTAAGCCATTAGTGAACCTACGTTAGCAACCTATGCTAGTGTGATTCAGAATTTCTTTTGTTTCCTAACCTGATTTATAGGAGACAAATGAAATTCTTGTATAACCTGGGAACTGATTTTATGTAAAGCATAAACATTTAGCACCCGTGAATTGATAAGTTCAGAGGTTTTGCACTTATGCCTTTTCTTTGATTACATCCTTGACTAGTATTATTAATGATAACAAAGCACACTAAGCAAAACTTTTTATCTTAACTTGATCTTTGCAGTTACCGGTAAGTGTACTAATCTTGTTGCTAGCATATGCTTGATGTCAAATGGTATGCTCCTTTTCTTGCAGAGTTCTAGTGCGTCATGCAAGAAAGATTGCCCAACAGTATTTTTTAATGTATCAGGAAGAAATTCCTACAGCTCAACTGGTTCAAAAGGTTGCATCTGTTGTTCAAGAATATACTCAATCAGGGTAAAACAATGTTTATTTTTTTCTGTGCAAAGTATCATGTCTGTACTCCTTTGGTACTTCTGCAGAATTTATACGCTGCAGCCAGACTTGACTGACACTGAACTACTGGAGACTATTTTTTTAGTCTTCTAGAATAGAAGAGTATGGAAATAAATTCTTATTGACATTTTCAGTGGTTCTGAAAATAAAAGGCAAATTCCTTTAAGCTCAGCAGTTGATGCTGTAAACATAATATTGAGAAAAATAGCTTGTTGCAGGACTTCAGAGGTGCTAACATCGCTCATCATGTGTATTTTCAGTGGTGTGCGTCCATTTGGTGTGTCTCTTCTTGTGGCTGGCTGGGATGATGACAGACCTTATTTATTTCAGTGTGATCCTTCTGTAAGTCCAATTAAATTGTTTTTAAACCTTTCTGATACGGCTTTCAATAAGACCTGGAGCACCATTTGGAGTTCCGACATATACATGTATGTATATTGTGTTGTGAATCACCACCTATATTAATGCTTACTAGATCTACCTCAGACTGTCAACTACTTTAGCTTGCTCTGACCACACCCCCCCCCCTCCGTCCATCAATTTTTTAACAGTTATTGAAACTGCCAAGCTTAAGCTTAACTGTCAAGCTTAAGTGATAAAAAGTTCTTTAAGTTTTGAAAAGTGTTACTGTTGTTGAGACCCTGCTGAGAGTACCTGTAACATGATAACTCTCCCCACATATGCTATGGGAAATGTATAGAGAATGGAGAGGAGAATATCCATACTGATATTGTGGATTGAGTCAGTTTTGTTAAGCAATCTCATTTTATTTCAGGGCTCCTATTTTGCTTGGAAGGCCACAGCCATGGGTAAAAACTATGTGAATGGGAAAACATTCCTGGAAAAGAGGTACAATATCTATTTGGTGTACAGTGTAATTTAAGGATCAATTTGGGTTTTGGGGAAACTGCCCACCTACCCCTCCCCTAAGCCAAGAGTAACAGTTACTTCTCACTTAGGGCAAAATTCTGGCTTAGGGGAGGGGTGGGTGGGTAGAAACCTGACTTGATGAAGTGAAATGGCATTATTTTTATTTATGCCGACTGTTCCTCTATCTTTCCAGATACAATGAGAATTTGGAACTAGAAGATGCCATTCACACCGCCATTTTAACTCTCAAGGTAAGAATCAGTCAGTTGTAATTTAAACTTTCTGCAAGACTCAAATGTCCTAGTTAAAACTTAAGTATGTATTTGTTTAATTTATTACAGAAAAACCTCTGCTCATGGTTAAGAAAACTTGACCTACCCATACATGCACATATTAAGTTCTTTTAAAGACTTCCTCGCAATGGTCACCTCTACAGAAAAGAAATGGCCACCATTTCATCGCCCCAGCCAGAAAATGTCTTTAAAATGACCTCTGCCATATCGCCATGTTTTAAAACACAGTTTCTTGCATTGTGGTCTTTTAACTCCATTTAACATGTGAACTAGACTTTCTCAAAGCGGCATTTTCGGTTGCAGCTGGTTAGGTGGTACGTCGCTCGTCTCACAAATCTGTCGCTTTCTTGGCAAGCATCCCTTACACCTTCATAACCTGTAAGCAGGCTCACTTGTGAGGAAAAATTTGAGCCTGCTCGTGGGCTACTGCCTTTGGTGCTCTCGTGGTTGACTTGTGGCAAGTCTACTTGCGTGGTTGATGAGAGAAAAATGACAAGGCAACTGTAGCAAGTCAGGTTCCCAGTCTACTTAATATGATTGGTAGCCTGCGTAGCAAGCGTTTCTATGCGGTTTAGGAGCAAAGAACGAGGAATGGGAGTCAAAGACCGAGCGACAAATGCCTTTCGTTTTATTTCTCGCGCGGGTGAAAACCGAAAACCCCGATCCTCGGTCTTTCTTTGCTCCGAAACCTAACGGAAACGCTTGCTACGCAGGCTATATGATTGATCATCCACTCTTTCACTCCTCATAAAAATGTTATAACCTGCATCTTTGTTTTTCACAGGAGAGTTTTGAGGGACAAATGACAGAAGACAACATTGAAATAGGAGTATGCAATGACCAAGGCTTCCGTCGTCTTTCCCCTGCAGAAGTGAAAGACTATCTTGCCTCTATTGTATCTTAATGTTAATTTTTCCTGTTGTAAGTTAAGAGCAATCTTCCTTTTCACAACTTGCTAGTATTAAAGTTTTCTTTTGTGATGTGCTGTATATTATGTCTCGGTGTCTGGGAACTAGACAGTTGAAACTTTGATATATAGTTGCGTCTGAACCGACCCTGACATTCCGTCTTGGCAGGTGTCCAGTTTATAGAGTCGAAAAACGGGACACCAGTATAAAAACCTAAGGCTGGACCTATTTGCAAAACAGCTGAAACTAGAACAACGTAAGAGAAAGGTGGAATCAAGTTCTCATTGTGCAAACGAACGTCCATTACAAGCAAATGTTCGTAGCTTATTAGTGGTCTTAAAGCGTAACAGTATATGGTCTGCGAACTGGGATAAGACTACAAAGTGATAATAAGAACATTTTAAAGTTACTGTCTTGTAGAACACCTACATTCTCGTTTTGCCGTCTTTTTCACTACAAAAGGCACTTCAAAAGTGCCTGCATGTTGACGGTTTTAAATGTGTCCGTTGTCGGTCTTACAGAGAGAGAGTAGTTAAAGTAAAATGATTATGAAAAAATCGGTGGGACCATCACTAGGTGTACTTCTAAGAGAGTTGTCCGTCTTGTAGAGGTATCCGGTTAAGAGAAAGTTGACGGCGTATCTCTTGAAAAGTGGACAAAAAATTCCCAGCTATGGTGGGGAAGGGGGTGGCACCACTCAAACGTAAGTGTATAAACTCTCAAATTCTTTTACCATATTTAGACAAAATATTTATTTTTCCCTCCCCCGTTTCCGACCAAGAATGACCCCAGAGCCATAAATGTAAAACACCACATTGTAGTTTATAATAACAACAACTTCCGGTTGGATCGCTCTAGACCTCATCTCGTTGTACAACTTTAAACTTCGTCTTGACCGTCAAACCGGCGGACGTTCGTGCTCACGGCACGTACAGGTACGCGCGGACGGTAACAGATGTTTCGAATTGGGTTTTGCTCCAAGTTTCAAATCTAAACGTTCTTGCACTGTCCCGACTACATCTTTCCTTAGCGTCTTCACTGAGCACCGTCTAACCTTATGCAATTCTTCCATCAGGTAAATAACGACGCTTTGTTTCGTCCTAAGATTTTCGCGAGAGGTTTTCGCGCGTTTTACGCGCCAAAAGGTTTTTATGACGCAACACTCTCTTCATGCTCCAAGCACAAACGATTTAAAAGCCTTGAAACTACAGTCAATAAAGTATCGTATGTACTGCTCCCTCTACACGAACTTAGACTCCTTTCAAGGCAGAGTTTGTAATCATGTAGCGTCGAACACAACTGTTTATCAGAAGCGTTTTCTCCTTTAAGTTGTTTCGTGTATAACGTAGAGCACATTTCCACAATCATCTTGCAAGAGTCTTCTGTCAGATCAGGTCCAGAAGCAGCACCTGCGAAAATAAACGAACACTGATTTGCAGTTTTTCTGCAGAATTTTACCTTCAGCAAATCCCAGATTGCATCCGAACACTTGACACAATATGATTATAACGGAGGGAAAAACGAAAACTGATACTTTTCTGAGGTTGAAAGAGCTAAAAGGAAAGATGAAGACGGGCTATTGTGATAGGGAGCTATAGGAAAGACAAAGGCGATGGCTGCGAAAATTTCACCCTTAGAATGAATTTCAGTTTTTCTAACTCGCTTAAAATGTAAAAATGTTAGTGAATATCCCTGGAATTGAATTCATTGGGGACCAAACCCAAGCCTAGATGGAGAAGAAAAATCGAAGAAGAGCGACTTAATCGAGACTTAAATACGCGAGCCCGTGTAAAAATAGGAAGCTTATAAGCAACAACGACGGCGAGGGCTACGAAAACGTCACTTTTCAAAATGTAACTCGCGCTTATTCCATCTCGTTCAATTCGTCAAATGTTGGCACATTTTCCTGGAGATGAATTCTAAAGAACTGTATCGAAGTTTAGGAAAAGAAAAAGAAAGTCGTTGTCTTGTGTTCACGTCCTCCACAAAACGTGAAATTAGGAACTAGGGTTTCACGTCGTCGTCGCGTGCAGTGACGGAAAGAAATGGAGAAAATAGGGTGCTGCACGTGCCGAGTTGTTGTTTTGCGTATTAAACCTGAATGGCTTTTATGACGTTTTCATTGAATTCGCCGTTGTTGTTTTAAGTTCTCTTCCACTAACAGGAGTAAATTACTTTTCAGCACTGAGCTTTCAGCTTTTACCCCAAAATTGCGACCATCTAAATATGAACACATACGAATTGAATTGACACTGCTATAAACGCACTAACTCTTTCTGAAAATTGAAGCTCATATCGTAATTCAATCAAATTATCAGTTTTGGGGTTTTATAACACGAAATCTATTTAACTGATTTAAGCACATCTAGTAAAGTACATGTACAACCATAAGACACTTCCTAATTCGATCTGATGATGTTAGAAGAAATTTCACACTGGCTGTCCTTGCGTACTATCGCAACCTATTAAATATTAGGTTGTATATCAACAAAATGGCAAAGACATTATCCGTAACATACCTTTCGGTCTTTCCGGAAGCACCACAAACGAGACAAGAAAAACCATAACCGTGAAACGGGCTTGTACAGCCACAAAATCCCACGCCATCATCCGGCCGCGGAGTTACTTTGCTGGTCACGCTGTACTCACAACTGACAAAGTTCAAGAGCTTTTGAGCGGCTAAAGAACCCTTCTGTTTTTTGTGTAAACATAATCGTTTCGCCCGAAAACATTCCAGCCTACGTTACATAAAACTACAGATGCGATGAGCAGATAAATTTTTCACGGAGTTCGCGTGCTGATGAAACCTAAGTGAGCCGGGGTGGGGAGGTTCTGCAATTATCTTGTACAAAGATCCTTTTTTCACTATTTCGCCCTGTGCCTGCTCGAAATATTCACCCTGGGGAAAACAAGGGACGATATCTTTTTAAAGTCAAATATATAACATGGTTTATCGGATTTTAAGTTCAGTTATTTAGCGTCTGATAATTCTATCATAGTACTACTCTCTCACAAACTATCAACTGGCATTTGATTTCCTGCTGAAGTGAAAATCCGAGAGATTTCCGGAAAGGTCAACAAGTATCTCGGATATCCGATATTCCACTGTAAATCCTCTTTCATCGTTTTTTATGGTTGCACGCAAAACTAGTTTTCAAACCCCACTGCAAAAGTAGTTTTACGTCTATCAACAAGTTATATACCAACGTCATGCCTTGCTACATGTAATACTACAAGTTACACCACAATCAAAGAAAGAGGAATAGGAGTGTAAGCCCGTAAATTTCGATGTAGTTAAAACCACCCACTTTTTCCCCACCCAAAGGTTACCAAGACCATGAAGAATTCCCACGTGGCGGTGATTGATGATGACAGGCTTCTGTGACGACAATGAAGTTCTGTCTCGTCCCCAGTCGCTCGCGATTACCTGACTTTTTGGGGGATATTTGAGTCAATTATTGTTGTTATCAGGAGCCGATTCAAGTTCTGATTGAATGAATAATAAAGCAGTCAATGAATACGGTTTTCGTAGGATATTTGTCGCCGAAGGCGACGTGAATATCGGCGAATAGTCACCGAGACGAAGTCGAGGTGACTATTCGCCGACGTCGCCTGAGGCGACTAATTAATGTTTAGTTTAATTACATTGATGATTCTTCGAGAAAACAAAATTAAAACATCAAAAAAATCTGGCTGCCATTTTGAAAACTGCTAGCCTTCAATGTTATAATCACCGCGCGGTGATTATAGCGGGATAAAGCGAAGCTCCTAGCCAATCACAGCGCTCTATTTTCGATAATCATCAATGTAATTATACTAAAAAGAATTATGCAGATCGAGGAGGGTGTTATAGCATCCTCCTCGATCTCTAATCTGCCTAATTCTTCATATCCTACTCTTTCATTCACTAACTGCTAAATATCCTAAGCAAGCCGAATTCATTAATTGCTTTATTATTCATTCAAAATAATTCATAGTTTAAAAGCAAGCTAAAATATGCTTACCTTTGTCGATGTTAAGTTCAACTCGATAGTGCAGATAAAGGGCTGTTCAGGACTGCAAATGTGTCTTCTTGCTATCTTTTTAGACAAAAGTTCGTCGTGAAACGAGTAAAATGTTTCGTCGACTGTCCGGCCATTTTTCTTTTTACAACCAAAACAATTCAACCTCGTCCCAGTTAACCTGCAACTGTGCTGTACTTTTGACGTCATCGGTTGATTATGGTGAATTATGCGTCTGGTTTCAGCCACTCGGAAATGGCGAAATATTTTGAACGAAAAATAATAAGAATTATGCAGATCTCGGAGGGTGCTATCCACCTCGGCCGATAACGCCCTCCCCGATCTGCATAATTCTTCATATCCTATTCAGCCTCATTAATTGATGGCTAATTATTCATTGCGCTCGCTCCTATCATTCCCTTTTTGCTTGTCTTCAGCTCTCTCGCTTCGCGCTTCTTACTTGTTCCGTGCTCGCTACTAAGCCTTGGGAAAGCCTGTGGAGGAGACAGATCAGATCGGATGAAATGTATATCTACCGATCGCTACCTACAACTTTGGCTCGTCCCCAGTCCTCTCTCATATCTCCGTGGTGGCGCCCAGAGTTAGATGGGAAGGAGGAAAACTCCCGCCGCTGCGCGTGCGCCGGTAAGCATCTACCAGGAGGCTAAGGATAAGCTCCTGCCTCTATCCATAGGTAGCCTACATGCCAGGGGCTTCCCCACACCTCCATACTAATATGATCATTGACTCCTGATTTAGATTATGAGGGGGTAAGCAGCCTAGTGCATTGTCATTATTGTTGCTTTATGTTTTTTTAATTATTAAGTGTTTCGGAATTTAACAAAAAAACAATAAGGAAAACTTTGTTACTTTTTGACAAAAGCTTTGGATCACGCAAAGCTAGAAGGAAGCCTTTTCGAATGACGTTCAGATCAAGAGAACTGTCTGTAAAGAGAAAGGTGTCCATACAATAGGCGTAGGGATTGTATGCCTCTTTGAAACAAGAGAGCTGTCACTAATAGAAGGATGTCCGTAATAAGAAGCCCTACAGTATTTTTTTCTTAAGAAACAAACGACATGACAAGACACATCAGAAAAGAGGATTTTGAATTTAAAACTGGTATCAACTCACTGCTCTGCACCTTTCAGACACCGATAAGCATGAAAATACCAAAAATAAATACCTAAACCGAGAATAAAATTCGTCAGCTGTTCTGCTTTACGTCTTACGGTGTATAAGGGCTTGTTTGCATGGATATGGGGGACCGCAGGTAGGTGAGGTAACCCGACTGCCATATAATCTCTCATTTTAATTTGATCACGTTTACATGAAAGGTGGTGTGACCATATGAGAGATTATGTGGACAGGGGGGGTTACCCCACCTAAGCGGGTTACCACACCTACCTGAGGTCCCCCTCTGCCATGTAAGCAAGCCCAAAGAAATTAATTTTTATTCGTGGTGGCATATTTCTCGTGTGAATGCTTGAATAGATGTCATTGATTAGCACCAGTCCCTATTTGGCGTGCTGCCAATCAAGGAGTGACGCGCTTGGGGTCACGTGGGAACATGGAACTCTTCCTGATATTATGAAGGTCCAGGTACAACATGACCACTCGCTCCAGACCTGGGAGGGGAGAGACGGGAAAAAAGTTAATTAAAGGATCCTAAGCGATGTCGGTTACAAGGGAGGAGACGGGAGGATCTACGCAGCGAATGGGGGGATGTAATCCAGAGATTTGAAATTTCTGAGGCTATTCACAGTCGAGTCCAGTACAAGAGAAATCTTATAAACAAGTGTACCCATTATGTGAATATTTAACCAGAAAAAGGCCAAGGTGACCAACTAGAAAAGAAGAAAAAACTCACCTATTCCGCCTCCGCCATGGGGTGGAGCTCCGTAACGGAAGGAGTCAATGTAAGCTTTGATCTTCTCAATCTCTGAATATATGAAAAGAAAATGAATTAGTTATAAAGTGATATCGCGATCGCAAAATGATAAAAATCGAACCATTCGAAAACTTGATTCCGTCACTACGACATTTTCGCTTATACTCGTAGTGACCCGTAGCCTGTAGTAGAATGACGACGGCTATCGCCAAAATGATGCTGGTAACTTATCGAACAAATGCACATGTAACAACTTGAAATGGCCTTACTGTATAGAGTTGTGTTTTTTTCTTTTCCCTTTGTACTTTATTTTTCGTTATTGCAATTAAAAAAAATTGACGCTAGTTCACGCGCGTGCACTACTTAGTAAGAAAATCTTGTTCTCGTAGTTGACCTCGTCTCTAAGGGTAGACTGCTAGCAAACTCTCCATTTACAGCGTGCGAAGCAAATCGCGAGAGAAAGCGCGAGGACAATATCGCGTCTCCTTTTGCCTGCTGCTCTCGCGTGACTTCTCGCGACTCCCCCAAATAGAGAGCTTGTTCGCAGGCTACTCTAAAGGTCTCTAACTAGACGTTGCATTCATGGTCCCTGAACATGGACTTCGTTTTCTTTCCCATAATTCAAATTTGTGACTAAAGTTGATGTAGTGATAAATAAAATTGAGACCGTAAAATTTAAAGAGCATTTGTGGATGGCCAGGAAGCAATAATCATCAGCATACGAGAGTGAAAGAACACCAGAAAACTTTCAACAACAAAATATCCAGGGTCGAATAGGTGAATAATGCAACAAGGAGTCTTACCTATTTCATGGAGTTTAGCCCTCTCAGTCAGTAGGGTGGGGTCGTGTATTCGCTGAGCTCCTGACAACACTTCCTCTCCTCTCATGAACATGTCATAAGAATTGCTCCATTCCTTGAAAGGGAGAATAACAGAATGAAATGTGAATGATGAGGAATCTTATTCAGCACTTTAGCTTTCACAAACTCGAAAGTGACTTTGGTTCAATTATAAAATCAAGTTATAAAAAGTCCACTACTCATTTTTTTTCAGGCCTCGGTGTGATCAACTGATTTTCTCTACGGCCTCCTCCACGGTCTTTCCCGAGGGTTAGCGAGAGAGGGGGATGATGGGAACGAGGGCGGAGTGCGAGCGAGGAGTTTCTCCCCTTCCCATCACTCCTTTCGGTTTCAGTTTCCTTTATCATTAACCCAAATATCCGCGCCCCTTCCCCCCCCCCAAAAAAAGTGATCGCGAGCGACTGAGGACGATGCAATATTTTCTAAACAGATATCTTTATAGGCTATGCTTGTACTAAGGTAGTCATATCTGGTTAGCTGCTTCTGGACAAAATTTCACGCTTCCGTCTGTAACTTAACTCTCCACATTAGCCGCTGATGTTGCACAGCCACTGGTCGGTGCTGTATTCAATAGACCCAACTGGAATTTCGATATATTAAAGTTCATACTTGGCTCCGAGGATTAGGGGAATAAAAAAAAAGAAATCGTTTTGTGTCTCAACAATGAATGATATATTTCTTTTGTGTTACTCCCCTTAGCCTCGTAGCATGTGCACAGACGCCCCCCTCCCCTCAGAAAAAATCAGGGAGAGAGACTTTCTCCTCGATTTTTTCTCAGGGGAGGGGGGCCTCTGCACACAGGCTATAAGCCTTGTAGCCAACTATGAATTTTAATATTTCGAAATCAGTTTATTGCTGATGGGGTTCCTCCTCAAGGGTTTTGGGTCGCTATCGCTGTAAATAGACCTTATTCACGATACCCGCACGGGCTTTAGGATCGATGGGATGAAAGCATCTCAGGGGGCAAACAAGTGATAAACCCTGCCAAATACGAGTGATCGCGTCGAGTTTTTGCACTTTGAACAAATTTTGGGGCAAATCGTTTCTATAAGAGTAAAGACACTTTGTAATACAAATTTGGTAGCGTCAAGGGATATTTAAAAAAAAGGCTCACTTTCGGTTGACGTGCGTTGCTCAAAAACGTCGCTGCTTAAACTCCCTATTCTATCAAAACGAGACGATGACTTTAGTCTTGCAAAATCTACAGTTCGAGTATCGACAAGTTTTTCGTCATTACTGCTTGCTGCGAGGGCATTCACGGTCGCTAACTGCATCCAAAAAAAAAACGAACAATTCTTGCAAGGACCACTTGGACAAACAGCAGTGAGCAGCAGTACAAAATAACACTTAAACATTGAAGGCAAGGCTGACCGGACAGCTAAGGGCTACAAATTTATTTGCTTGATATTTCGACTAGACAAAACTAGTCTTCATCAGGGGCTAGAAAAGTTCAAGTTAAAGAAAGTAACAATTTCCCCCGTAACTTGCCATAATCGTTTTTTACTCATAATCTGTCCACACTTTCTGTTGTGAAACACCCAGCTTAATAGACTTACATTGGTTGCCTGTTGAATACCGCATTAAGCCCCGTACAAACGGACGCAACATTGTTGGCCAACAACTCCTAACATTTTTGGATGTTACATGTTGCGTCGGTTTGCACACCCTGTTGTTGGATGTTGTTGCGCAAAGTTTGAAACCGGCCAAACTTTTCAGCCAACAACTCCCAACATTTCTTTTGTTCCGTGATCGCCGAAGCGTAGCGCAACAATGTTGGATCTGTTTGCACAGCTCCTCCAACATTGTTGGGGCCACGCACGCTCATTACGCATGGATTAAAAAGACTTATGGGTTGTATTTTTCTTACGATGCACTGCAAGTCCAAACTTGTTGGAGTTGTTGCATCCGTTTGCACACCACTGCCCACACGCACGCAACAACTCCCAACATTGTTGGCGCAACAATGTTGGAAGTTGTTGCGCCCGTTTGCACGCAGTCTTATTTATAAAATCTTATTGTTGGTATATAAGCTATCAATGGACTTTCACAAAGTTATATATCCAATTTGTTCAGTTTCTGAAGCAGCTCCTATCATTTGCGTTCTTGCTCGAATAAGTTACTTCAAGTCCCGAGATGTAGGCTAAAGTCTTATGGTGATCGAAGATTTGCTATTGCAGGACCTAAATTATGGAACAGCCTACCAGCATCTTTAAGAAATGCCGATTCCTTGAATTCTTTCAAAAAACACTTAAAGACATATTTATTTCACCAAGCTTTTTCTTAATTTATAAATAGATTTTTATTTAATCTTCATACTTATATAGGTAGTTGTTAGATTTTTTTAGAGTTTTAATACATTGTAAAGCGCCTAGAACAGTTAATGATAAAGACGCTATATAAATAAAGTTTATTATTATTATTATTGTTGTTGTCTAGAATAAACCAACTCAACCACGATTTCCTGTATTGTCAGATTTCGACAGTTGTTTGCCCCCTGAGAAACCACGTGACATCGCCCTTATTCCGTCAGTCCTTAAGCGCGTGCAAAGAAAAAGGGTATTGTGAATAAGGTCTATTGACTATTGCGAGGTTGCGCAGGAAACTGGCCCCAAATTCTTCCCCCAAAACATTCCCATAGTGCAATTCGAAAAAAAAACCCACCCAGTCCCAGGCACAACCAGAAATTGGCCAATAGCGGACACCATTCTTTTGCGGGTGAATGAATGTAGCCTGTTCACAGACCTTCTATTTTCTCTTCAAAGTCCGTCGTGATGCGTGATGATAATAAAATATAAACCGCAGGGGAGTTTTTGACCGCGAGCGCAAGGGGGTAGTGGTGGGGGAAGAAGTTCTTTATTTTTCTTTCTCGCGCTCCGCGATTGTTCTCGCGCGCTCACTTCGCTCGCGGGCTCTCCGATGTTTTCGAAAAGAACGAAAAGAAAAATAAAACAACGTCTGTGTACAGGCCAAGTTTATTGTTGCTTATGTTGCTTTTTAGTACTTACAGGGTTATGTGGATCTGGCATGGTGTAGAATGGTCGAACACACAGCGGATATTTATCCAGAATGAAGAAGTCTGTGTCATACTTCTGTTTGACAAGTTTGCCCAACAGCTTTTCATTTGGAGTGCTAAAGGGGAAAAATGTAGATTTGGGTTTGTCACTTGTATACAACAAGTAAAGACAATCCATCGTATACAAAAGGACTACAACTATAATTTTTTAGTAATTCAAAGAGGGCAGACTGCAAATTATAGTAGTTGATAAAAAATATATCTACGTGTCGAAACTGTTCATCAGTAGGATGCCTAAAATGTGTGCAATTCCACAGTTGGTTTGGGCTCCATTAAATCCTATACCAACTGCAGAACATTTTAGGAGGAGCCACCCACCATGTGAACACAGTCACGGACAACACATACAAGTGAGGAAACAACGCAGAGTAAAATTAAGACGTTATTTAACGAACTAAATGTACACGTCAATGATAGGAATAAATAAATTTATAAATAAATAATGCACGCGCACAAAAACAAAACTGTGCGCGCGTACGTACCAAGATACAACTGAAATACACATCTGAGTAACAAATAAGTAATATTTGACATTATGAAGTAACTGAACTAAGTATAAGTTACAGGATAGATGATATTAACTGAAGTGTGAACCCTAAGCTTATTTCCGACCATAATCGCTTTCTAATTGCACTAGTGAAAGAGGACAATGCAGTTAGCATATATGCGGTATTAATTTAAGCGGAGCACTCTTGCCTTCATCCCAATCATTTGAGGCCTAAAAATCCCACGTCCACGCAGCATCAAATAAATAAAGATTATTCACCTAAGTGGCGGTGAATAGTACTTGGATAATCACCGCCCAGCTAGCCAATCAGCGCGCACGAAAGGGTAGGGTGTTATTATTCATTCAAAATATTTCCTCAATATTGATTGGCTAAAAGCACACACATAATTCACCGTAACCAGTTACTGATGACCAAATTTGGAAGAATTTTGTGTTTAACGAGGAAATGACGTCAAAAATGCAGCATCCTACAGGTTAAGGCACCGTTAACCAAGAAGACCCGGGGACGAGGTTGAGTTGTTTGGTTATGAAAACAAAATGGCCGACACTTCACTCGTTTTAAGAGTAAGAACTACAGCTGGAACTCGGCGAAATAATAGCTAAAAGCATGGCAAAAACAGCAAGAAGACAACTCGGATGGTGACATCTGCTATTTGGAGAATATTTGCGGAGCTGGACAAACCTAAACGTACACTATCGAAGATGAACTTAACATAGTTAAGGTAAGGTAAACTTTATTTGATAAGTAGGTTGTAAAGGGGATATGGCAGCCGAAGGGCTGATGTTGACCTACTATACATAAAATATAAAATTTTACACACACGAAAAAATATTAATAGAAGGAAAAAGAACTATGTACAAGGAAAATTAATAATCATATATACAAATTTGATTCACTAAGACCTAAATAAGACAATGTTTCCAGAAATTAAATGGATCAAAAATATATAAAATCATCTTTTTTCGCAGTGATCAAAGTCGCTCCCTTGCTGAAAGAAAACCCAGCAATGACTTTGGCGTGTTCCTTTAACAAATAACCAATATGTTTAAAAAATTCCAGATCACAGGGCCTCTGTACTGTAAAGTGTTTCTTCCAGTATCAGATTTAAACCTAATGATGTTAAATTGATTGGGAAAGCGAGATGACCTAGAAGTTGATTTTTTAGAGAAAAGTACACAAATAGATTGGTTTGAGGTTTCAAAGTACACTTTGTGCATTAACGTAAGAACGGACTTTTTATAAAAGTAAGAGAAAGGGAGCCAGTTCGATTTAGTGAGACAAATGTCATCAGCCAACGACGGTTGAAGGTTGTTTATAATACGAGAAGCTCTTGCGTGGATTACGTTCAGAGAATTCATTGCAGAGGGGGAGCAATTTCCCCATATTGAAATACTATATGTTATACTGGGAATAATAGATTTGAAGTATAATTCCTCAAGTAACTGTTTAGGAAGAATTCTCATTCTCTTTAGTGCTCCAACTTTTTGTTTGAAGAGCTTTTTCACAGAGTCAGTGTGCACTGACCATGAAAGTCTATTGTCGATTTTTACTCCTAGGCAAGTGGTGTAATCAACAAGGTTAATTAAGCCTGTCCCAAAGTAAAGGGGAAGGGGAGGACCAATAAAGGTGGATTTCCTTAAATCATTGCCTCAGTTTTGGTTGGGTGGATGGTTAGTCGATTCTTGACACTCCACATGAAGACTTGCTTCATTGTTTTATTTAGAGATGATATAACTTGGTCGACATTTGGGCCAATACAGTACACGGTGGTATCGTCTGCATACATGTAAAGATCTCCTGAGTCAATGTGGTCCGGGAGATCATTAACGTATATGGTGTACAACCTAGGGTCGATAAGCGAACCTTGAGGAACCCCAAAGTGCACAAAGTCAGTGGCAGATCTGCAGTTATTTACCTCAGTAAACTGGCGTCTGTTTGATAGGTAGCTCATAAGCCATTCATGGAGTGATCCTGATATACCAATGGCATGTAACTTATAAGATAATATGTCGTGGGGAACAGTATCAAAAGCTTTCTGGAAGTCAATAAATACCGCACCCACTGTCTGACCGTTGTCAATTGCCATTTTCCACCTCTCGGGATCGATGGAGGTAAGCATGTTTTAGCTATGTTTTTAAACTAGGAATTATTTTGAATGAATAATAAATCAATTATTGAATTCGGCTTTCGTATCATATGAAGAATTATGGAGATCTCGGAGGGTGTTATCTGTCTCGGATAACACCCTCCTCGATCTCCATAATTCTTCATGAGATGCTCAGCCTCATTCATTAACTGTTAATTATCCTCTAAAAAGGAAACACAACCACGCACATCGTTCTTAACGGTAACATTCCTTTTCCTTCGTCCTCTGTCACTGTCAAGAAGTCCTAGACTTCGAGTAGTCCCCTCCCCCCTACTCTCCTCAGAGATTTTCGAGAGCAAAATACGCGATTACAACTAAAAATGTAGCTTCCCATGTAGACGTGAAATGCGTGAAGAAGCCTAAAAACGTAAGATCATCATACCTTTCTGGGAAACCGCCGACCTACCCCTCCCCCAAGCCAACATTAACACTTACTTCTCCCTTAAGGCAAAAAGTTGGCTTAGGGGAGGGGTATGTGGAAAGTAACTGGAAATGGTCACCGGTGAGGATGGCGTGGGCAGCAATTTTCACATGCGCTCACTATTTCGCTTGCTCTACTAAAGAAAGTAAGGGACTACTCAGTAGTACCCCATATGGATGTCTTACCTGAGATCTTCATCATAATTCATTTCAACACCAGCCTCCCTCAGCATGTCAACTCCTTCACGGTAAGTAAGTACCAAGCTGAAACAAATAAATAAAAAAAGTTAATAAAACATAATAACCATGAACCTTAACAACAAATATTACCCTGTGCTTACTGATATGAGGGTACCTCACGGTGGTCACGAAGATTTCAATTTTCTGGGTATTAAGCAATATTAGTATTATTACATTGATGATTATCAAAAATTGAGCGCTATGATTGGCTAGGAGCTTCGCTTCATCCCGCTATAATCACCGCGCGGTGATTATAACATTGAAGCAGGCTGGCAGTTTTCAAAATTGCAGCCAGATTTGTTGATGTTTCGGAGTCGGAAATTGATCAATTAAAAGAAAATGCTGTTCCTCAAAAACAAAAGATGCGACAAAATTTGGAGTCAAGTTATTCAAAGGCAGGTTGATAAAATTTCTCTTTTGCAATTAACACAATTTACTGAAACCTGGTATGTTTGTTTACATTCTTTTGCTTCAAAGTGTCGGCAACTTTTAGTACCTTTTGCGAAATATTTTGTTTTACAGAATGGTTTCAACAGCAGCAAGAGTTCACAAATGAAATAGAAAACATGGAAGTCGATGAATTAAATAAATGCCTGGCAAAATTTTACGTTTCCGTGAGGAAAACCAACGGCAGGTATTAGAAGAAAACCAGCTTGTTGTCGATCAGAGCCGCCCTCGACCGACATCTTAAAGCCCCAAAATCCTTCAAAAGTATGTGTCCTTTTCATTTTATTTTCTCGAATAATCATCAATATAATTATACTAAAACAATCAAGCGACTAATTGATTCAAGTTCTATTGATTGTATTTTAACTTTTTTCTATGAAAGAAGCCGGGGGTTATGCTCATAGTAGCCGGGGAAAATCAGCGGCCCCCGGACAGCTCAGCCCTAGTACCTCATATGATGACAGTGCAACTTTAATGATATTCAAATTGCTCAAGTTGCTGCTGATTTGGAAAGGTTGCTTCTGACAAGAATGATCCATGTTTCATATCCCGCTGTGCATTATTGTAGCAAGTCTAGTAAATTTTGTGCCCGCAAACTGAACGAAGCTTAATCAGGCGGTAAAACCTCATTCATTTAATGTTGTTAAACGAAGAGGCTTCTAATTTTTTACTATGAAATTTTAAAAACGAAATTTTTCAGCTCGCTCATGCTTAAGAATTTTGGCAGCCATTTGACTTGAAAGTTCTCTTGAACGCCTTTTCACAAATGGTCTCCATTATTTCAATGAACGTGAACAAGACTAAACTTCCCGCTACAAAAGGGTTTACCATAGTGCACTGCAGGCTATGAAACATGGTTCACGAGAGGCCCCTTAAATGAAATAGGTGTATATGTTATTGACCCAGCGTGAGGTCAAGAAGGCTGGATATTGGCCAAGCTCTTTTTTCCCTTTTTAGGCTCCAAGACATCCTCGGAGACCCAGGGGCAGCTAGTCGCGGAACGATAGAATGCTCGTGGTGAAAGTTTACTATAAGATCTTGTAGTAAACTTTCACCACGAACATTCTATCGTCACGATCAGCTGCCCCTGGATCTCAATAAAAACGTGAAAAAGAATCCAGCTATCTTGACCGAACAAGCTTAGTCAATAAAGGATTCACTACATTGCCAAAGAAGAACTTTTTATTGCGGGACTGACATGGGAAATCCTGAGCGGCCAAGATTGGCTCATTTTGCCAGCTCAGGTAGCCAATCAGAACACAGGATTCGCTTCTTCATGCCTACTTGCGGATTCAACCATATAATGCAGCAGTGTGGCATTGTCAACCAGCTATTACACAGCAACAAGGAAGCGTATTATTCAACTTTCATTCAGGACAATTCTAAAGATCCTAAGTGTCTTTTTAAGACTGTGAATTTGCCTCTGCACAGGAACTCTGAGGCTTGTTATCCACAGGCTAGTAATGATGCTGAACTTGCTAACGCGTTTGCTGACCTTTTTGTGCAGAAGATTGAACGCATCCGCGGAGAAATCGGGCATGGTTGTTCGGCCAGTGGAATGACAACAACACCGACTGCTGTTAATCGTTCTTTGCGTTCGAGTTGTGTTTCAGAATTCAAGTTTTTTAAACCGACAACGTTTAACGAAGGTTCTCGGTTTATCAAGTCTGAGTCAATCAAGTCGTGTTCACTTGACCCTCTACCAGCATCCATCCATCACGGCCAGGCCTCAGTTGCTCGAAAGGTGGATGGCGCTATCCACTGGATAGCGCAATTGGATGTCGTAATACTTATTCTCTGGATAGCGATTTATCCGTTGGATAGCGCTTTCCAGCTTTCGAACAACCGGGGCCAGCTGTTATTCTACCTTAGTACCTATGCTTACGAGGATTATTAACTTATCACTTGCTACTGGTGAGATACCAAGGAAAGTAAAATGAACAATGCTGCGACTCTTGCTAAAGAAAGCTAATGCTGACCCTGAGGTTTTTTCTAACTTTCCTCTAGTGTCTGATCGCAAATTTGTTTCCAAACTCATTGAAAAAGCTGTTGTCGCCCAGGGCCCGGTTCCTGGATTAAATATCGTTAATCGCGGAATAAATTTTATCCGACGATTAGATTCTGTTCCTGAAAGCACGATTAAGACTAATCTAGGAATAAACTGAGTGTTAAATTTAACCCACCTAGCGAGGACGATTAACTCGTTAATCGGGGGAAAAAGTTTGTCAAAACAAACAAAATGGCGAGAAATTGACCTCGACCAACTAACAGACGAAGAACTTCGCAGACGATATAGGTTTGGCCGAGAGTCAATCAAATATCTAGTAGAAATCCTTAAAGACGATCTCCAAAGGCAGACGAGAAGAAACCACGCGCTTTCGCCAACTCTACAAGTTCTCGTAGCGTTGTTTTCTTCACGGAATCACCGGCCCCTCAGTCCGCGCCAATTTTTCCCGCCATATTTTTATTAGAAGCAGGGGGTCGAAAAACTCGTTAAACAGGTTTACTTAACCACTTATCTGGGATTAGTCAATAGCGGGATAATTTCGCTTTCAGGATCAACTTTTTAACCCACGATTAGTTATCCGGGGAATAAGAAATTTAATCGTGGATTAACTGCTAATCGGAGGATAGATTAATCGGCTTTTCAGGAACCGGGCCAGGTTAATGACTGTCTGTTTTACAATTACTTGTATGCGCCTCTTCAATCTGCACTCAAGTCTTGCCACAGTACTGAGACAGCACTAATACCGATAGAGCGATTTTCGTATGACCTTGAAATGAAAGCGCGCGAACAAAACAGAAACGACAAACGAACGGAAATAGAGCGATTTGATTGGTTTATCGAACGGACAGACAAACGCGTCTGGCTTTTCATTGGTTAAGCGAACGCTCAGGTGAAAAAACTTCATGCCCGAGAACTTTCTAGAAATCAACCGATACTTCGCTTTGACGTCATACTACAACACGATTGGCCAATCGAACAATGCCTTCTCCATATTAGGGTTTCTTTGGCGGGAAAACAAAGAGGCCATGTTTTGATCTTTTCATCCATTGGCTGATGAAACAAAGAACGAACACTTACCGAAACCTTTTTTCAAGGTCATACGAAAATCGCTCTAGCTACCCCTAAGAACGTCTGCGTGGGAGGCTATAATACCGAAGGTACATAACGACATTACGCTGTCACTGGACAGCAGTGAATCTCGCAGGTCATGGCAGATGAACGTTGTGTCGTGACTAGCTACTAATGGAAAGATTGTCCCGCAGTAGAAGTTACCTTAAGTTTCCAATAATTTAGCCTGTGTAGAAGCCCCCCCCCCCCCCCCCACCCCTCCCCTCAGAGAAAGTACATAGCTACACATACTTGGGCTTACACCAAGTAGTAGTAGACATTTTAAATCTTCAATGCTTCTGTTTAGAGAAAATCATTCCAGTCATTTCAGCAAACCTTGGTTCGAGAAACTTGAATGGTTCACTGTTGTACTGCTTCTGTACTTTGGCAATATCATCAGCATATCTGTTGGAGAAACAAGTCAATGTAAAGTTAAACTAGTAATCATGTTAAAGTTCTACGAACATTCATACTCCCTCCAAGGAAGCTAAGTGAAACTCGACATTTTTACGGAAAGGTGTCAAGGTGTAGGTATCGTCAGGAGCAACTGCAGAAACTGCATATCACTGTTTGGTAAAATCCAACTAGTGGTCTATTATCAATGCTGCATTCTGATTGGTTGAGCTACTACTACGCAATATGTTATAGCCCACTACTAGCGAAAAGCGCCGGATTTTTGGCGGCAAAAAAGGATTAAAGTCTTGCTTTAAGTTGTTTTGTCTCGTTATTTTTGACCAACTAGTTGGATTTTAGTTCGGCCGAATGGGCTATTGATTCAGAGGCCATGAGGGCGAGAGGATTAATTGTTAATTATTCTGAATAACTGCATCCAACAAATTTAACGTTTCACTGCTCACAATAATTAGGGAACTTAAGTTTGACCGGTTTCAAACTTTGCACAATAACTCCCAACAACATGTAACAGGGTGTGCAAACGGACGCAACATGTAACATCCAACAATGTTGGGGGTTATTGGCCAACAATGTTCCGTCCGTTTACACAAAGCTTTAGGAACCTTAAGATTCAAGGACGGCGATGGCAGCAAAAACGTCGCAAAAAAGTGAATTCGCATTCTTTCAATCTTCACCGCGATTATTCCAACTCATTTACTTTGTCCAGGAATTGAATTTTCAGAAAGAGATGGAAAATTTCGTCGTGGCTTATTTAAGTCCTCCGTTAAAAATGAAATTGAGCTACTTCACGCCGTAGTCGTGCAGTGACAGAGAAGAAATGTACAAAAAAGCGTGATGCACGTGCAGATTTGATGTTTTGCTTTTTAAATCAACTTCTTTTTTGACGTTCTCTTTCCCGTCGCTGTCGATGGATCTTAAGGTCCCTATTATCTGAGAGGTGGAGTACGTGACAATATTTGTAAATAATAAAAAATGGTTGTCAAAACATTACCTGTCACGCAATCCCTTGAAAATGTGAACAAATGTTTGACCTATCATATCAATCACCTGTGATAAAAAAAGACAATAATTTGTTTGTTGAAAGTGAGAAGCCACAAATAAAATACACCATCAAAAAGCGCATAGCAACACCAAAAAAGGTATGATTCATTAAGGTTTTGGAATGTGTACAACATCATAAATTAAATCCATCTACCATGTAATCCAATATGGGCCATTCTTCCATTTACGGGTAGGGGTAACCCGGTCAAATCTCCATGTGCGACCACCTCTCGAACGCGACCTAAGCAACCGCGAACACTTTTTAGGATGACTGTTTTATAATTTTCCACCGTTTTTAACCTCTTCTAAGCGACCATTTGATAAAATGGTCTGATCTTTGTGTTCGCTGTATCTACTACATTACTCAGAGTATGGAAAGAACATTTAGACAGGGGCACCCAACGAGAATATAGTTCAAAACCACTTAAACATAGCATGGTCCAACGTATTTTAGTATTTAAACTGTAGATATAAGCACATTTTTATCCCCTAAAAATTTTTCATCTGTTCGGATTTCCTAGCTGAAAGTCTAGTGATCCGAAAATTATAGGGATCAAAACTTACCTTTTCGAAAATTTCAGCCAGAGAAAAGGGTCCCGAAAATTCTAGGTGACCTTTTTAGGGTAAAAATCCGTTAAAAATGGGCAATTATACCATTTTTTAGATGTTCGGAAATCCTAGGAGAGGCAGGCAAGCAAGAAATTTTACAACAAATGTTCCGAAAATTCTAGATCTCAACTCGTCTTCCGAACAGATATTTTCCCGAAAATTTACGTTTGGTGCCCCTGATTTAGAAACAACATGGATGACAACAAATTTTTATGTGTCCGCACTTCTCGTCGTAAAGGTCTCCTGCAGTTCGACACTCGTAGGGAGCTGAAACAACGATGACCGCGACAGCAACGGCAAAGAGAACGGCAAAAAAACAATAGGTTTAGATTTGCAAAAACAACAACTTTGCATGCGCATCACGCTTCTTTGTCACCTTTCTTTGCCGTCGTTGCACGACTACGACGTGAAACTGCCTAATTTCACGTTTTGTGGAAGACGTGAACACAAGACAGCGACCCTCTTTTTCTTTTTCTGAACTTTGATACAGTCCTTTAGAATTCAACTCCACACAAATTCGCCAACATTTGACGAATTGAACGAGATGGAATACACGCGACAAAGTTTAAAGCAGCGCGAATTCACAGTTTTTAAGTGACGTTTTCGTAGCCGTCTTCGTCGTTGTTGCTTTAGCTCCCTACTCTTTGCATTTTTGTGGTCGCTTTCGGGAAGTTCGCCTGTACTTTCCGTAGCTTTACACTTTGAACTTACAAAACTTTCAACATTGTTTTATTTACCTCGTGATAATGTTCACTGAAAGTCATCTCAATATCAAGACCAATAAACTCTGTTAAATGCCTGTGAGTGTTGCTGTCTTCAGCCCGGAAAACTAAATTTAATCAGCGAAACAAAACACAAATTATTAAAAGAGAGTCTTAATGGGTTTAACAGTCAGCCGTTGACGAAGGTAATTTTGTACCGTCAACCGTCAAAAATGCAGGTTAATATTAACCGTTGAAGAATTTCAAAGTATTCAAATGTCACTATTTCAGCTGATCTTTAGGGACTTCTGGCTCCTAGAGTCTCTTAGCTGAAAAACCAGTTCTCATGTTTTCAAGAACACTCTATCTAGACATTACAAGACATTACAACTCGCTTATTTCTGAAAGTGCTGTATTTTGAAATTCTAAGAAAGTGAAAGGCCAAGTCAACCTCCAAAACACAACGGTTAACATTAATTTTATACAGAAGTATATATTTACTCAAAATCTTGGACCAAATTTCTACTTAATAACCATGAACCCGCCGGCGTCAACTGTCAACCGATGAAGCTACCGCCCCACCGGTACCCTCTTAAAAACAAGAAGAAAAACTACCTTAAGCAACAAGGTCATTCATATCCATGACAGTCTAAAAGGCAACCAAAAACTAGAAGTGCACAAAGCTATTGCACAGGTTTTGCCTTTTTTAACATTTTGCGAATGAAACACTGTTTTTTGTCCACGGTTGTGATCTTGGCCACCTTCGCTTGTCAAATGGTTTTTATACCTGAGCCAATGGTGAAGACTCTGTCAAAGTCAGCACAAAGGACCATTTGCTTGTACAGCTGAGGAGACTGGGCAAGGTAAGCTTTGCCTGTGAGGGGATGAGAAATAAAAAAAGATAATACAGTCACATTACTTTTGAGCCCCCCCCCCCCCCCCCCCACAAAAAAAAAAACTTACTCCTAATGCAATTCTACTAACATCATTTCATTGTTATACTGTTTTTTATTACCACATGTTACAAAACGACAAATAAACATATTTAGAGCGATTTTCGTATGACCTTGAAATGAAAACGCGCGAACAAAACAGAAACAACAAACCAACGGAAATAGAGCGATTTGATTGGTGTATCGAACGGATACAAACGCACCTGGCTTTTGGTTGGCTAAGCGAACGCTCGGGTAAACAAACTTCATGCCCGAAGAACTTTCTAGAAATTGCTTTGACGTCATACTGCAACACGATTGGTCAATCGAACAATGCGTTATTCATATTAGGGTTTTCTTTGGCGGGAAAACGAAGAGTCCATGTTTTGTTCTTTCCATCCATTGGCTGATAAAACAAATAACAAACACTTACAGAAACCATTTTTCAAGGTCATACGAAAATCGCTCTAACAATTTATCAATATGTCAACTTGACTGAGAGCTTACAGTACCTTTAAAATAAGTAACTTCAAATACATTTGCACCCCCTTCACTGGCAGCTATAAAATAACAATAAACAAAACAAGTTGAGCATTACATTAATTTAATGGCCAAAGAATGCATATGTACCCCGGAGGTACTTTAGCAATTTTTATGGGGGGATGTGCTACTTGGACCCTGGACCCCTTAGTCTATACCAGAGCTAGTTCAGCTGAAACTTGCCACCCTAGCTATACTAGACTAAACTCCCCAAATCCAACCCTATCCTAAGGTCACTATTTCTCAAAAACTACTGATTTCGACAATTTCTTTGCTAACAAATTGACTTGTTGGTAAATTTAAATTTGTCAGTTTCTTATTTCTGAGTGTTAATTCCCAGTTTCCCTGGTGTAAACTAAAATTTTCAACCAATTGATCACTTTCCTGGAAAATGATACCCTAAATTTCTAGACCCAAACTCTCTGATTTATATACCCTATCCTGGACTAAACTGCTTGAAAACCATACCATTCACAGTAACATGTACCGTACCTACTGTATGGTATGTATATGGCAGCCCCTGGGATTAGACTTGCTCACAAGTCAAGCTCAAAATTTTTCCCAAGTGCAAAGCGTGAGCAAGAAATTTTTTATGTTTTTGGTTGCAAAGTGAGCAAGAGACTGGCACCTACTACCACAACTGGAAACAAGAAGTAAAAGACTTTGAGAAGTCTACACCTGGGATATACACTAGGACATATATTTTCTATTCAAAGGAAACGTAGCCCAAATGGTGACTTCTACAAAACACCGAGTCCTATTTCTACTTCCCTGTTTCCCCAGGTGGGATTTGAGTAATAATCGCCCAGTCGTTTGAGTTGCTGTTTTCTTTCCCTCCCACCCTGGGGGTTCTCTCAAGTCCTCTGGGCCTCAAATTCACTGACTTGTTTTTCGGTTGAGGTGCCCCGAGACAGGAGGGATAATTAAGTTCAGTTACTGGACAACAGCAGTTCAACATAAAGTTCCTTCAGAGCGGGCATTTAAGGTGGGACAGATGGGAGGGGGTGGCTTGGCAAATGCCAATGTTTTCTCCAGGTTTCTCCATAAAGACATGACCCTTGAGAATTAAAGATGGCATAATTTTAATCAGAATAAAATTAATTACAAATGGATCAAACCTGAAATTATCTTGGGAGTGTGTATTTCATTGAATCCTTGAGAAGTGAGGAATTCTCGGAATAAATTGCACACACCAGCTTGAATGCTGAAAATAGCTTGGTTAGGAACAGTCTGCAACATAGAGAAAAAAATGATACATTTTCCTAAATGCTAATAGTTATAATGATATAGAGGTCAATAATCAACAAACATGGCAAGATGTACACAAAATTAATAACAACAAACCCTTAGGTCAATAATTCTGTTGTCCAAACGGGTGTCCTGGTTAACATGAGCTTGCTCCTGAAATGATCCAAAAATATTCACTTAAATTTAAGGATGTGTCCCTTTGGGATAATCCAGACCAGGGTCACTGACAAGAGATCATTTGGACCATTGTACAGTTATAAATGAACCGATGAATTCTATTCCAGGATGGATTCGTCAGTTCCATTGATTTGCTATAATCTGAGTGATCTCGTCTCGGATCTCTGATCCTGATCCGGATCATCTCAATGGAATGGACCATTGCAAACAATGAGATCTTGATTAGCTTAATAATGCCATATATGACAAATGAAACTGGAGTGTTTGATTGGCCATATTCTGGAATTAGAAGACAAGGAATCAAATCAGCACCACATCATCTGACACCCTGGCTTAGAAAGGGCAGCATGGTCAAGTGCCCATTCAGAGTGATGGACCATTAATCCAAAGATCTAAGTTCAAGACTCGCAAACTCTCTCTACTTGCCAGAAATGTAAAAAGAAATCAAGAATACACAGACAGTCACCTCTCTCATAATGGAAGACTAATATGGTGGTTGTCCACCACCATGAAATGGGCACTAAAAGAGCTGCATCCCTACTATTCAGTCATAGAGAGATGACCGCAGATTTGACATATACAGAATAATCTTAACATGTACAGAGTATTAAATAACCAAGTATATTGAACCTCAAGAAAACAACAACAAGCAAAAAAATTGAATTCCCAATATTTATGTAATGTAAAGGCCATTTCCAGTTGATAGAAAACTGATGTGTATCTTGTGGTTCAGTTTTATCCTTGGCTCAATTTTATTTTCTTTGTTTCAGCCTCAATATTAGTCATTACCATAAACAAACCAGAGGAAAATATATGTAATGTTGTGGTTTAATTTTATCCTTGGTTTAAATTCTATTTTCTTTTGTTTTGAGATATGCTAATGTATGATAATGAGTCTGAAACAAGGGGAAATAAAATTCAAACCAAGGACAAAATTGAACCACAACATATACGCCAAGGATAAATATTTGAACACAAATAATACACAATGTTCAGAGCATCTCATGTGGTAGATTAAGTCCTTACATCATCAGTTTCAGGGCGTGATGCATCTTCTATCTGAAGAGGAAGTCTAGGCTCTGCCAAGCTCACAACAAAAATCTAGGAAAATATGATAAAAACATCAGTAATGAAAGATATAAAAAAGGTTTTATGCTAACTGAACGGACCTAAAACTACAAAAACTGGGCAGAAAAGGTACCCCAAGCTTAATTTGAGAAGCCCAATTTTTGGGAAAATAGTTTTTGCTAAAAATTTTCTAGCAATTAGCTAAGTCTTTCGTTCATGACAGCATAAATTCATAGAAGGCAGAAATAGAACTATTTTTTTGGTGGCATTAATCTGACATCAGGGTAGAAGGGAATTATCCATCACAAAAAAAATTACTTAGAAACAACACGAAAAAAGTTCAATATAGAAAATTTTTGTTTAGGTAGAAAACCAATACTATTGAAGTACACATAGTACACATAGTACACATAGCATTTTAAAGAAATAATACTGCACATCCCAACATCAGAAGCGAAAAATTTTCCAGTTTTCTGTTTTGATAATTTGGGATTTATACTTCTTATCTCAAGAAGTAATAAATTATTTATTTATTCATGGACATAGACAGATTGCTTTAGATGTTCTAACAGATACACCACACCCACAATTTTCCCACAATTTTTATTTGCCAATTGTTTATTGTTATTAATAGAAATGATTATGAAACAGAATATTACTTTCTTGAACAGTGCGTATATACCTTGTCAACAGAGATCTCCACATCTTCTTGAGAACAACTCTGCACTTTCTGATTTACAGATTTTACTTCTCCCTCAACATCGATAATAGATTCCCTGTTTATCCTGTCATAAAAAAAATATGCCAAGAGGTTAGGAGAGCACCTTTTATTACTGCAGTGCACAATATATATATACAAAATTTACAGTATTGCTTAAGACAAAATTATGGATCCCATTTTGATCTAATAAAAGGTAGTCTATGTACATGTATGTGGCTACTACTTTATTTTTGAAGATTACTGCAGTAAAAATGTAAATAACAATCCAATAAAATTAAATAAAAAGAAAAAAAAAACAATTTGAGCATCATCGAGCCAAGTAACCCAGAGTTTTGTGTGGAAGAACTATAGTGTACTTTGTCTTTAACACTTGACTGCCACATAAATTAATGTACATCTACATGTCATAAATTTATCTATTCAGAGAGAGATGAAAAGTTGTGAGGACACAACTCAAAGCCAGTCTTTAAGACGACCAAGGGAAAATAACATCTGAGCTGGGACTGCAAACTGGGATCGTTTGTATAGCAAGGAGACAAGAAATTGTGGGAATTGTTCTGCTGTCTGCTATTAGCAACATGAATTCAAGAAAAATAAGCATTGTTTGTGATTGTTCTTGAGTAAAATTATGACTCTACATGCATCTAATGATGTTTGCACGCAGTTGAAGTCTCTATAAGGTTGTTATACTGTTCCTTTACAGCCAAGGTGAAAGCTGTAATACAGGTTTCATTGTAAAACTTCCAAAATACAACAGAGATAAGTTATTCTCCATGTAACTTGATCATCCTCAGAATACATGACGACCATTTGCTCGATAAAATCTTAGTTTTGATGTTTTTGCAAAGAAATAAACATCATTACCCTGCTGCAAACTTCACCATTGCTTTACTGATGACATCATTGACAGCACAGACTCCTTGGACAGTGTACTGGCGATCACGCAAGATCATAAAACACTGCTTACCTATCACAAATAAAACATGATTTGCAATGAAACTCAAAACAGTACCAGAGACTAAACAAGTTATGGAAGAAATATTTAAATAATCCAGCTTAAGATAAGAAACATACCTGTTCCTCTTGTAGTGTGAAGCCGAGCTCTAACCAAGACCCTTTTACCAACAGCCTCTGATGTCAAGTCTTTAACTTTCGTCCAAACTTTGGCTGTAAAAACAACATACAGCACAAGCAGTCATTTCAGGCTGTCATGCATTATGGATCACCCTTGGGACAACTGAAAGGGTCAAAGAGGGTCAAAACATCCCCTCTCCTGCCGCTATTGAGTCTCATAACAGTATAAGGGTCCAACTTCCAAGACGCCAACATGCTCATACCAGAAGAATTAATGACTTTGTAACTTGTAAATTTCAGTGAATGTATGTAAATAGTTAAAGTATGTGACAGACCTTCCCCAACAATTCAGCTATTGCTGCAAGTGGGTGAAATAAACAGAATATCTATCTATCTATCTATCTAACCCTAGTTGTCCATTTTAGGATGACTTCCACATCACAAAGGTGTCCGTTGACCCATTAAGCGCCAATATTAATATCCACATACAAATTCTTGAAACTGATCTCTGTGCATTTCCATAAAGAATAAGTTGATCAAAGCATTTTCTCTTAGGTGATTATTTCATTAATTCTCACAACCTTTTCTCTTGATTGTGTATTGATGTTGTTAGGAGAAATTTGATGTTTGTCACTTTTGGGACTTAAAGGCTAGGGTTAAAGGAGCTGTGTCACAAAATTCAGCCAAATTATAATTATTAGGTAATTACAAAATGCCCGTTAAATTGAGAGAAACATAAAAATAACCGCTTAAAACATTAAAGGAAGGTTAAAATAACACAACAGAAACAACAGATTCCAAGGATGGGCAAAACTGAAGAAGATTGAAACAGATTGAAATTAGGGTTTTTGAAAACTGTTCGGCCTAACAGTTTTTCAAAGTTGATCTCTGCTGTTAGCAACTTCAAAAATAATGATCAAGAGACAAATTTGCTTGTCTGGAATCTCTGACTTTGTCATTTACATCTAATGCACCTATCAATGTTAAGCCCCAGGGTAGGGGGGGGGGGCGGGCTACCCATGGGAAATTGACTGAACGTGCTTTCCCCTGGGTAGGGATTTTGACATTTAAGCGGTGCCCCAGGGTCGGGAAATTGACATGCCGCCATCTTGGAAGACTGAGAGAAACTGGAAATGAGTGACCTGCCATCTTGGTAATACCCAGAAGTCACCAGAGGTAAAAGACCTCTGCTTTTCTTGAAAGTAACAAGACAACATGAGCGAAAGAAAGGTGAGGAATCTGTTTTATTTTTCGGTATATATGAACCATCACTTCTTTCATTGCATGATCGAATGTTTATAAATAGAAGAGTCATTGTTCCTTCTGTTTCTGTTTGTATGTGAGGTTGTAAAAGACATATCCTTCCCAACCTGTCAATTATTAAGTCCTGACTCTGTTAGAAAAAGTTACCCCAGAGGCGGGAAATTGACATTTAGTAGGTGCCTGGGGGTGGGGAATTTGACTCTGGCTTCCATTAAAATGTCAAATTCCCCTGGGTCTGCCCGCCCCCCCCCCCCCCCCACCCTGGGGCCTAACATTGATAAGTGCATAATTTCTTTGCTTACATTAAGTTCCATAGCGATTGTGGGCGAGCAATTGGCAAAATTAAACAAAATAAATTGGACTGCCCTGACACAGATTTGACTGTTTGTGATGGCATTGCCCAACAATGTGGATCACAAGAAGATCTGTATGTGTAATCAATTAAAGGGTGACAAGTGAAATTAGTTTAGGTGAGGGAAATTATCAGGATTTGGAAAAAAACACAAGTCAAATTATTCCCTAATTTCACAAGTACACCACTTGATTACCTATAAATATTAAGGGTGAAGAATTATGTTACTAATCGAGGGTTTTTTATGTTCATCTTGGATTGTATTGATCGAGAACTCCACTCTCTCAAACGTTTAGAGCTTAAATTTGGCTCAAGTTGAGAATTCACAATTTTTTGACAAAATACCTGTCAGAATCATTCTTGATGTGCTCTTTCATGCGTCTAGGTTTTCTAAAGTGTTTTTTCATACCCTGAGATCTTCATTCATAACATTTTAAACTTTGCCGCCATCTTGGCACTGAGACAAATGGAAGGTTACCATGGCAATTTTGTAATTTCACATGTGAAATTACAAATTAATGCCGAAATTTCATGCCAAAATTAAGGAGTAATTTGTCACCGGTGATATTAGATCATTAGTTTTGCCCTCTTGGTAAAAGACAGCACTGAAGCATAAGTACCAGAGCTGTACCTGATTTTGCTTCTTGAAAGGACAGATGTCCAGCTTAGTCACCGATTTGGTTGGACAAAACAAAAATGTGGTTGAACCCAAACATGGAGTCATTATTACGTGTTTTAGCAAAAAAATTGGCAAGGCAGGCATGAATAGAATAATATTACACGTACCACCGTATACTCAACACAATGATATTTTATTTCCTTAGTAAACAATTCAGAAGCACTGGTAGATTCTTAATCATCTGAAAAATTATAGTCTTTGATATTAACTTTACCCAGACATCATGACCGTCCATGGTACGTTAATTTCAGACATGAGCCAACTTCAGTTGGACATAGTCCAAACACTGACTAATATTTTTTGCACTTCTGACAATACTCTCTTTCTCTTAACAGACAACTACAGTGTATTGGTAAGGACATCTCTCTAAGATGGATAATGTATAGATTTCACCAGCATTAAAAGCGAATCTCTTGTAGGATCCTTTAAGACCTGTTCTTATAAAGTAATTCAACTTTTGCCGTATCAAGTTAAACACAGGTGGTATGTAATGCCCTGGACTCCAAGCTAGTAGGTGTCACTTTTTACTTCTGCTAACATGAAGGGGCAGATGAATGGAAAGATGATTTTCTCACAACCAAAATTTCTTGGATGCATAGATAACAAAATTTTATTACCCATGGCTCTCCACTGCAAGCAATTTGTGCACAGAAAGAGCCCCACTATTACAATTTAATGCCAGTCACACAGTGTTCAGCTTACAAACACTTGAATAATCTACATGTACAGAAGGACAAATAAGGTCTATTCGACTTTTTACAGTGATAATAAGGAAGATCATGTCAACACCAACATAATATTTGGCTGGGTAGACTATACGGAAGCCTTGGTCTTGGTCGGCCTGGAGTCTCTTAGTGACAGGAGAGTAGGAGCTTGTAAGCGGTTTATGGCTACTGCACGCCAAATGTCCCCCCCTTAAGAACATCATCCCCTCTCCTGCGGCTATTGAGTCTCATTACAGTATAAGGGTCCAACTTCCAAGATGCCAACATGGTCATACCAGAAGAATTAATGACTTTATAACTTATAAATTTCAGTGAATGTATGTAAAAAGTTAATGTATGTGACAATGACCTTCCCCAACAATTCAGTTATTGATGCAAGTGGGAGAAATTTGCCTAGTCCCTAGGCCTCATTATTCCGCGCGGCCAAAGCGTTTTGGATCACGTGGTCCGATCGAAAATGTGAGGCCTAGACAAAAATCCTAGAAAGTGAGACAGCTCAATGGCGATGGTAAACAAGACAAGAGTTTCGCATTTCAAGGTTAAAAATACACCGCTAAAACACACAGATGGGAAAGGAAACTTCAAAAGAATGCTTAGTTTTCTTCAAGTTGACAAAGGGAGGCTGTTCTTTATAAAATTGTCCTTCGTGGAATTCAAAATACATGAAATTTTCATCACAGCCATTCGGAGCGGTTGGCCTGTTTTGAAACGACACCAAGTAGCGAAGTTTTTGAAGAATTTTCAGGTAAATTGTGTTCTCTGTAATCAAGAAAGTGACGTATTTGGGAATACCGGTATTTTATCTTGGACGTTTTGTACATTTCCAGATCGGCTTGAGTGCCCTGATTTGAGATTTGTGTTGTAAATTTTTTGCCATGTGCTCAGCCAATTTCACTTGCGTGAACGGTTCCACCAGCCAAATTTGTGTTATGCGAATTGCTTTTAAGGATTAATTTATTGGGCTTTAAATAAAAATTTTTCGAGAAATAATTTCTGTGTCTGTTGTTGTGTGTTCTTTCATTGATAACATAGCTCAAAACACGATCCTGAGACAACGCATGCAAGTTGAATTTTATGCTTCTCACATCAATACATGCATCACTTCTGTGAATGTCGGCGAATTTCAAATTCTTTAAGTTATAGGATTTTACTTTTAGATTCAGTCTCTGGGCACTTTTTGCTACGCAGCTTATGTATTTTATTTGAAAGTATGGTTTTTCTGATTATTCAAGATTTGAAGTCTAATAGAACACAGAGGGTGAATGTTGTTTACTTTGAAAATTCGCGAGCGGCAAACTCCAATAGCTCAGTTGGAATGATGAGACTGAAGGAGCAGTATGATCCAGTATCAACCCTCAAAGGACTATGAATATCATTCTGATGACTTTTCAAAGCCGGTCCGCAAAATTCGATCCCGCAAATATCCACAAGGGTTGTTAAAAAAAAACAAAATCTCCTGTTGCTTACAACATTAACGTACATCTTTGAATTTCAAAAAGCAACGCATGCATGTGCATTCTGTTTTTGTCTAGGCGTATCCCGACCGTTCGCCTCGGATACGTCACTGAAATGAATTGACTGAGAGGGACTGGGAAAACGCCGTACAGGGACTAGGCAAGGTGAAATAAACAGAATATCTATCTATCTCTCTATCTATTGTTACTAAAATAATCTTACAAGTTTTCTCCTGAGACTGTGCCATTGGAAGAATGCCATAACGATCTTTTGAATAGTCCTATTGATTTAGACAAAAAAATGTTAAAATTTGTTGTGTAAAAATTATGTGATTTTTAATTTCATGTTTGGGGTATGGAGGGCTTCATTATCTCAACAACAAAAACTGTGGACACATTAGTGTGAATAAAAATCATAATTATAGTAATAAAATGGGAGTTCATCTGCTAAGAGAGAAAAATTAAATGCTATCGTTGTTGCACAACATGAGGGATTACAGTACTTTTATCATCCCCTCCTGAGCATTAATAGAAAGCCTAAGCAATGTCTTGATGATAGCAATAGCAGCAAAAACGTCACTATAAAAAAGTTTTTCCATTTATTCAAAGTTTTTGTGATGATTTCAAGTCCCTTGAAATGTCAAATGCAAGTTAATTTCCCCGGAATTGAATTCTTGGGTACCAAAGCCAAGTTTAGAAAGAGAAAGAAAATTTCATTGTCCAGTGTTTACGTCCTCAATAAAACGTACCAGACAGCAACTGAAATGAAATGAACAAGAAAGTGTGCTGCATGTGCAGAATCGTTGTTTTGCTTATTAAACCAACATTTGTATTGCTCTTTTGACATCCTCATTGCCTCTGCCGTCATCAAAAGCTCCCTGATGTGTCAAAACAGAGGGCATCATTGCTTCAAGAGTTGTTATATCTACTGATATTAATAGCAATATTATTGCTATTGCCAATTATTCGCCTGCACAATCTTCTAATCCGTCACCACAACCTGATACAAGTGGGTACACAATCATCCATCACTTTTTCTTTGAGTCTGTTAAATGTGTTCCTAGGGTGTAATGTCCTGTTGCCCAAAGGATGGACTTTTTCTGTAGAATTTCACCTTATTATAACTAACATCTACGGGCCAAGTATATATGCAGATGACTCTGAGAGGTGTGGGAATTTTATTGATGTAGTTAACCCACAAATCGTAAACTTTCCAAAACAATGGTGAAATTTTTTTCCCAGGAAACAGGGCTGAGATTGGATAAATAATTTAATTTTTTTTTCGCTAGGTATCTTTTAACAAGAGTGGTTCAACTCTGTTATAGAAAAGGGAAAATCATATTCATGTATTTCGGTCTAATACAGCTGCATGTAGGGTACAAGTTCCAGGAAGCCACACAACCCCATCTGAATTTTCCAGGAGCATCCCCTCCCATGGAGTAAAGATCTTACCTCTGCATCTTTTGCGTCAGCCTCTTCAGCCTAGACACAAAACAAAACCAGTCATTAATATAGTTCTAGAAAACCATTTCTTTTTGGTTTATACCCCCATTTCACCTTTTTACACTATATAATATTAGGAGCATGCCTGGGGGGGGGGGGGACTTGGGTATTTTTTGGGTGGGTATGTGCCGCCCGGGACTCCAAATTGGCACCCCGTTCTAAAAAAAATTTCCCTAAAATTGATACCCCGTTCTAGAATTCGGTGTAAAACTGATACCCCGTTCTACGAATGGGCCAGTTTTTTATACTCTGTTCTAGAAAGATATTTCTTTATTTGTTCGACTTAAGTAGAAGATAAAGCCATGATCCACAATTTTTTTCATTTCCCATCTTATTAAATATTATACCCCGTTCTAGAAAACACCTCTGAAATGGATACCCCGTTCTAAATCAGGAGCTTCAAAATCACGACCCCGTTGGGCGGCACATACCCGTATAGGTAATGTATGGGAGTACCCCCCCCCCCTCCCCGGGGGAGCATGATACCTCCAGGCAAGCATAATTTTCAGCAACCTATTGTAGGTTTCATGGTTGATGCCAAAAAGCATAACACTCATTTTATATAAAAACATAATCTGTCAGAGAATTATGACCAGTTACCAACCATGGAATTGTATTCCAAAAACATATGAAAAAATTAAAAAGATTTCAAAAAATTCCCTGACAAAAATTCACACAATAGAATCTGTACTGATCTCCCATTCGCTGAATATTGGTTTCAGTAATTGTTAGCAACTTTTTAAAAAAACAAATAGCTTTAACTCAGTGGAAGCAAAGAAGAAATTTTATCAAATAAATACTGAATGTATTTCCCACCTTTCGCTCACCACAAAGACAGATCCATTTTCGATATTTAATCCCATTTTGGGGCAAAATTTACAATCCCCGCGTGCTAAACCGATCATAGCAAAATTATTAAGGTCATACTATAAGGAATTTTTCTAACCTGCTTCGCCTCCCTTTCCGCCTTTTTCCTCTCTTTTTCTTTCTCCTTCTCAAGTTTTTTCAAAGCGTTTTTAGACAAAGGTTTTCCATCCGGGCTGAAACCCAAACAAATGAACAAGCAATGGAATAAATGATCGATCAATTAATAATAAAACATGATGCAAGAGAAACCAACTTCACGTCTTACCCTAAAGGAGCGGCTTTTTCGTCGGTCGGTGCGCCTCCAGTTCCATTTTCAGAGGACATCGCTAATGATCTCGTCAAAAAAGCCTTGGCAACTAAAGAACGGTTGTTCCGTGCAACGAAAAGTCTACGGGGCGCTCTCCCAACAACCCGGAGAAACCGCCACGATAGCATGCAAAGAGAAAGGAAATTTTGTCACACAATGTGGATTTTTGTCAGGCGTAGCTGGCCGGGACTCGTTCCAGACCTCTGACAACACAAAATTTCAACCCTCCCCACTCAACAACTCCATACCCCACTTCTCTAAATAAATGAACTTTTGGCCTAAAACATGTTCTCTCGATACAAATATCATCAAAAATAAGCGAAAAACAATTCTAAACAAAAAACCTAACAACGTTTAAAATAAGTACGAGCCGATGCTTTCGACTATTCATAAGACTTTTCACAACCACCACTTCATTTCAACTCACTGTAACTAAACGATCACTTCATAACCAAATTAACACTTCCACAACTACCTCACTGCAACACCTAAAATCACTTTTACCTCCCAAAATAATATTTTTTTGTCACTAAATATTAAATTGAAACAAGTTTCACTGATTAACAAACTATACTATAGCCATTATCTTACCAATTCACGTCCAATATAACTCCACTCCTTCCACTTCTCGCGTCTCAGCCAACCCCTAAAAATATGCAACGCTACTGCACTACTCACACATCGTCCGTAATACACATAAAAAAACCTTCACACACACCTAGTACATCGACGCCAAAACATATATGCTCCCACAGCGTCTTGTTTATCTTCCTTTGCCGTTGTTTTGAACGACTACAATGCAGTTTTGTACTACTGACGGCCTGTTTACATGGAGATGAGCGACCCCAGGTAGGTGAGGTAACCCCGCGGTGAGAGAATATATGGACAGGTGAGTTACCCCATCTAAGCGTCGGTGTTTCTGGTAGCCAGAAAAGCAGGGGTGGGTACTTCTGGGAATTCTTGGTGGTGTTGTGCCGCCCGGTTCTTCAAATCCTGCCCCTCAGTTTCAGACCAAAAATGTCGCCACACCCGTTTAAAATCCATTCCCGTTTTCAGACCAGGGGCCCGTTTCTCAAAAGCCCCGATAATTAACGGGCCCGTTAAGCTGTTGTTGTTTACATGGAAGATGGAGGTTTCAATAGTTTTGCAACTAACATGATAAAACTATCAGTTAGTGAAACAAAATGGAGTTGTTTGCTAGCCAGGACCGGTGCTTTTATTCTTTATATTTCGATTTGAATATTTGATTTCGGGCCCGAAAAGTTACCGGGACTTTCGAGAAACGGGCCCCTGGCCTGTAGCAGAAATTGTGTCAACATTACTTAGATTAGAGCGAAATCAAAACAATTCTTCAAAACCATTTAGAATTCACATATTTCTCTTTCTTTCTTACTCATTTCGAATTAAACGATAAGTACGTCCATACACTCCTGTAGTTCCCTCGAAAACCATACCCGATTCCAGACCAAAACGGGCAAAATCTATACCCGTTTTCAGACCAAAAAGGCGCAAAAACCCTACCCGATGGAGCGGCACATACTTATACAGCTTATATAAGGGAGTACTTTCCCCGCACCGCCCCCCCCCCCCTCCCCCCCGCCACCTACACTGGGCCAGAAAGGTGACAATTTTCGAGTATTGAATCATGTTTTGATTCGTCCTTCGGTGGGCGGAAGAAACAGAACAATAGACTGGTTACAGGTGCTCTATTTTTTCTCCTCCCCTCGTCTCGCGATTCGCGGCGCTTGGCTCATAAAGCGCCTGTTATGCAGGCTACTGCCCCATTTACGATTATTTTCCAAAGGGAAAATTTAAATTATTTAATAGTTTGTTTCACTTAGTGTACCCCGTTTTTCCAAAAGTTTGTTTCCTATTCCAAATTTGTTTGCCGTGCGTTTTCTGTGGCTGCTGTGCTGTGACAGAGCACGCGGCAGAGATTCACATCTCTTGGCTTGTTTACGTTCACACGTATTGCGTGCCTATTGCAACTTTAAATCAACACAAGCGAACTCGATTATTTCTTTATTTTGGGCGACGCTCAAATAAAAACGTGCTGCACGTGCAAAATTTTTTTTTGCTAATTAGAAAAAAAGGCGTGCTGCACGTGCAAATTTGTTTTTTTGCTAATCATAACTATAACAAAATTGTCAAATCTGATTGGCTATCAACTGCCCTGATTTCAGCCTTAATTGGACAGTTTAATAGGACAGTACGCGTCATGCCTAAGTAATTGGACAGTACGCGCCATCACGCGCGCGCTTAAATGGCTTTTTTTTTTTCACTGCTAGCAAAACAAAATTTCGAATTTCTTGTGTTTTGATTTAAAAAATAGCCTATTATATTACAAATTTTGTTAAAGTTATGATTAATTGGTAACAGGACTTCGTGTCGTTCAATTCGGTCTGTAATCATACTCGTGATTAAACAAATCGGACTCCCGCTACGCGGTCGTCCGATTTTGTTAATCACTCGTATGATTACAGACCGAATTGGACTCCACTCAGCCCTGTTACCATTACTAATTAGATCTATTTATCTTGATGCCATTTTCATTGCTTTCCTCGTCTAGCATTACACGATTCATTCAGTAACATTTTTTGTTTAAGCATTATTAATCAGAGCCTCGCTTTTCGGCCCTGGACTGATCGATGCGGGATGGTTCATTTACCAACTGGAAGTTCTGATTTGATTCTGATCCAGGAACAAAATTAAATTTCAACCGACTCCCCGCCTCTCCTAGACTGCAAAACAGTCGGTTTTTCTCTCAAAATCAGTAAAGAAATCGGTAAAGCGTTGTAATAATAATAATATTAATAATAATGATCGTTTATTCAACCTTTTTGCAGCATAAGCTGAATAACAAGGTGAGTCATTAATTACATACAAATACCTCGGAATTATGACACATAAAAATAACTGATTATGATAAGACATATCCCATTTCGTTAATTTAAACGTGATTCTGGTATTTGATGGTGCAAAAATTTCCAAATCTGTTAGTTCTTGAGGAGGCAGGCACAAAAACTGTTTACGCCTCTCCAACTTTATCGGAACTTTAACCAACGCACCCCCACCTTGCCTGCGTTGCAGACGCTCTACATTTACGAAAGCATGGGCCGGCTGCAAGGTGCTGCAAAGCTTACTGCAAAGCAGGCTAACCCTCACCCCCACATCCCCCGCAACCTCCTTGAAGGAAACCTGGGACCAAGGAAAAAAATGAAGATAGCGGACAAGATGGCGCTGATTCCCCCGCGTGTGCAGAACCTCAGGAACTTTATAGTGATTTCAACGTTTGTCTTCAACTTCATCGACATGGCTTAAATGGCTAAGCATTTGGAATTTTATATCCGTCGTCGTTTGGCTCATTTACAAACACAGAAATGTGCGTCTTCAGCAACGGGAAGCAAGCTCACAAATCATTGAACTTACATAGCTTGTTGTCTGTTGGCCCAGACTTTGTAAAGCTAAATATATAAAAGGTAGGCTTTCCTCAGTTTGTAGAAAGTTGGTGGAGACTACCATTCCTGTAATTAATGTAATACAGCTTATGCACACATTTCCTGACTAATGTACCAGTCCATTCCAAAACTGGACAGTACAAAATACAGACTGCAGACTGACTGCAGACCATTGTTTTGAGGATTACAAAACAGTCAGTGGGACTATTTTTGTCTCGTTCTGATTGCATGGCGAAAACAATGGTCTGCAGCAGTCTGTAGTCTGCATTTTGTTCTGACCGATTCCAAAAGCACCCATGCTCCGGCTTATTTTCTGATTAACTGTATAAACTGTATAACTGCACAATAAATGTCACAAAATCTACCTAAGCGGTTCCTTTGGGATTTTCTGTTTTTACGTCATCCTAACCCTTTCGTACTTGCGGGCGCAAACAATAGAAACATCACCATTACCTGCCGATTCCTCACAGCCCCTGTTCAAGCAAATCGAGATTTTTTCGGCCATACTGACTGTATATTTCAACTGTAACTACTTTCCTGTATATATATGCGTGAGTTACTAGAGTGCCGCCTCGGGATTTCGCCTTCTGGACAAAATCCCTTTGGGGGCAATCACACACAATTAATAGTTAGTGTACAAACATTAAATTTGTTACAGGTTGTGACATGATAGATTATAATAAGGGATTCTTCACATGTAGGATCAGAGTGAATAAAAGACCTGTGCTAACAATAACCCAAACCAACAAAAACTAACTTAACTTGCAGTCATACCGCAGGCCAGACTTAAGCCTGGGTTATGCTGATTCTGGTAAAATATGTTGGTCAAAAAAGTTCTAAAGGTGTCCTAATTTCTCTTTCCACGATGCCATAATAAAAGGTACCTGTTGCTGAAACAATTCCTTGTTGCTCCCTCCTACTACAAAATCACACCAATTTCTCACTGCAACAAATGCTTGTTGTTGAATTTCTTAGTAATAAAGGTGGCTCTTGTTAATGATGCCATCTTTGTCACCAATCCCTATTCCTGTCATCTTCAGATTTTCATTTTCTCTGAATTTTATGCTCTTCACTTCAACCATCCCTAGGGGGTTCTCACAGCTTTAATCAGTTACAACTCCATCAGCTGACACCCCTGAAAACATCTTTTTCATTTTTTCTTCATACTGAGAAAATGGTAAGTTCCTCATTTTCAATTGCATCTTTTATGGATTTTTTTGCACACCCTTACTGTAACTTAAAACATCTTTAATAATTTTTGTAAGGAGATTAGTATTAGCTTTATGTGGATAGGCCACTGTGACATTTGGATGCTGTCATTAAATCTATGATCAAACCACTTTTGGTTGTTAGACTGACATCTGGTATCAGATTCATTTTTTAAATTTCCTTTTCTTCCTCGAATAGTTCTTTCTTGATTGCTGAATATCTGTCACATATTTGATCCATGCTGAAGGGCTGATCTAATCAAATGACTTATGGTCAAGTTCAAGTCAATTACAGTATCTTTATTGTTGACTGTGTTCAATTGGCTCAGTGAGACAAGATTGCATTTTCTTATAATTAGTCACATGAGATCTTGAAACTGATTTGTGGTCACATCAGCCATTGTCTGTACTGTCAGTTGTGTTTGTTGATTGACTTGAGACACTGTTAAACATGGATTTGGTTGGAGAACAGAAGTATATGGACTATTGTATGGAGAAGAAACAGATGTGAGTAAAACCTTTCATTTGCATTTGTAGAGCAGATCATTTAGCTGCAGTTTCAATTAGGGAATTCACATGTACTATATCAGAAGCAAATGGATTCATCTTTTGAAAGGGAACACCTTTGTTAACTCTGGCAGTGTTCACTTTGAGTTTGTCAACAGCCTAGGGGTCTAACTTTCTCAATTTCAAAGGACGGGGATCATAAGAACTAGAAAACACTCCACTCCTCTCCTCTTATGACCTGGCGTGTTTGCATGATGCCTTGGCTTGATAAGCTTGAAGGCCATGATTGGTTCATGTTCCACTGTTTGTCTATCTGGAATTGCCCATTTTCTTGGCTAAGAAGTGCAAGGAACATACCGGTAATTCTCACATTGATTTTTCATTTCATTGTTCTGTGACATCTCCTCCAACTTCCATATAACTGACATGACATGGCAACTGCAGCTGCTCCTACCAGTAGGACATAATAAATCACACTCGGCTGGTGTAAGTTTGGGTTTTCCAGCTGGGTTAACAGTCATACGTGTGCTTTATGTTTAACCCATTTGCTCCTGGAGATTTTGTGGAAAAACGTGTTTTGAAGCTAGTCGAGTGGTTTTCTGGTCACTGTCATGCTATTAAGAGCTAAAACTTACCACAAACCCGTTTACCAGTCGTACACTTCACGGCCTTCTGATCCAGATGCAAAATATCAGCTTGCAAAGTTTGGGCATGCGCAGAAAGCAAAATTTTGACATAGTTTGTGGGTTTAAAAGTGACACAGCAGTCTTGACTTTTACTTTTCCCTTTCTCTCCTCCCCTCTTTTTTCGCTTTTCTTGCTCATTTTTTTTTCTCTTGCTGGGCATTTAGTAGGCTTCATTTTGATGGGAAGAGTTTTTAGGAAAGCTTTTAGAATCTTATGATTAGGTGAAAGGAAAGGTAGGTGGGTAATGGAACAAGATTTTCATGGAGATTTACAGGTCAATCTTGCATGGTTTTGTGCCATTTTCTCCAGTGTCCTTGACTGAATTGTGCCCATTCTGGTATGGTTTGAAAGATCTCTTCATTCTGCACAAGTTGACGGACAAAGTTGGCCTTGACCGTTAAAACTGATGATGTCACGAGGGTTAGGGTTTTTTTGTAGGATGCCCCAAAAAATAATGTCATTATAAACAGGTTTAGATACTTCATGATCAAGATCAGGTACAACATTTCCCCAATGGCATTTTTTATTATGTAGAGAGAGATTTTTTTTAGTTATTTCGCTCCATTCCTTAAGGTGGTCTAGGGTATTGGTATGAAGCTTATCTTATGGCACGGTTTCCAGCTGGCTTTTTTTTAAATTTCCTGGAGTTGGGCTAATTTCTCCCTGGTGAAACCTTTGCCTGGGTCAGGATCATAAACGTTATCTCTATTTTCAGGCATAACATTAAGGCTCTAGCCTCTTGTGAGCCGGGAAACAAATGAATTTATTGTATCTTTTGGTCGGTTTATAACGTTATGAGATCATTTCACCTTAAACTTAACTTTCGTAAAGGACTTTCTCAGCACGCAAAGAAAGTCGTGTCTGATAGCCTGGGGCTCTTGGATTTTGCTATTGGGCTAGAGATTTTTGTTCTTATTTTGCCCGATGGGCAAGTGTCTTTTTTTTTTTGGAAATTCAAATTACAGAAGGATTGTAATCAATCCTGCTGATGAAAAAAGGGTTTTTTGGCTAGTTGAAATGACTTTTGGGCTGGTACATGCTAATTACAGCTTGCCTGAATGGCAGGCTGTAAAACTGACTTTCTTTGCACCCTGCTTTCTTTTTACCGCCTTGGTTTATTCTTCACATTTTTACCAGAATTTTACCTGGTTTACTGTAAACCTGCAAATTTTTAAGCTCCCGTTCTTTCTTCGGGTGTCAATATGACAACTTCAATATTTACTTGCTCCATCTTGAAACTTTTTCAACAACCCATTTTTGTTTTTACCGCCAGGCATCATCGCGAAGGCTTAGGCCTCGCTTCCATGCAACTTCCAGTTTTTCCTGTGTTTTGATTAACTTTCACACAACTTCAACTAATTTGGCTGACTGACTGATTGACTGGTGGCTGACTTGCTGACAGACTTACTGACTTCTCTGGTTACCAACCTACAGACCAATTGACTGCCTGACTGGCTCAATTACTGACTGGCTGACTGACTGACTGACTGACTGACTGTGTGGCTAATAGATTGCTTGACTTACTGGCTACAATACTCATCACAAATTGTTGAAACAAAACCCTTTTTTCGCAAATTTCGCACATTCACTCTTCTCACCTTTGTTCTCACTCAAATGTGCCCTTCTCCTTCCCCAATGTTGAGCCACGCATATTTTGGAGCACTGAGACTACTGTAATACCCCAATAAACATTGGGGAAGCATTTCAAGATTTGTGATGAGTTTTGTAACTCATTGACTGGCTGGCTAACGTATTGAGATTCATGCTAAGAAAGGGCATTAATTTTAATGCCTTCATGATGCAAATCAAGATTACTGCAATTGCTGATGAAAATGACTGATTTTTCTTTTCAGGTCAGATTTGTCCAGCAGATGTGTCAAGACTTCAACAGCCAGGATTTTGAGCTTATCTTCATTACTGTAAGTGCTGTATAGATTGCTTTGTAATCCAGCTATTGAGTGAACCAGAAAAACTGAAGTCGTGCAGCTTGCTTAAAGCAAGATTGACATACAGTATCATCAGCTTTTAGTGGCCAGAGATTCAACAAAATTTCCAAACTCAGAGGAAGAATATATTAAACAGGGCTGTCATTAGGGGCTTGGCTACTATGAGTGTGGTCCCTGGCTACTTTTATTGGAAAACAGAAGAAAAATAGAACCAACAGAAATCCCTACTCAGTAGCTGTTTTATTCCCCACCTACTTGTTGTATTTACCTGGCAACTTGAACTGATTAACTGACTTACTAATTGACTGACTAAATGACTGACTTACAGTTGATAAACTGGCAAACTGATTGACTGATTAGCTGACTTTCATTACTGACTGACTGGGTAGCTTTTTTGCTGATTGACTGACTGACTCATTGATTGACATGTTGAGTAACTGACTGATTTATCAATTGACTGACTAGTTCACTGACTGGCTGACCGGCTGACTACCTGAGTAAGTAACATACTGACTAACTGACTGGCTACCTGACTACCAGACTGACAAATCAACTAAGTAACAGTTAGTAGCTGAGTGGGCAACTGACTTACATGTACCAACTAACTGACTGTCTTACAAACTGACTAACTGAGTAACTATTTGACATTAATTGTTAAGTGAAATCACTCTTATAAATTGTAAGCGACAATGTATTAAATTACCTTAAGTGCTGTTATTATATAATAACTAGGCCTTATCTTTCTCCTTGTATATTGTAAATATTGTTGGCTTAAAAAATGTTCATTTCTGAGTTCAAAGAATAGGTTTTTCCATCCTTCTGAACTGATGGTGTAGAGAAGAAGATATGTTTGACGCCTATTTCTTACTTTTCCTCAAAAAGTTAAAAGTTATTGACTATGAAGAGAGGTTACCAAAGTCCTAGCATTATGGTTGTGTGAAAAACCGCTTGTTTACTTCAGTTCTTAATTGGAAATAAATGAACTGAAAACTAAAATGCTTGTGCTTGTAGTAGACATGGCGTTTGAAGGTATTTTAATAAATTACTTTGTGTTTAAACATACATTTAAAGTCTTCACAACTCTGACAAGTCGGTATCTGCCAGAATATTATCAGTATTCAATTTGGGGCAGCACTAAAACACGGAATCCGGAAATGGAAACGGAATCATTTACACGGAAACGGACACGGAATACAGAATCTTTAAAAGAAGGTTCCAAGCAATCGATTTGAAAAAAAAAAAATGTGAGCAATGACAATAAAATAACTAAACAGATAAAAAAAAAAAGACAGAAATGAATAAATTAGCTCAGTAGAGGAGACTGCTGTATCACTAGAGGAGTCGATTCCGGTGAAAAGACTCTTGATACCACTTCCAGCAATGAATGCAAATTCTCATGGGACAGCAAAGCGAGGAGAAAAACAGCAATGACAAAAACTAGTTCCTTAAGAAAAAGGTAAGTTATATGGAGACAGACTTCGTTTAAATCGACAGAGGCGTTGTTTATATAACTGAAAAGCGTCGCCGTCAAGTCTTTCCTGAGTGTCCTTTCTGGGTTGTCTTCCCGGGGAGGGGCACTTGGGTATTTTTTGGGTGGGTATGTGCCGCCCAGGACTCCAAATTGTAACCCCGTTCTAAAAAAATTTCCCCTAAAATTGATACCCCGTTTTAGAAATAGGCCAATTTTTTATACCCTGTTCTAGAATTCGCCCTAAAACTGATACCCGTTCTAGAAATAGAAAATACGCCCGCCCTGCACGCTAAAACACAGGGTGCAACAAGAGTACAACAGTTTGCTTGTTGACGCATTGAGCTGTATTTTTAAAAGCAATCTGTCCTTAAATAATTTCAAATGGCTGCTTACAAAACTGGAGCTTTCGTGCGTTCGAAATTTTATACCCCGTTCTAGACAATGCCTCTGAAATGGATACCCTGTTCTAAATCAGGAGCTTCAAAATCACGACCCCGTTGGGTGGCACATCCCCGTATAGGTAATGTATGGCAGTACCCCCCCCCCCCCGGGGTTGTCTTCAACAGCGTTCAGCTTTATTTATCAAGACAACGTATTCAAGAGAACCATGGCATTGTGGAGTCCAAAGAGAAGAGAGAATTGTGCATGCATTTACTTGATTCCGCAACTGATTACATCAAAATAATGCACCATGTTTAATAAGCCTCTTCAACAAAAATACGGACGTCAACGTTAACTCAATTACTGGTACACCAGTATGCCATCAGTATTCAGCTTGGCGAAAAAATTGAACTTATTGCTAAACACCGGAACTGTGGTCATGTCACGGTTGGTCATGTGTTGAGCATTCAGTTGGGGACAATCGCATGGTGTGGTCTAAGGCAATATTTAACTGTATTATCCAACCCATAGACTCGTGAATGAAAATTAATCGTGAAGTTACTTTCATCGGCCTTGCAGTGCAATAAACCACACTACGGCAAAGCTTATCAAGACACAATAACAAGAATCTATTTAAGGGAACTGCCAAGAAAACTAAAGCAAATAATTATTCTCTTTGGATTGTACTAAATTACGCAATGTGAAATTCTTTAATTTTCTATCATTGATATTTGATTCCGTTTCCGTTTCCATGATTCGGTTTCCATTTCTGGATTCTGGATTTCGCGTTTTAGTGCTGCCGTGTTTGTAAAGCGACACCGACTCTCTTGTGAGAAAGTTATTTACATAACAAACTCATAATGTGAGCTTGGGACACCTGTGATTTTCATTTTCACAAGTTACAATACTCATTTCGTTTCGTTTCGTCGATTACCAATTGTTTCGTTTCGTTTCGTTTCGTCGAATACCATAAGCCGCTTATTTGAAGTGATTCTCGCAATCATGCATCTATCAATGTAAATCCCGTGGGGGGGGGGGGGGGGGGGGAGTGCAGGCAAGGGGTGGGGATTTGATGCCTGAGACTATCCCACTGTCAGGCTTTTGATTGTGCGAAGCGACCCCAGGGTCGGGACATTTGACTTTGACTGACAGAAGCCTGGTATCAATTCAGAACTGGTTACCAAGTCCGTCCCTCAAGGCTTTCTGAAAGTCACGCTGTTGGAGAAAGGTATGAAGTTTTCATTTGTTGTAATCGCCATAATTCGATACTTTAAACTTGTCATATCTTCAAGTTCCATCTGATTGTAAAACTCGATTGAAATCGAATTCCACCATGAAAGTCAGGATTTTTTACGGGTCAGTGTTCCGACCTGTTCTGACATGTTGAGCAGATGTTATAAAGCATTTTACGTTTCATTAATATTATAATAGCACAGCCAATCTTCCTGGAGTGATTTTGTTGTTCAAAATAAGAGATGCTAGTGGAGAGAGAAAATACTTAATTACAGCGAGTAACTTAACGGAGCCTATGTTAACCTTAAATAAAAGTAGTAAGAACCTACTTTTGAAATGTTCTTTTATTTGTTTTATATAGTATTATAGTATTGTTTGTTTAGATTTTTTCCCCTGGGGTGGGGGCTTTTTTGACACTTTTGATTGACCTTTCGTTTCCCACCCTGGGGAATTTGATCAAAAAAATCTAAAATTTGTCAAATCCCCACCCCTTGCCCGCACTCCCCCCCCCATGGGGTTTACATTTATAGGTGCATTACTGAAAGCTGTAGGTGTGACATTGTTGGATTGCCAATAGAATATTGCAAGCCGAGGATAAGTCAGACTGATTTGTAGTTCTTGTGAAAGGCGTAAACCAGTTGACACTATTGGTTTGTGTCAACGAAGCTCCTTGTTTAGTTCTGAAAACAAGAAGAGTGAAAGTGAAGAGATATTTAAGCCCCCGGTTCAAGTGTTAACTTCCAATGTCAGTTTCTTTGCCCAATTGAATTCCACTGGTTAGAACAATTCACAAACATGTACATGACAGTGAAGCTGTGCAATGTGGCTTGACTGTCAAGAAGGACAAGAGAAAGAGTAGGAAGCAACTAGAGTAAAACGTAAGAGAACCAAATCCAGGAAAATGCCGTTCTCCAGTTCCAGAACGGAGAAATAGCTTAGTCTTCTGACTGTGGACAACTTTTTAAACGTAAATGAAATGAAAATCAAAGTATTGAGTTTAGTCCTTAGCAGACGTGTTGAAGTTCTATTTTCTGTGGGGGAAAAAACATATCAATGGTCAAAAACATTGCTTTGAGGCAGTTCTACGCGCCCTCAGCTGTCTAAACTTGACATGCAGTCATCACTTTTCTAACTGTGCATTCTGCAGCACGTTTGCTGCGACAGTTGTCATGCTTTACAGAGTCCTGGGGTTTCCTGGGTGGAGATGAAAATTTGTGAGTGAGAGTTGCAAGCTATCCTTTCTCTTCCCCGCCTCCACTTTCATGTGTCTCTTCCATGTCTACTTTTCATGATATCCTTCAAATGGAGAGCTTGCTCGCAGACTAATTTATACAGGGTTAGTCTCGACCTACAGTGAAATATTCACAAAAATTAATACCAGCAACAAGTTGCTTGAATTTGGGTTTAAAACAATAGATGCATTATACACAGGTCTTCTTCTGACTGGAATTTGTGAATGTATTTTACCTTAGGTCACCAGCAAGAAGGTAAGTTAGCTAGTTTATTCATCAATTGTAAAACATACCGACTCAATATTTTTTAACATTGTGTTTGTCAATTTTGTCTTTTATTCATTTATCAGTCTTGCAAATCAAACTATTAAATTATATTAGACCCATGTTTGCTGTTTTGTATTTGGATTGCCAATTATTGCAAGTTATAAAATGGTAGATTTTAATAATTTAGAAGTTAAGGAATTTATCATTAGCACTGTCTCAGTAATTTACATAGCTTATAATTTACACATAAGTTTAATTTTATGAAGTTGTTTTGGTGTCCTCAAGTAGTAGAGGGGTCTGTAGCCATTAAATACAGGAATGGCTCTAAACCCTTTTAAAAGAAAATCACTGACCATGTTTGAAAGGGGAGTAAACCGCACCAAGAGCTTGAAGTGCCTTAATAAACCTTCATCCACCTTCATCTACCTTCACTGGCTGTCATTAATTTTTCCTTCATCTTCCTCCAGTAGCCTTCACTCACCGTCATGCACCTTCCTCTATCTAGTCTTCATTCACCTTTATTCAGCTTCGTCTACCTTCACTAGCCTTCAATTACCTTCATCCAACTTAATCTACCTCCATTCATCTATGTTTCCTGGCCCTCACTCACCGTCATCTACATCCATTAACTTTCATTTACCTTCATTCACCTCCATCTACGTTCACTAAACTTCATTTACCTTCATCTACCTTCACTAGCCTTCATTTACCTTCATTCATCTCCATCTACCTTCACTAGCCTTCATTTAACTTCATTCATCACCTTCATCTACCTCCACTAACCTTCATTTACCTTCATCCACCTTCATTCACCTCCATCTACCTTCACTAGCCTTCATTTACCTTCATTCATCACCTTCATCTACCTCCACTTACCTTCATTTACCTTCATCCACCTTCATCTACTTCCACTAGCCTTCATTTACCTTCATCCACCTTTATCTACCTTCATTCACATCCATCTACTTTCACTAGCCTTCATTTAACTTCATTCATCACCTTCATCCACCTCCACTAACCTTCATTTACCATCATCCACCTTCATCTACCTCCACTAGCCTTCATTTACCTTCATCCACCTTCATCTACCTTCACTAGCCTTCATTTAACTTCATTCATCACCTTCCTCTACCTCCACTAGCCTTCATTTACCTTCATTCACCTTCATCTACCTCCACTAGCCTTCATTTGCCTTCATCCACCTTCATCTACCTTCAATTGCCTTCAACTACCTTCATTCACCTCCATCTACCTTCACTAACCTTCATTTACCTTCACCCACCTTCATCTACCTTTACTTGCCTTCACTAATTACCTTCATTCACCTCCATCTCCATTCACTAGCCTTCATTTAACTTTCTCTACCTCCGTCTACCTTCATTAGCCTTCATTAACCTTAATCCACCTTCATTTACCTTTTTCTACCTCCACTAGTCTTCACTGGCCTTCATTTACTTTCATCTAGCTCCACTGAGCTTCACTCACCTTAAATGTCACAAATTGTATACAATAAGAAATCTGTTTGCGTTTTTGCGAATCTTACACCTGGGGTCTTGGAGAGAGTTAGTCAGTTATATTATAAGCCAGACACCCCCAGTGCTGACTGGTCCCACTGGTGTTCTTCTTGGAGAGAGTTAATTGATCTGGTTGATTGTCTCCATTTAGGCAAATGTAATGAATGGAATGGAATAATTGGAGGATAGCAAACACCCCCAAGAAAGTAAGTTAGTTAATTAAAAATATTTTTTCTTACTGAAATTATGTAGATCACATTTAAGATTGAGACTGTAGTCGGTGACTACACTGACTTCATGTACTACAACAATTTCATTGACTACAATGACTAAACTGTGCACTTCCCTAGCTAACTGCAACACTGACTACACCAACTTCACCCCCTTAATACTGACCACACTGACACCAACTCCTTTTATCAATCTCCCACAGGGTGCACGTTTTGCTTAACCTGTTTGCAAACTACAATAATTAAATAGCATGAGTACTTGGTTTTTGTAGGCACATATGGTTTAAAATATGGAAATTGAAATTTACACATAGCTATTGGTTGTCAACCACAACCCCACTGATATAACCAGTAGTTTACTGAAATATTTCTTATTCCTTTAGTAAGGGCAACATCTGGGGTTGAAGTTTAAAACAATCTTTAATGGGAAAGTCTCAAATGTTGAGCCACATAAAGCCTGAGTGGAAAAACAGGACCCAATTGTTTGAAGGCCAATAAAGGTTATTACCCTTGGTTAGTGCTAATTGGCCTTCAAACGACAGGGCACTGTTTGTCCACTAAGGTTTTATATAGTACAATATTTACATTTTGCCATTAAAGAATGCTTATCATCGTCATCATCATCATTATCATTATGTTATCATTATTATTATTATTATTATTTGTTATTTTTGTGATGAATAGTTATTATTGGTTTTATGGCATTATCATTTTGATGTTTCTCTCTAATCCATCCAAGTTGAAGAGTAAACCTAAAAAGTGCAATCAACTGGAACATTTTTTGGCAAAACTCTAAAATTTGAAAAGGAGTGCAACAGACCTTAAAGTGGGAGAATTGTAGTCTGAAGTAACTAACAACTCATGTTCTGTAAATGTGTGGGATATCTGGAAGCCAGGCTAAAACGTTTTGCATAAGAATGACTGTGTTTAATTTGATTTGCAGGCTTAGATTCTTATCTGTTGATCTTGATCAATGGGTATTTATGCTTCTCTTTTGCACTCTGAACTATTTTTATGAGCAACAGCATTAACAAATGTAATCAGGACTTAAGATGATATAAGTTTGCTATATTGATAGTGTGACAGCCATTTATAATATGCAACAGCTTTGATGGGGTCATGATTGAAGGCTCTAGGTCGTCTGGCACTGCTTTTATATAAAGCTGTAATGTAGAGTTGTTATGCAAGGGAAACTTAATCATCGACTACTTTGGCTTACCCAGACCTGCCAACCCCTGATAAAGGAAAATCTGGATACCCATGAAAAAATATCTGGAGATGCTACAAAAAATAGTGAGATTCTACTTTTTTCTCGATTAAAATTAAACAAACCCTGTTTCCATTGGGGGCAGTCATTAAGTGTTTTTTCTAAGTCGCTGCCAGAATTCCCAGGTTTTGAAAGAAATCCTTGTATAGAATGACTCTTTTTGCCGGCTTCAACTTTTTTCCTGTGTGTATCTCGTTCACAATGTACTTTGACATCACGAAGTCCTTGATATGTTGGCAGCTAAGAGATTTACCACATGGTATACAGAAGAAGCTATAATGATCATTAAGAACTGCTTTTACAGGGTAATCTTTGGCCCAAGAGGGATTGTACTTTACCCGATATTTCGCTGCTCCATCATATTTTTGGCCACTTTTTTGAGCAGGTTCTTCCCAGTCCGTCTCACTGTCAGAATTCGAATCTTCCATTGAAATATCAGCGGCATCAGTTCTAATTCTTTTCGCCATTTTTATCCAATTGCAATTGCTTTCCCGCGCTGCGCGTGAACTTGCAAAGACTACAGGGATACTCGGCATGGGATCTAGGTTCGGTTAATGGTTAACATAGCCGCTGCATAAAATTACTAGCGGAGGCCTAGGAACAAGGCAAAAATCGGCAGAAAAGCGGTTAACACAAGTACAAATGTAACAGTGTAGAGTTCTGCTTTATTCACTTATCACTTTATCAGTTTATGTCACTAGCTTTCCATAAATTTTTCCTTTTTTAATTTTACAGCTAATATTTCATTTCAGAATGATTTTCCCCCAAAAATCGTGAGATTGAGGAGTCTTGTCATGAGGCCATGAGAAAAGATAAAAAACCATGAGACTCACGGCAGATCTGTGAGAGTTTGCAGGTCTGCTTACCAATACAGTCTGAATACAATGAGATTGATTAAGTTATTTTTATTAATTTGGTTAATAACACCAAATACACCAAGTACACTAAACTACACCAACTGCACTGACTGCATTGACTACACTGACTACACTGGCTTACACTGACTACACTGACTACACTGACTACATCAACCACATCCACTTTACCAACCAACCACCAACTACACTGACTGGCTACAGTGACAACACCTCCTGCAACAACTCCACCCACTACATTGACTACACTGACATGGTCTACACCCCCTACCCTACTTGGCCACTGACTACACTCAACTACAAAGACTAACCCGACTACTGTGTCTACATTTACTACACCAAAGTAACTCAATACATTTATTTCACTGACTACACTGACTGCACCAACTTCACCCACTATATTGACTACACTGACACCATCCACAATGCAATGGAAAAATCATCATAAACTTTGGCTCACCAATTAATACAATTTTCAAATACAATGAGATTGATTAAATGATTTTTACTAATTTGGTTAACCACCAACTGCAAGGCTTAGTATCCCAAGTACACTTAACTACACCAACTGCACTGACCACATAGACTACATGAGTACACTGACCACACCTACCTCGCCAACCACACCAACTACACTGACTGATAACAGTGACTGCATTGACACTGTGTACACTGCCTACCCCACTTGGCCACTACACTCAACTACAAAGACTAACCTGACTACGGTGACTACTTTTACTTTACCAGCTTCAGTAACTACATCTACTTTGTTGACTACAGTGACTACACCGACGACATGAACAACACTGACTACATTCACTACACAACTACAAAATGACAATGAACACACTGACTGCACTAACTGCATGACTACATCAACTATACTGACTACACTGACTTCATTGACTACTCAACTACACTGACCACATGACTACACTGGTTACAATGACTACAGCCCCTACATCACCTAGCTACTGACTACACTCAACTACAGTGACAACACTGATGACATTTGTTACATTCACTTCACTGGATACATCTATTTCATTGACTACACTGACTACTACCTTAATCATACACAACTACATTGGCTACACATACTAGAGCAACTACACAGTACACTGATGACATTGACTATATGAACAACAGCGACTACACTATGTATTACCCTAACTGTAACAATGACTATGCTGACTGCACCAACTTCACCCACTATATTGATTACACTGACGCTGTCTACACTGCTTACCCCACCCAGCCACTGACTACATGCAACAACAAAGACTAATGTTACCACACCACCTGCTTTGTGTAGCAACTGTGTCCTAGCTACTTACTACCCTCAAATACACTGACTACTGGCCTAGATGCTGACTATGCTTACCAGCCACTACACTGACTAGATGACTACAGTTACTACTTTTACTACTCCCACTACATCTATTTTATTGACTGCACTGACTACATGAATGACACAGACAAAACTGACAACACAACTACAAAACTACACGACTACACTTACTGCACCGATTGCACGACTATGCTGACCACACAACCACACAGATTACACTGACTACACTGCCAAGATTACCTTACTATTGACTACAGTCAACTACAGTGACCTACTGACTAAATCTACTACTCCAACTTCACTGAATACATCCATTTCATTGACTACACTGTAACTACCCTAACTGTACATAACTACATGACTACACCGACAACACTGACTAGAGCCACTATACAGTACATTAATGACTCTTACTGCACTGACTACTTGAACAACACCGACTACACTGACCACACAACTGCACATTACTCCAGCACTCATGAAATGTTTTTCAACACACGAAGAGAAAATTTTGTATCTCTGCGCAGCCACGTAATATCCTCTATATCTAAAAGTACAAGGAGGAGATATTCATCACCAAAGGTACCACACTGAAGCACTCAGTAAAATACTGAACACATCTTATAATACACTTACCAAAGGGAGGGCATAGAGGGAAAAAGGAGTTTTAAAATTCTGCAGGCAAAGAAACCTTCTTACAGGACAGAAATAACTGAAATTAAATAAACTAGAAATATCTCCCTTCATAGTGCTCATTGGTTACTGATTCATTTATTGCATATTAAAGTACATTCATTTTTTGTAAACATTGTTTCTCCAGAATAACGTTCATGTTATATACCTTTGTCTTTTTTTAGGAATAAAATGCTGGTAAAGGGAAATGATACATGTCCAGTTGAGAGTTGTACCAGATTTCAACATGTCCATATGAGAAAGCTTGACAGAATAGAAGGAACTAATAACTTTCCAACTTCTGGTAGGTTCAACCCATAAACCCCAGTGAACATTAGCCCATGAGTAAGAAATTTGAGGACCACACGAGGTAAGGAGAAAATGTTTTGAACTCAGTATATTTGCGTATATTTGCACCCACATCCTCCAAGTTAGATCTGCTGTTGCTCTACTGATTATGCTGTAAGCCCTGCGTGGAGCGAGTTGTGGGTAATTTGTGTGGCAGATCGCGTAGAAGGTAGAATGTGTAAACGTACATATCCTTATATTACTTATCTATGCCACGTACATTGTTAGCACTTTGTAAATGAAGAAACATACAATTATCTCTGGAGTAAAAATTAATCAAGAACTAAGAAAAATCCTCTAAACCCCAATCAGCGTTATCGCTACCTTATGTATGTACCCAACCTTAATAAAAAACACTACTAAAAATTATATTTCAACATTTTGTTATCCTTTCAGAGTGGGGGTCCTGTGGCTTCCTAACTGCGGCAATTGATGTAAAAGCTGTTGTTCGTGGGTATTCTTAGCAGGGATTTCACTCTCAGCATCAACAAGTGAGTGCTTTGAGTTTGCAAGTCTTCAGCCTCTTAGATTTTTGCCATTTTCACTATTGTTGTTTCCAAGCGTCTTCCCGTTTCTGTTCTGTTACAGAGCACATCAACGTTACCCAAAGCTAAAATTATCAACGCGAACAACGGGAATCCTGGTTTCTTTGTGAACTGATTTTTTGTGGAAATTCGACGGAGTGTATAGGCGTTGAAACGTATTTTGCGTAAACCGCTCACACTCAAACCGATATTACACAATAAGTCAGAGAACAGAGAAACGTAGGGATGCCAAACTAAAATTATCAACGCGGACAGTGGGAATCCTGGTTTCTTTGTAAACTGATATTTTTTTTGTGGAAATTCGACGGAGTGTATGGGCGTTGAAACGTATTTTGCGTAAACCGCTGACACTCAAACCAATATTACACAATAAATCAGGGGACAGTGAAACGTACTGATACCACTCTAATTCGGGAAACCATAAGATACCACTTTCATTAAGATGCTTACTAAAGCGGAAACTTAAGTTTCTTCTTATCTCTACAGGTAATAATAAGCACAATCACCTTCTGGATTTTTTCCCTTTTCTGCCTTAGTGTCTTTAACGATCAGATTTTTTTTCAATTCACCCATCTACTAACCTTTTATTTCTACAGGTATTTCTCATTGTCTTCGTGCTCTTAAAATTTCAGTAGAATTTTCCTGTTGACTAGAAAAATTTGCCAAAAACTGTGCATTTGCTTCCTAGATTTCTAACTTTTATATTTTTTTATCTTTAGTGTTGTTGTTTGAGATCGTCCACAACACTGGACTTTGTCTAGCTTTGTCTTTCATTCAGTCTTTCAGCATCAAAACAGAGATGTGTATAATTCCAGCTTAAAATTATCGGGTAAAGATTAGAATCCTGAATCCTGACTGACCGCACACTGCTGCTTTTGGTTGACCTGTTTTATCTTCAAGTCTTACAGTTTGGCTCGTGAGTATATCACGTTATGAATTTCTAATCAGTGGTAAATAACCGCTGACCGTTGACCATTTCCTGTGCACATATATCCCATGTGGGAGATTTGCAAAGAGATTCAGATTTAAAAAGATCTTAAATTGAAGCTTATGTCTAGTCATTTCCATTTTAGCATTTATTAGGTATCAATGTATCTAAGTATCAATGTACGGTTTATCGACCTGTTATAAGCATTGAGTTTTTTCGTTTAGAGAAAGGGTTAATTATATTAGATAAGTTTAAAACATTATTTATTGTATTTTTATTTATAGATTTTCAACACGCTAAGTTAATAATAATAATAATAATAATTTACATTTATATAGCGCAAACCTCTATATGAATATATTCGGTTGCGCTTTACAATATTGTTATATTAAAGTTATGTTAAAGGTGACTAAAGCATGAGAAACTATTAAAAACTACAATAAAAAGTATTTAAAACTAAAAATCTATTTAAAAGCTAAGTTAAAAAAATGAGTTTTAACAGCAGTCTTAAAAGTGTCCAATGTTTTCATGTTGCGAATTGCCGAAGGTAATGCATTCCAGAGATAAGGTGCGGCTGACTGGAATGCACGATCGCCAAGAGTTGGATGGGTCTTAATGCCTGGTAACTTGAGGAATATAGACTCATTTGACCTTAGAGAGTACCTGGATTGCTTTTTGATAGTAATGAAATCAACTAGATAATTAGGATCTTGACCATATAAGCACTTAAATGTCAAAAGTAGAATCTTAAACTTTATACGGTAACTTATTGGAAGCCATTGAAGGTGGAAAAGCAATGGTGTAACATGGCAGAATCTAGGTGTTCCGGTGACCAAGCGAGCCGCGGCAGACTGTATCCGTTGGAGTTTCATGATATGTGAATTCGGGAGGCCATATAGTAGACTGTTACAATAATCTATTCTACTGGTGATAAAAGCATGAACTAATGATTCGGTGACTGAACGACTTAAATATTTCCTAATTCTAAGCATGTTAATAAAAACTCTACGCATGTTAATAAATTATTACATCATGTTGAAAATCTTAGCCTCGGGTTTATTCTTTTAATATTCTTAAATTCGCAGGTTTCAGTGTCAATATTTTTATAAACTATATTCTGGTAAAAAAGAAAGAGTGTAGTCTTGGCATTTCCCTTAACAAATTATTAACCCCTTGTGAGGAATCTGTAAAGAAATTTTTGTATTGGAAAATCCCCTTCTGCTTAGTGGTTTTTAGATGTGTATGCACATAAAGGATTGATTTTATTTTAATTCTTTCTCCTTTGTTTATTCAAGTATCCAGGATAGTTATTTCTGTCCCTGGTTTCTAACAGGAACAAGTGTTGCCATTTTGAATTTTTTGCTTGCCCTGCACGTGAAATTTACCTGTTATGATGTGGTACCCTTAAGCATGAATGAACAGGTAAGTTTTTGCCACCACCTTCTCGCTTTATCTGCATGAAAAGTCAACTTTTTTTACTTTTCCTCTAAATGTGTAATTTTAGCCAAAAAAAAAATCATTTAAGCATTATAATTGTTGTTTGCTAGGGCTGCATTCGTGTTCTACTTTTATTGATAGGCCCTAGTTTCTGTTGTAAACTTGTTTGTACGCGAAGGGTTTTTATGATTAAAGGCTTGGTATATATCTTATACAGCTATTTGGAGAACGGTTGTCAGAAAAAATGTGCACGCGACAATCCCGAAAGGTAATATGGAACATGATCGATACACTTTCCTTTAGCGCTCGCAAACACATTTTCATGGCCTTTTGTGCCAATTCTGTCAATTTCTCTGAAAAACAGAGAACTCAAAACCACCCACAATTCCTTTTGGGACTGTCGCGTGCACTTTTTCTGTCAACCTTTCTCGAAATAGCTGCATACGTCAGCAAGCGTTAGTTACACATTAAACAAAACTTAAGGTTACAAAATTAAGTTAAATTAATCTGTTTTTGGTTTAAGCAGAGATGATTAATCAAACTGATTATTTTTTTCTTTCAATTTATTTTCAAAAACAGTTCACAGTCGAAACAAATTGAGATCCCCACAGACCCCAGTAAAAAGTGCCCCAAAGAAGAACATTTTGAATTAATGCTTATCAGTTATTGCTACAGCTCTGAGAAGGTATGTTTACACTTGTTTTCCTGGCCTTGTGGACAATGAATGTCCAGTTGCTTTGCTTATCTTACAATATGTACCCTCCTAAGAGTGTACCATAACATGCTGATGCTTTAGATGAAAAAAAAAAAGGTTTTCTGGACTATGAAAATGTCCAACTTACAGAGTCACTATATTTGTGATTTTTGCAAAGGGGTTAACCCATGGTTCAAGTTGAAAAATTGAAATTTGAACTTTGTTTGTTTTTGTTATCAATAGACCTAGAAATAGTGTTTGCTGATGTTTTAGATGGAAAGATAGGCTGTCTTTTGCAGAGTTGCCACATTAGTGATATTTCCAAAGGGGTTAACGCATGGTTTAAGTTGAAAAAGTGAAATTTGAACTTTGAACTTTGAACTTTGTTTGTTTTTGTTCTTAAGAGACCTAAAAATAGTGTTTGCTGATGTTTTAGGTGGAAAGAAAGGCTTTCTGGACTATGAAAATGTCCAATTTACAGAGTCGCCATTAATAGTGATTTTTCCAAAGGGGTTAACCCATGGTTTATGTTTAAAAATTGAAATTTGACCTGTGTTTTTTTTGTTATAAATAGACCTAGAAAAAGTGTTTGCTGATGTTTTAGATGGAAAGATAGGCTTTCTGGACTATGAAAACGTCCAGTTTACAGAGTCACCATGACTACACTGACTACACTGATTACACCGCCTATCTACTGACTACACTGCCTATCTACTGACTACACTGACTACACTTACTACACCGATAGCACAAACAACACTGACTACCCCAACCACGTGATTACACTGGCTGCACCCCCTACGTCACTTAGCTACTGCACTCAACTACAGTGAAAAAACCGACTGCACCGACTACACCAACTACACTGACTACATTTACTACACCAACTTCAAAGAATACATCTATTTCATTGCCTACACTGACTAGAGCGACTACACAGTACATTGATGACACTTACTGCACTGACTGTACAACTACACTGATTACATTTACTACACCGACTGCACAGTGTACTTCCTTTGCTGTAACACTGACTTCACCCACTTCACCCCCTATATTCACAACACTCACACTGTCTACACTGCTGCCAACCCTTCTCCATTGCAAAGCTACTGTCCCCTAGCTACTGACTACACTCTTATACACTGATTACACCGATGATGCAAACAACACTGACTGCAGCGACTAAATGAGTACACCCACTACACTGATACAAGATTATGCCGACTACACAACTACATTGAATAGTCAACTACACTGACCAGTCAACTTCACTGACCACACGACTACACCAATAACATTGACTACACTCATAACATTGACTACACTCATAACATTGACTACACTCAACCACACTGACTACACGAACAACACTGACTACACGAACAACACTGACTACACAAACAACACCGACTACACTGTGCTCTACCCTACAATGACACTGTCTACACCGCCTACCCCACCCAGCTACTGACTACATGACTACACCGACTACACCTGAGTACATCGCCTATCTGCTGACTATGCTCACCAGTAACTACACTGACTGTATCGATTTCATTGACTACATCGATTTCATTGACTATAGCGACTACACTGGCTACACTTTACTTCACTGACTCATTGACTACACCGTCAACACCAGCTTAACATTTTTTGTCATATTATAGACAAACGACACTGTACATTGTATGATTTTCTAACCTTTGATAGAACATCACTGTCAAATTTTTATGGCTTCTGTATTTCTAATTTCTTCATATGCAGTTTAGCAAGGGATTATTTTTATAACTATTCTTAAACTATGTACTTGTTGTTGCATGTTCAGATAGTTAATTACCTTTCCTTCATCAAGTGATTACTTCTTAAACGTGTGCCAGAAACATTGTAGAAAATATACAGGTTCTCCCATTCTGTGGTATTAACTGATTAATTTATTTCTAATAAAAAAATACCTCAATAAATGACATGAATAGAGCTGTCTAAACAAATATTTTTTTCTGATTTCCTTGCAGAAAGATGAGTGGATTCGATGCTTAGATTGTACAATGAATCAAGGGAGGAGCCCACTCGCAGCGAGGAGTAAGGATCACACAGGAAGATCAAAGAGCTTCAATGCAGATCAAATTAAGAGGAAGAGTTGATGGAAGAACCTCTGTGGAGTAAAGGTAGCAGATATTTAGACTTTTTTCTTGAAAAAATAGCGCAGATATTGAGGAAGGTCTGAATGGATGCGTTACTGATTCTCTCAGTGAAAGCTTACCCGTCAATCTTGTGCGACCTGCACTTCATTTTAGAGCGAAGGAAGCAAAATTCAATGGATATCAATCAAAGAAAAGCTGTTACAGTTTTTTTACAAATTCTGACATGATGGTTCAAGGTAGCAGAGCCGCAAAAAGGAGATGATTACAAATGTTTTTTTCCAAATAAGATTTAAACAAAAGAATTCTGTTTCTAAGTCCATATGCCCATCAGACGGAAGAAACAGACAAGATCAGAGCTAATAAAAGAATCAATAATTTCACTCACAAGCAGAATCCTGTTAAAACATGATCAAAAATAGATTTCCATAAGATGTTTGCCAAAAATATTTCAAATTAGATCTACAAAATGGATTTTTTGCAAGTAGAAGCAATTTAATTTCCAATTCCTGCTTCACATGAGAATTCAAGACCTTGGTGATCTGTATGCAAATCTTATTAAAAGCCGCTACACACGGGGCCAAATTCTAATTATGTGTTGTAAAACTCTCTTCTAAAAAAACTCTACCTCCTAAAGAAACTTTTGTGTGAACTAAGATTTACAATATTAGCTCAGAATCAATTCGGATCCAAAACATATCGCAGACAGCTTTGTTTTGATTGACAAACAAACACCGGTTTAAACTGATAATTATGCAGTTGTCGCGACATCATTGAAAACATCGTAAGCAATTTTTCTGGAAATCAGCCGATACAGTATTACTTTTCACTGCTGGATTTGAATTCCTGTTGGGGCAGACTAACATTCAATACTGCAGAAAAGAGCGGCTAAAATCGAGAAACTTGTAGGTTTTTGGGCGGAGATGTAGCATGGTTGATTTGGTTGTGTTTGTATGGTGATGGGACGAATTTGCAACCTACTTCTCTAACCATCTGAACACAATGAACCAAGCTATTTGTCTCTGCTGCATTGCTTCTGCACAAGTAATATCTTAATTTTAGACGTTCTTTTCTGTAGCATCGATTGTTTTTCTGCCTTTGCGGAAATTTAAGTCTACTTTTGGTTACTCGCGCGTCAAATGTTTACAGTGCGCAAAAATTTTAATTCTCCATTCAGACCTTTATTTTTACTTTTTTTTTCAAGAAGCCACTAAGATATCAAATTCAGAAACAAGCTATAGTTTCGTTTCGCTCAAAGACGAGTGCTTGGTAAGTTATTCTGCGAAATTTCTTTCTTGAAGAGTTGTTGAGATAAATCTTTATTTTAATTTCTTGTCTTCACGAAAATATGATTGGAATGTGGCTCCAAAAGACTTAGAAAAATACGGCGCGCCCACGGCGCATGCGTCGTATTTTTTTAAAAAAATTAAAGTTTATTTACTACTACTATTAATAAAAGATAAACAATATTTTTTCAAGTTGTTTTCATATTTTTATTTCTTTCACTAATAAAAGTCATAAATACTTTGTTTGCTATAAGGTTTTCTTGTAGTGATTATTTCAATCAACACTGACTAGTTGAGTAATGTTTTATTTCTTTAATTAGTTAAGTAATTTTCATTAAAAAGGTGTCAAGAAAAATTTTTCAAAAATATACTAAGTCTTTTGGCGGGAAAATCTGAGCAGATTTGCACAGCGTTTCCCCTGACAACATTTTTGTGACAGAAATTGATAGAGTTTAACTTGAAAAAATTTCCGCCATAAAACATTTTCCTATGTCTCTTTAGCAAAGATTTTGCACAAGTTGGAGTATTAAATTTTTGGAAAGGCCAAGTAATGCAACTAGTCGCGCACAAGGTTGCGTTGCAAGGTGAAATACAATTTGTTGCGCGTATTACTTTCTACTTGCTCAGCAAATATTTATGGTGCAAACAGGAGAAGTATCTTCTACCTCTCGCAACACAAAAATTAACCGAACAAGTAGGAAGTAAAACACGTGCAATAAACTGTATATGGCTTTGCAACGAAACTTTGTATGCGACTAGGTGCAGGAAAGTATTACTCGTATTACTTGGCAAAAATGGCAAGCTATAAATCATTCGAAAGAAAGAAAATGTAAACTGCTTGAAAAGTTTTAAACCAAACGAAATATTTTTGTACAAAAAAAATTTAAAAACTTTTAGTGGGCGAAAGTATAACGCCTTTTGTATTTATTCCCCTCCCCTTCAAAACTGATTTTTCTTTTAAAACCATCTATAGCCTGCCTCTTGATTGCCAACTAAATTAATAATAGCAGCATAGCATTAAAACCTCAATGTCTGGAGAAAATCATACCCGTTTATCTAATTTGTGATATTTTCGCGGCATGAAATAGATTAAGCAGACCACAATGGCACAAACAAATTACAAGTGTTACGTGTTCGATCTCAAATACTAAATGAAATTGCACCTTCTTCAATATTTTCCTATCGTATGCGAGTTGAATCGACAAAAAGCAACTTATTGGTCTCGAAATTAAAAACAAAATGCCTTCTCCCTTGTCAGTATTGAAGAACATCAATTAACATATTATTCGAGCGGAAGAATTTTGTACTGGAGAAATTCTACACGTGCAAACCTTGTTCGTCAATTTACATAGAATCAAAAATGTTACAAACTTAAACTATCCTCCACAATCTTACGACAAGAAAAAAACAAGACCTTCAAAGTTTTGGTTGCTGAAATATGTCAGTACCTCGCTGATTATTAAAATATGCTCCGAAAGCATTATTCAGATTTTATTAATGCTTTATTTCCAGGAGTCAATACGTAATCACCATCTGTAACTTGACTTGACCTCGAAACTATTTTCCAAAATTAATTTTCTTTCACATGTCTTTGTTCTGCTTATTGTAGAAAATAGAAAAATAAAAATCTGTTCTCAAGCTTAATTTTGTGATTGTACTAAACCGGACGAAAAGCCATTCACAAACTTGTAATCTTCGTCGATAAGTACATTCTACATTATGCTTCAGTAGAAAAATCTTAACTCACAAAATCCAGAGTGTGTTCTCCTTTTCTTTCAGTTTTTCAGATTACAATAAAGCTTTGTTGCGAGGAACTGAAGTGAAACGAAATCACTGTCTATCACTTGACCTTAAACTTTTTTGCCAACATTTGTTTTGGGTTTCACATCTAACTTATTTTTCTCCGTGGTTAGTCGTGTGATTTTCCTCACAGCGCAAGAAAAGCTATTTACAAACTTGTCAATCTTGTCTATAAGTACGTTCTACTTTATTTTAATATGCTTTACCTGAGAAATCCTAACTCAAACAAGCTAGCATTTCGTGATATTCAGTAAAGTCTTATTTTCAAGAATTAAAAAGGATATCACTGTTATCATTTGACGTGACCTCAAACTGGTTTGCTAACGTTAATTTTGTTTCATGTCTACTTTTTTCTGCTTGGTGTATTGATTTTTTTATTTCCCTTAAGCGTGAGAAAAACCATTCACAAACTTGCGATAAAATGTTTCAATTGAATTGTCAAAATGAAATAACAAACGCGAAAAAATTCATGAACAAATCATAGTTCTCTCCCGTAAGATCCTATAAGATACAACCACGAGATTCAATTACATGGTAAGATTGTGTGATTTTGATCAAGGAATTGACGACTAACTGTGGATTCCTTTCTTCAGGGCAGAATCTGCTCTCCTTTTATCTTCGTTAGAATATCGAGGCTCCGACTTTAAAGCTAGAAATGGTTGTTGGATTTTAACTGAGCCGATAGAGCGCCAAACATGGACTGAACCTCATAAAAGTCAAGCCAAAGACAGTATTATACGATCTTACTTTCAAGAACTACAACCTCAATGTAATTTTGATTTCATTTAATCTCAGCCAATAACGGCAGTGAAAAAAAAAATTAGCAAACGTTCTTGACAAGACTGTTTGCTACTTGGCACAACTCTGTAATTTGTCGAATTCATGTTCAAAATGCGTCACAGAACGATGAACAAGCTTATGACAATTGCTTTTTGCTTTATCTCAATCGTAATACTTCTGTTTTTAGTTTAACGACGTTTTTTGTAGCCGTTTATTGAAAGTCTGTCGGCCTTAATAATTTCGAACAATTTCAATGATTTTGTTTGGTTGGTCTTCCAAAGAGCCGCCATCATGCCAATAAAGCGCCAAAAGAGGGCTGTACTTCATTAAGTCAAGCAATCTTTCAAAAACTACGACAATAAAGTAATTTTGATTCAGTGTAAGAACAGTCAATGCTTTAATGTGGAAAAAAATTGACCAAACCTACAAGTCAAGAACTGTTTCCATTGGACAATTCTGTTCAAAATTCGTCACGAAACTAGCACACTAGGTAGAATTCCGCTACAGTTTAATACTTTTAGCTTCATCAGTTTTTAAAATGCTTTTGTAGTTTCAAAGTCTGTGAGACTTGCAGATTTCGAACAATTTTGTTGTTTTTGTTCTTCAGGGCAAAATCTGCTCTCCTTTTATCTTTGTAAGAATATCGAGGCTATGGATTTTCACTGTGTCAATAAAGCGTCAAACGTGAGCTGAACTTCATGAAAGTCAAGCCAAAGACATTATTATACGATCTTACTTTCAAGAACTATGACCTCAATGTAATTTTGATGTCAGCCAATAACGGCAGTGAAAAAAAAAAAAAAAAGCAAACGTTCTTCTCAAGAACTGTTTGCTACCAGGCACAACTCTTTTTATAATAGGCCATTTGCACTAAGAGGTCATGTGACATCATTTTAGTGATTTAGTTTTTCAAACCCGCACCTTTTTCTTAAAATGAGTCAGTTCATAGCTGGTAGCAAGACCAAAATGTGATTTTTAAAACTGTGAATGACTTCTTTCTTAAACTTCAAGGAAATTGTTGAAAAGATGATGTGCCAACGTCTTCAGCACATCTGAGCGTAACCATCAAACGTTTAATGATTAAAGTGCCATAAAATATCTCCCTTAAATGCGTTTCCTCTCAAATTTCGGGTGTGAGATAATTTTTATGCCCTCCGTCAATTTTTGGCATCAGCAAGATTCCAACCCATTGTCTAAAGGAAGCATAGGTCACGTGGCCTATTTGTCAAATTCCTGTTTAAAATACGTCACAGAACGATGAACTTGCAGATTTCAAACAATTTTGCCCGTTTTTGCTAAAGTTTTAGCCCTATTCAAAACACTTATTTTTGTTGTTTTTGTTCTTCAGTGCAGAATCCGCTCTCCGTTTATCTTTGCAAGATTATTGAGGCTCTGACTTGAAGCTTGAAATGATTGTTTCGTGTTTCTGAACAGCCGCCATGTTGGATTTTCACTGTCAATGAAGCGAAAAACGTGGGCTGCACTTCGTTGAAGTCTAGTAATCTTTCAAAAATTGCTACCATAGAAAAATTTTGATTCAATTTAACCTCGCTCAATACTTAAAGATTAAAAAAAAAGCAAATCCACTTGTCAAGAACTGTCTGCTATAGAGAACTCTTTTTATTATTTAGGAATTAGCTCATTGAGGGGAATTCCGCCACAGTTCAGATTACATTCTTAAAACGCTTTTGTAGAATGAAAAATTTGTGAGCCTTGACGATTTTGAACAGTTTTGATTGTTTGTTATCAATTCTTGTTGACGTTCTTTAAGGCAGTCTCCGTTCTTAAATACTAAGACTATACTTATACTGGAGAACCGAAGAAGTTTCCATTAAAGTCAAGCGAAAGAAATGATTACACGATCTTACTTTCATGGGCTAAGCTTTTGTAAAGTAATTTTTATTCAATTTAGCTTTAGGCAATAACGGATGTTAAAAATGAGCAACCTACTACTCAAGAATCATTTGCTTCTAGAGACAACCCTTTTTACTTGTTAAGTTCACATTTTAAATACGTCACAAAACGATGAACTGGCACAATTTTCTTTTGCTTCCTCTGAACCGTTATAATCTAAAGTCTTAGCCTCGATGATTTTGAACAATAGGCCATTTGCACTAAGAGATCATGTGACATCATTGTCATGAAAACAAAAGTTGTATGATTTTGCCTTGGAAAAACGATTAGTGGATCATATCTTAAACGAAATAATAGTGATTTAGTTTTTCAAACCCGCACCATTTTCATAAAATGACTAAGTTTGTAGCTGGTCACGTTACCAAATTGTGATGTTTAAAATTGTGAATTACCTCTTTCTGAACACCAATTTGCACTTAAACTTCAAGCAATCGAAAATGTTGAAAAGATAATGTGGTAACGTTTACAGCACATCTGAGCGTAACTATCAAACGTTTAACAAGATATAGGCAAAAAGTAGTTTTGGCCGCCATGTTACTTTGTTGAAAAATTAAAGTGCCATAAAATATCTCCCGTAAATGCGTTTCCTCTCAAATTCGTAGAGTAAGATAATTCTTGTCTGCTCTGTCAATTTTTGGCATCAGCACGATTCCAACTCATTGCTTAAAGGAAGCATAGGTCACATGACCTCTTAGTGCAGGTGACCAATTTCATCGTGTTTTAGTTCTATTCAAATCATTTTTTGTTGTGCTATTCAAGGCAATATCTGCTCTCCTTTTTGATTGCAAGTATTTAGAGGTCCGACTCTGAAGCTAAAAATGTTTGTTTGTTTGGTTCTTGTTCCAAAGAGCCGTCAGAGAGGGCTAAGAAACTTTATCTAAGTCAAACAAACGAAATTATTAAACGATCTTACTTTGAAAAACTACTACCATATAAGGTATTTTTGATTCAATTACTTCAGGGTAAAAACAAATCTTTTGTTGGCCATGGACAACTGTTACTGCCATTAGAATGTTGGATATTGCTTTAAGAATACCTAATAAATTTGTTATCACTCAATTGAGCAATAGCACTGCCTTCCAGTCTGTGTAAATTTATAAATGAGTACTGAACTTTATAGCCAATATGTTCCTTTCGTATCACTTAATTCTTCGATGATTTGTGCTTAATCTGAAACTTAAGAGCTTTGTTTGTCCAACGTGTAAAATGGATTTCTTTCTTTACTTTGTGTTTTTATTTTCATGTTTCACGTAAATTCAAATGAAAGTGGAAAAATGACATCGAATCGTATTGTTTGCAGGACTGCCCAAAATATTGGAGAATTCCGCGGTTGACTACCAAGAAACTGTAACTATTGATTTTCACCTATAAAATAAACTAATTGCATGTGCACCTCTGTTTAAACGGGCGTAATAAGTGAAAAATGTTTCTCTGTTTATACCCGAGCATGGAAAGTTAAACAAACCGATTTAATATCGTATCGAATGTTTCCAAGGAAAATCAGAATTTCTTTTTGCAACACTATTTTGTTTGTAAAAATATACATGGGAAACAAAATACTCGTATTGATTCATTGGCCTTGTAAAATTTTCAGACAATTTTTTTCAGCAAACATACTTATGCTAAAATCTAAATTTCTCTCTGTCTGTTTATGTGGTCTGCAAAACCTCTCTTGGAATATTACGCGCTGATTGCACACCGCTTCTTTAAAAAAATGACTGAACAAAAAAAAAACAAAAGCTAAAGCCAAAAATTCGTGACAAAAATGCCCCACTACTTTTAAACCAGACTTGAGTTTTATAAACTAAGCTACTTAGATGACAGGAGAACACAGAACCCTCAGAAATTAAGCAGCTTTTCCGCGCATGTTAAGTCCAATTTGAAAACGAAAAACCTTTCCTTTTTGCTGTTGAACTGATTTAATAGGCCAATTTCACGATGACGTAGGCTTAACTACAAATCCCAGAATTCATTTCGTTTTTGCCTTCTCATTAATATTTCTCCCTTCCTCTAAGGTTTAGAAAACAATAGCCCCAATTTACACACGAAAACAACAAAGGATTCTGGTAGATGTAGTCAAATGATATCATCTTGCAAATTGACGAAAAAATAAGCGCTTGAAAATATCTATGCATTTAATAAGTCTGCATTCTCTTGTCATACAACTAATAGTTAAACAGCGAAATTTCAAGGAAGTAGATCTTTTTAAGGTTGCTTTTGTAGTACGCAAAACTTAAACTGTGTCTTGCATTACCAATGAAAAATTCCCTGCAGTAAATTGAAATGCTTAGTTTTATGTGCATCTGCCCAATAACAGTTGCAGTTCTTAATTTGGCAGATTTTGGCAGCGAAATTATACTGAAATGAAAAAAAATACAATTTGCATTATACACGTTTTATAGTTTGACATGTCCACCTTAAAATGATCCCCTTGCATCGCCAACTTATTATATGTAACTACTGAAGGTAACCAAAGATGCCTAGCGTTATAATGCTAATGGACAGAGACTTTGAGCGATCGCGATCTCTTCCACAAATAGACAAATTGAAATTCCCTTTTTTAACAGTTTTGCGTGAGTTTATTAACGACTAGAAAATGCACCCTTTATCAGTGCTTTTTAAAAAAATTTTAACCCCCACCATCCCTCTGAAAAGTACAAAGTCGAAGTTATTATTGTAGCAATCGAAAAAGTAATTTCGTAGTTAAACCCCTGAGATCGCCGCTCAACCTTTCCGTTCAATATCTGATGCTAACGCTAGCGCCCTTGTGGAAACCATGATAATATGGTGGCTGCAACGGAAATCTTTTGTACGATGAGTTGTACTAACCTCAGGTCAACCATTCAAACTTAAGCTTTTGACCAGGACGTTTTGTGGTAGTATTTATCATTTTAAAGCTTCCCTGTACTTTTGATTACCGTTCTGTGGAATACGAAGTGTAAATTCTTCTGTGCGTGAAATCCCGTTTGTGTGAGATGACAAATAATTTTATTGGTAATAAGTGGCAAATACTTTCACGATAGTGACACTCAGCAAAGTTAATCGTCCTGTGGAAAGCGGATCTTGCTTTTCAAGTATGTGAATAAAACCCTACAAGTCCTCGAAGACTAATCAAATGGATATTTCTAATTCAGGTTTTTTTTTTCTGGTGACGATTTGGGTGATTCTAATGCTCAAGTCTGTGTATGAAATAAGAATTTGGACAGCCACCATTTTATTTAATTTAAATTATACTTTCAAAACTCCTTATCTTTGAAGCGTTTTCTGCTGGGATATTGATTCCATCTTCTTTGTTGTTCATCTTTCTGACAGCGGGTCCTCCTTGTCCAATGTTCGTCTCCCAGCCGAACAGCTTCGTGAAGGGTATTCTGGATTACAAGAGGGAATTTTATCATTGAGGAGAACGTGAAGAAAGTGCATCTTCAATGTTGAATACAAGACTACAAACTGAGTCATAATTCAGTACAAGACATTTGTACTTCTGTATTTGCTGTGACGTTTTACCGCTCAGAGTTTATTCTCGAATTGGAGCAAGGTATTTTTTTTATAACCCAGGAATAAGAGAACAAGCGGTGTATTCTTGTCTTGTCTGAATAAAAACTATTTATAAGTCAAAACGTGTCGTAAATTCACTTGCACGAAGTAAGCTTAAAACTTTCAAAGCGTCGAATTCCAAGAGCTAACCTTTTCTTTTAATTTAAACTCTCTTGCTTGAGATTTTCCAAGCGCAGAATGGTTTATTTGAATGTTCGTTCTAGTTTGCATCTTAAAGTAACACTTAGTAAGCTTAAGCGTATATTTAATGTGGGTATGAAGTTAAACACCACACTTTTAAAGTGGAATTTTAAACACGTCCCATTTCTTTCTAACAAAATATTCTTCAAAGTTCTACAGCAAAGTGAAATAATATTTCAAACAAGAGCTAACCTTTGTACTGAGTGAGTTGAAAATTAATTCTCTTTCCATTTCCTCTCGTCATGCAGTCCTTTGTACATTCCCTTTCCATTTCTTCTCGTCATGGAGTCCTAGTGAAATAGAACGGAGGAGTTCAAAAGAGTTCCAAAGTCTGTTGGTAACTTTTGAAAAAAATTTCCACAAAAATCCCCAAAAGCAGGACTTACCGCAGGTTTTTCGGTTTAAAGTGTTGTCCTAGCGTCTTTTAGTGAGGGCTCAGACCGCTTAGATACTTCTTAACTTCCAAACAGTCGAAGACGCGACACCGCAGCCAACAGTCAACTGTCGAGAACCTCACACGTGTCTTTTTGCATTAATATGCATAAGGAATATGAGACAATTGTTATACATTGGTTTCCAAAAAAAGACTTAGAACGTTCTGTACAACAAAAACAACCGAACAAAACGGACAGAAAAACAAGGAATGATAAGCAAAAAGAAAATATAATACTTTTCGATTCTTGATATTTTTTTCTTTCAGTTAAAGATTCCGCCGCCTCCTTCCTTCCCTTCGTATATCCTGCATGATTTGTCATTTATATTCACAAAAAAACATTAGACTTAAAGATACCTGCAAATTTCAGCTTTTTCCTTCGTAAGCTCTCTCCAAGAGTTTCCGTTTTCTAAACGATTGATGTCATTGTAGTAAAAACCAAGAAAAAATAAAACTGACAAAGAAAACAAAATACCATGACACAAAGTCATTCGAAATCGAACCCGGCCCTCTCTTACCACTACGCCACAAAGCTTTGACGCCAGAAAAGTGGCAAGTTTAATTAAATAAAGATGATAAGGAATATATCGTTTAATAAGGTATGTCATATAGTCACAGACGAAATAAAATTACAAATTACAAATACTTGTAAAGTTTGGCTTTCCCTTTTCTAAACGGCTGATTTTGTTGTATAAAAAAGAACAAAATGAAAAAATGAAAGCAAAGAAAACAAAAAGTCATAACCCGAAAAGAACAGAACTCGAATCCAGTACTTTTCACATATAATCTAACTCTCTTACCACTACACCACAAAGCTTTGACGCTAGAAAGACGGCAAGTTTTATTAAATAAAGATAATAAGGTAGATATCATTTAATAAGGTATATATCATTTACTCACAAAAAAAAAATCAAAATTACAAATAGTTGTAAAGTTTGGCTTTCCCTTTTCTAAACGGCTGATGTTGTTTTAAAAAGAACAAAATAAAGTCATTGAAACCAAAAACATGACACAAAGTGATCCGAAATCGAGCCCGGCTCTATCAACCATTGTTCTCTCTCTCTTACCACTACACCACAAAGCTTTGGCACCGAAAGAGTGGCAAGTTTAATCAAATAAAGAAATAAGGTATATATCATTTAATAAGGTGTATATCATATAGTAACGGTAGAAAAAAAATATAAATACTTTGTAAAGCGGTTTGACCTTCCCTTTTCTAAACGGTTGATGTTGTAAAAAAAAAAAACACAATAAAAAATAAAAACAAAGAAAGGAAAAATAAAGAAATGATCCGGAATCGAACCCGGCACTTTCAATAACTAATCTCCCTGTAGTCACAGCTACACCACAAAGCTCTGACGCCAGAACAATGGCAAGTTTTATTAAATAATAGGTGTCTTTTTTCCAGCTGATAATCTATCATAACCAACTCTGATATTTTTTGTCTTTAATTCGACTAAGGCCCAAATTCTGGTCCTGGTTGTTCAAACGTTGGATAGCGCTATCCACCGGATAAATCACTATCCAGCGGATAAATATTAGGGGAACCTATCCAGCGTATAATGAATTATCCAGTGGACAGCGTCCACCTTTTGACTCATTCTCTCTTGCTTTTGAACAACTGAAGCCTGATCTTTTTTAGTGTATTTTAACCTATGAATTTCTGTTGATCACATCATTATGTAGAAAATATTTTTAAGTGTCAGTCGCTAATATTGGTATTGACTGTTTGCCTGTGTATATAACCTCCAACCAAGAACCATAAGACTCCAACGCATTGGTGATTAAATGAGCCGAGTTGGCTCGCTTTGCCGAACTGACTATGCGATTCCAGCATTATTCATCTTGACCGGGTTTCCAGCTAACCGAGCTAACTGGATGGTCATGTAATCCCAAACCGGGCCAGCTCCGCTCGTGTAATTAGCACCGAAGAAAATCAAATGTAGGATTAGCTTTGTATAAAATACGGCATAATATATAGGCGATGCGCGTGATTCGAGGTAGCGCCCAAGTTCCACGCGTCCCTTGATACTTTAAAGAAAATTATGAAATTGTGAACAGTCTAAACCAAACCGCTGTTGTATCAAATGGTTACCATGGCTTCTTGAATGAACGCTTAATACATTTTTCGGTCTTCGATGAAACGTTCTTTCCAAGACAGCGTTGATTTAGGGAGCAGTGTGTTAGAAAAGGGATTTTAAGCGTAAAATTTGTCTAACCTGGTGCTCAGATGGTGTTCGTCTGTGGGTTTGGAAATTTCAATTCGTTCCGAGGTATTTGCTACTTTGAATACTGTTTAGACTGCTCACGCGCATGAGATAAATTAAACTGTGGAGTCAGTGTAAGAGACTGGGGAAACTGTCCACCCACCCCTCCCTTAACCTAACATTTTGCCACACAGCCGAGTGGGCCGGGGTAAGGGAATTCAGTAATTCCGCAAACTGACGCTTATAAGCCCCCCTCCCCCACTTAGAAGAGCTGCCCCGCCCCCTACCAATCATAGGCCAATCTACTTGTAAGCAGAAAATAAAACCGATCTTAAGGCTTCCTCTGATATAAACCCCTCCGAATGTGTTGAAGAGAATTTGATTTATTATGAAATATAAAACATCAGTAAATACAAATTATATTTTGAATCCGGTTATAATCCTGCTTGGATATCAGCCCCTTTGTTTATAAGCCGTTCTAAAACCCCTTACGAAGATGTGTAACCCAGGGCAATCATTAAAAAAGCCCTACTTCCCTGTAACAGTGTGTATCACTTGTCTGAGTAACAACGCTGTGAATGTAAACTGTACAGTCTTTTTGGAATTTACAAAGGATTAGCCGCACCATTCTCCTTTCTTGTTTGAACTATTTGCCGCTCCCCCCTCCCGGTTAGTTAATTCCGTTGCCTTTTGCATTCCTTATGCTAATTACGTCAAAAGGTATCCCACCCCTCCCCCCAAACAAAATGGGAACTCCAGGAGTTTATTTGCCTGCAGATATTTAAAAAAACAGAGTAGTAGAGATAATTTGCTCTCTAAACCCAAAATATGTTTTTTTGTGTGTGTGTGGGCGCTATTGGTTATGATTAAAAAAAAAGGGTAAGGAAAAAAAATCTATTTCGGATCCGAGCCTTCTTGGCTTTAACCGGCGTCACAATAACACCGCGATTAGAGAGTATGAAGATTGAGCTATTGAGACAAACCTTTAAACAAGATGATAAAATTAAAGAGCCTATTTTACCCAAAATAGCAGTTCGATAGATCGACCTGATTGATACATTTTAAGCTTCCACAGTCCAAGTCCGTTGAATTTGCCATTACAAACTTACGCCTTTGCACTGTGACTTCCTTGCGCGCTAGAACATTAATACCCGTAGACAAACCATCCCTACTCTGGATACCAGAGGTTTTTCTCGCGTGCGGCGGGAATTTTCGGTGTTGGCCGAAGGCCGACACATCTTCGGCCGTAGGCTGAAGCCACGCGGGTCACTATAAAGACTTGATAGAAACCGGAAAACGCGCTAGAAAAGTCTCTGGCACCGAGGGTAAACCATCCCATTTTGTATCTCTAAATGAGAGTTCAAAAGCGTCGATCTTTAATGTTAACACTGCATGCGCAGGCAAAAATACACTGTTCCGTCGTTCTTCAATGATAAGTTAGTGTGGACAGAAGCCTTTAACATGCATTTGTAGACCACTGATAGATCTGATACACTGTCAAGATTTATGGATAATTCATTATACAAATAATCGCTGACAAAAAGTCGTATTGAAGTAAAGTAATTTATCTTTTATTGAAACATTGCATTGCAGAATATATTACACTGTTACAAAATACTGATCACTTTTTACTGAACTTCAAAATAGGAACTTCATTTACTGATTAAAGGTTACAAGGAATCGAAGAATGTTTAGAATATCTGTAGATTGTAAAATGTATCTAAGAATGTTGAAAAAATCCTTATGGGAGTAGAACCTATGATTTTTTGTTACTAGTACTGAGCAGTAGTACTCTACCATCGAGCAACAGAAGACTCCAGGGCCGAGTTGTTCAAAGCTGGGTTAAGATAGCCCAGGATTAGTGCGAAATCAGTGAAATCAGATTTGAAAGCTTAAAAAGCATGCATGTTCAGTTAAATTCTTTTTATCTACAATATGATGATTGGATGATCTTAAAAGACCAGAGAAAATTATTCGAGAAGATGCTTTCGAATTAAAGGAAAAGAAACCCCTGTTAAGATTTAACCTCAGGTTCGCTAATCAGCCTTCGAACAAATAGGTCCTGAGAAGGAAACATCGTTTCTATTGAAAGCGTCGACTCTAACAACCCTAACATATAGATTTAGCCAGGGCTAAAAGCGAAGCTCCTATTAACTCGAATTTATAATTTAAATAAGACAATAAACTTGTTTTCCACAAATCAGTTAACTTTAGAGCTTTGAGGGAAAGGCTAAGCTAAGAGTGAACTTAATCTTACATCTAGTTGATAGCCTTATATGTACACCCAAAAAACAGCATAGCCATAATGGCTCTTGATCACACTAGATAAGGCCTGGAAAAACAAATTCTTAGAAAACAAATGAGGCCGAAGTTTTTGCGTTCGACAAGTTTACTTTACAAAATCTTGCCAACAAGTCTGGGGACGTGTAAACCAACCTTCTATACTTTTTATAAATCACATCTGAGGTGAAACAGTACCATGAGGCGCTGTTTTTATCATGCAGACCTCGGACAGAATGCAGTATTTTCACCGAGACGAAGTCGAGGTGACTATTCGCCGATATTCACGTCGCCTTCGGCGACTAATTGTTTTAGTATAATTACATTGATGATTATTCGAGAAAATAAAAGTATTGATCAATTTCCGACTCCGAAACATCAAAAAATTCTAGCTGCCGTTTTGAAAACTGCTAGCCTTCAATGTTATAATCACCGCGCGATGATTATAGCGGAATAAAGCGAAGCTCGTAGCCAATCACATCGCTCTATTTTCGATAATCATCAATGTAATTATACTAATATTGCACAATCTCTACAATCAATAAAAGTTTACTCTATGAAATTATAAATATATGAAAATTCATTGTCACGTTATTCAAAATAGATTAAAATAAAAATCAAAACCATTCGACAGATAAAGTCCAGAATCTTGGAAATGAAAGGAGGTAAATATACAAAGACCCTCGCCAAGATTTGGGTCGAAGGAATAATTCGTATACGAGATATCCGAAGAAATGTTTTACCCAAATTTATAGAGCTTGTATGGAGACGCCATGCTGGAACTCATCCGGATGAGCTCCAACATGGCGGACGGAAACCAGCAGAAACATCTGTTACCGAGTTTTGCTACAAAAGCGTGAATTTATTCTTCGAGAAACTCATAAACATTAAAGTAATACTTTTTCTAATACATGAACTGTTTAGATAGCAAAATTTCCTAAAATAAGTCATTTTTAAACCTACATGACAGCTCTCTTGGCCGTCATGTAAATGCCGCGTCACGCAAAACCTTAGAAATTCAAGCGTACTCTATCACAAAACCAAGAATCCTTTTGAAGCGAAAATTAGTATGAAAATTAGTTTTCAGCTGTTATAATGCATCGTGAAAGTAAAATCTCGGTAGGATCGACTGTTTCTTAGTTTTATCGATAGTTTCTTAGTTTGAAAACTAACAATATGTGAACTGCGGAGTGAAGAATTACTTGAAGGAAGATCATCGTAGTTATACACGCAACTTATGCAGTTGCGAAAAGAAAACCTGAAAAAAATTCAGGCTTGTACGGGATTCGAATCCTTGACCTCTGCGATACCGGTGCAGCTAGCGCAGCACTCTACCAGTTCACATATATGATTTTCATATGTTCATTATTTCATCATTTTGGCAACTGCATAAGTTGCGTGTATAACTGCGATGATCTTCCTTCAAATAATTTTTTAGTTTACTCTATGTTCGTGCAATTTTGTTTTTCCAGCCTTCTCAGCTGATTACACCAAGGACTTGTTTGGTCTTCAATTGGCCAATTTAGAAGAGAGAAGAGAACTGGAGCTGAACTGCGGCCCGCGCTTATTTCTAGGAACGTTACTGGGGACGAGCTGATTAGCTATTGGTTAATTTTTTGCGTTGTCCCTAGTGACAGTCCCAGAAGCCTTTTTGAAACATTTCTTGGCCCAGACTCCTTCTCGTTTCTAAAGTGGCGAATTTCCTTTTAATATTAAAATAAACAAATTAAATTTGATTCGTCACATTGGTACTGTACAATACATAAGGAATATTTACCACAATTATCGATCCGCCATTGCAACAAATAACATTTTACTATGTCATACGTCCCTACAATAGCCCATTTCCGAGTTGAATCTCAAGCCTCAGTTTCAAGACTAGGCTAAGTGCAAAAATGATTTTTTTAATTCTCATGCAAATAAACTTATTTACTCAGGAAAGGTTTGGCATTTTGCCTCGTTTTGAAAACGAGAGTTTAACTCGGAAATAGTCAATTCAAATTCTACTCATTCTAGTCGATTCTTGAGTAAGCCGCTGGCAACAATAATGTGCTTTAATAACTTGCTCAAAAGACAGCAAATCAAGTTTGTCCTTAAAAAGATATCCAATGTCTACAGTTGATTATATACTTACTTGAGTAAGAGTGCTGTGTATGTACCCTACCTTATCAGCTAGAGTAATTTCGATTCTGTAATTTCATTTATTACACCTACGCAGGGTTTTGTACGAACTGCGTTATATGCAAAATGACGTCTCTCAAATTCCGCTCAGTCGCTGACCAAACTAAACGAGGCCCCTGTGCACAAACAAAAAACGGTAAAAAAGTCATGTACACGAATTGCAAATCTCCGTTTTATGTCATGAATAGGAAAAATCCAAGATGATGTCATATTACTACAATGTTTTAAGCCTCAGCGGGATTGACAGATTTAAATAAGAAGGCAAGTTTTAGTTTGTTTTTTACATTTTATCATGTTTCCCCCCGGAGGGGAGAGGGGTACTCCTGGGAATTCGGTTCATTATATGTTTCTGGGAAACTACCCACCTACCCTCCCCTAAGGGAACATTTTGCCCTAAGTGAGAATTAAGTGTTATGGTCACACCTGGGAATCGAACTTGGAACCTCCCGCACAGAAGGTTGCGCACTAGCCGACTGCGCATGCGCTAATCCTTACTCCTGTTAAAGCGATTTTCGTATGACCTTTAAAAATGGTTTCGGTAAGTGTTCGTTTTATCAGCCAATGGATGAAAAGATCAAAACATGGATTCTTCGTTTTCCCGCCAAAGAAAACCCTAATATGGAGAAGGCATTGTTCGATTGGCTAATCGTTTTGCAGTGTGACGTCGCAGCGAATTATCGATTGATTTCTAGAAAGTTATTCGGGCATGAAGTTTTTTCAGCCGAGCGTTCGCTTAACCAACAAAAAGCCACGCGCGTTTGTATCCGTTCGATGAACCAATCAAATCGCTCTATTTCCGTTCGTTTGTTGTTTCTGTTTTGTTCGCGCGTTTTCATTTCAAGGTTATACGAAAATAGCTCTAATACCAAATACCAAGAGAGAATCTTGTTAATACCTGCTACCTGCTACCTACTACCTACCTATAGTACATCTTTCTACTTATCTACATCTGTCCCATTTTCAACACCAACACATCACTCAACCAGTAACGAAGCTACTTGTAAGCCAGTACACATGTGCGACCCTGAAAAAAATGTCAGAGATAAGCAAAGGAAGAGAAGGTAGACAATGGATAGCTAAAAAAAAAACGAAAGAAAAAAAACGCTTCACATAGGCCATCTCCGAGTTCCCCCAGGCCTCTGTTTGAAAACGAGGGTAGGTGCTCAGCCTTGGATATGGAGATCATTTTTCATTCTCATGCAAATAAATCTCATTTTCACAAGAAAGGTTGTGCACCTAGCTTCATTTTGAAAGTGAGGGTTTTTGGAACTCGGAAGTGGCCTATTGTTCACGTAACTCGGGTTTAAGCCTGTCTAGATTGTGCTCGTAAATGCTCGAAAGGTGCTTACTAGAATGCCAAAACATTGCTAAAAAATTGCAAAAAATCCAAAACGTTGCTTCTTAAATTCAAAAATTGCTTCCGAAATTTCCGGATATTTTTATATAAACGTCAATTTAAAGCTTTATTTTTCGTTCTTCACAATAATTGCTATCACTGGTCAAGAAAAATAGCTTGAAACTTAGCTCTAAAGTATAGCTCGCAAATATGGGAGTAAATTTAAGGATACTAAATGATTCACGGGCAAAAATTGCTCAGAAAGACAAAAAATTGCTTGAGGTTGCTAGAAACGCAAACAGTTGCTCCAAACGCCAAGAGTTGCTCAAACGTTGCCTAGCACAATCGGGACAGGCCTACTCTGCTGTAACTTCTTTCAGATACTTTTTTAACACAAAAAGCCGCGTGTTCAGTTTTTCCACGATTTTGCTACACGCAAAAGCCGTAACTTCTGAGAGAAGAGCTAGGCCCTAAGCCAATAAGGGATGATAACTGTTAAGGAACGGAAATTTATTCAAGTCACCCGAGTAAAAACGATTTGGGAGAAAGTGCAGCGGTTACTGTGTTCACCTCTAACTGAGAAATTATATCAGTTAATAGTCTTAAAAGCTATTTTATTTGCCTATACCTTATCTTGTGAAAGATTTGAAAAACTTGCTGGTTTAAACATTTTATTTCTGATTGTAACCTCCCATCTTTAAAGGTCCGAAAAGTGGGCTTTGATGGTCAGCACTATAACTAAGGTTAAAATATATTTTGGGAAGTTAAACCTCTCTTCATTCAGGCCACGTACCTCGCACACTGGAAACCGCATCCTCCTCAATTCGTGCGAGGAAGGCGACATGTAAAACAAATGAGTACATAAATAGATAAAGATTTAAAAGTAGCACATCCATAAAATGGTTCTTCGTCTACCATTCTCGGTCAGATTGCAACTTGCAATGTTAGTTTTTAAGGAAAGAGGAAAACCGGAGTACCCGGAGAAAAACATCTCCACGCAAAAATACTGGACTAAAAAATGGATTTGAAAAAATTTGCTTCCGGCAAATATGTCGTAGCAAAAAAAACTGAGGGGTAAATCTGTTGCAAAGGTGGAAAATGCCACATTTGCCTAGATATTTTCATTTCCTGTTGTTTGGTATGCAAATGTGGCATTTACCATCTTTTCTCCATATTTACTCTTCGGTTTCACATTTTTGCGACATACTTGCAAGGAGCAAATTTGTGCAAATCCATTTTTTCGTCCAGTGAGAGACTCAACCCCCACATGGCGTCGACGCCGGGATTTGAACCAGGACCACATTCGGTGGAAGGAGAGTGCGCTCATAACTGCGCCACCCATGTTTATAAAGAAAAGAGTCAAGGATGCCAACAAAATCTATTGTAGGGCTCCAACATGGAACCGGAACGCTGCTTACCAGGAGCCCATAACAGGGTTATGGGCTCCTGTGCTTACGAGCTCCCCGCTCGCGTTTTGTCACGTGATTTACTATACAAATCACCTGACAAAACTTCAAGCAACATCTCTTGATAAAGATTCCGAAATGAGATCGAAAGATTGTGTGTGTTTTAAAAGTTTAATTTATCCTTGAGTCTGAAACCTCATTTTATGTTCACATTAAGGTGGCTCCGTCATTAATACAAGCGCATTTAGCTATGACGAACTTTTCGTCATAACTTTTTCGTTTTTAATGCGATGGCAGCGAAACTTTGCAGAGAATTACAGATATTATCACTCGACCCAAATGTTTCTTCCTTGTCATTGGCCGAGAGCCCACCACGTGACCTGCAAATAACTGCCTACAAATAATGGTGTGCTCATGCGCAATGTCGTTCAACTGTTGGCTGCAAATACTATTCTGCTAATGCGTAAATGAAATCACGCTTGCTCCTTTCTCGTTTATGTGATCTCTGTCATTACTCATGGAAGGCAGCGTGCGCAAACCGCTTTCCGAAGATATTATTTAGTAAAAAACAAACTCAGTGATCGAATGATAAAACAATTATTGAACACGTTATCGCAAAATATCGTGATTTGTCAGGGTCTCGCAGATCAATTATTTGCTGAGGCCGAACGTAATGCATCAAAATGTATGTAGCAGGAGTTTCAGCCAAAACTGCTAACGGATATTTAAAAATTTTCGAGGAACAAGTCATTCGACTCTAGAGCAAGATTTGGAGCAATTTATAGTGCTTCTAAAACTAAAAAGTACTTTTTAAAGAATAGCACGATTGGCAATCGGCTTTTCTTTTAAAAATAACAAAACACTGAAATTACCTGTCCCGAAAATTCAAACTGGTGTCTTGGCTATCTCAGGTAGCAATTTGTTATTGAAATTGCGCAACAATTTCTCAGCTGAATTTTGACCGACTTTTAGTTACGGACTTCTGCTCCAAAGATATTTCTGAAATTTCTCTACCATATTTATTATATCAATAAAAGCGACAACAGAAACTTCAGTCAAAAATATCGGCAATTTTCCTTACTAGAAGCGATTTTCTTTGAACAGAGGGGTCGTTTTAAGAGCTGATATCGCAAAAAATATTTTACATAAATGAAATCGGGATATTTCATATTACTGCCGAATGACATATGTTGTTCTTTGCAAAGTTTCGCAGCCATCGCGTTGAAAACAAAAAGTTATGACGGAAAGTCAGTCATAGCTCAATGCTTCTGTATTAATGACAGAGCCACCTTAAATCAGCAAGTTACCAATAATTCGCTTAAATTTTCATGAATACTATCAGGGGTAATCCCCTTAGTAAATTCAATCTGCGTTGCAAGTGTGGGATTATAATGGTATTCTTTCAGGAATTTTCCATCAATGACCTTAAACAATGAAAGCTGCTGAGCAGTACTCTTTTAATAACTGCGTACAAAAATTTTCAACCCATCTTCTTTCTGTTGAGCAGAGTGGATGAATCCTTAAGTTTGACAGTATTCAAACGCGGAAATAAAGAGCTGACATACTCAAAGACCCCAAATTTCACGTTTTGGCCAGAACGTTAATTAACAAAGGACGAAAAATTTATCTTTCTCTTTTTTTTTTTGAACTAGGATATTTTTCTTAGGAATTCAACTCCATATGGATTCGCCTACATTTGACAAAGTGAGCCGCGAGATGGGATAATCGAGTTGAAGTTTCGAAGAACGCAATGTTTAAGGTGCTCAACAGTCTGGCCTTCATTTGGTTGATGAAACTCTGCTAAGAATGCAAACTTTCTTTCTTTCTTAAAAATGTATTTTGCCATTTGATATACTTCAGATATGTTCCATCCAAACTTGAGATACTCTTATCGGGATAACTCATCGCAGCATCGTTGCCCACTTAAAACCTTTTAACCTTGTGCAATTGGCCAAGTTCCTGAACAAGAACGTGCTGTTAGCTGTACTCGCAGTCTACAAGGAGTAAGTCATAAAGTTTGTTATGTATGATAGTTTAAGACTGTTTTGCTTCCTGAGCACCTTCTGTTGTCTGTGCGGCTTTGGAAAGTACCTCTGAATTGTTTCCAAACAGAAAACAGAATGATTCACTTTATGTAGAGGCCGTTTTTGACCGTCATCAGTTTTCGTAGAAGAAATAAAAGGAATGTTTCCTTCATTTAATCCAAAGCTTAAGCTAACTTTAATTTCAGTGAAGAGGCCACTTAACTTATCGGTTTTTATTTTAAGGTTGTAAACAGTGCATATCACGTACGCGATATACACGCTTATCATTTCTTAAAGGTGAAAATCGAACCCAACCTTTTAACTGTCAGATTTCAAAATTCTAAAAACGATAGAATCAATGAATACACTTACTCTACTTAAACGGATTAATATTTTGTTATGGAGTGGAAGTGTTTACTTGAAAATCGCTTTTGACTGAGTAGTAGGAAGAAAACAATATGCTTTTATAGCTTTTACAAACTTCCAGCTTCTCAAAATCATTTTTACATGTGCATTCTCTTCTAGGGGGCAAAACGCAAGTAAATGTATATTAGTAGAGGTTCCTCAAGCTTTTTGAATCAAGAATATGATGGATGTTGACAAATAACATCATGCAATTTATAATCTATAATCAGTGCTCATGTAAGGTTATATAATGTCATCTAATGTCGCGCACCATCGCCCTTGCTCAGAGGTCGTAAAAGCCCAGTTTTTAATTCATGTAAATTCCGCCTTTCAGGCTGAGCGAGACTTGAAGAGTAATATGTTTTAGTCACGGGTATTGTCTAGTCTCTGCGATTTCTTTAGCTTTTTATTGTTACCTTCTCTATATGGGTGCATTAACCACTGAACTAAAACGGTTGCATTCTGCTGTTATGGAATTTTTCATTGTCATCAGTGAATGAACTAATTAGTCAGGAGAGAAAATAAAATGACTTTGGGAGGGACAAATCGGTAATTTCAGTAATAACTCTTTAACAGTCGTTTGGGTTTGGAACGAAAAGCATTTATTCATCTACACAAAACATAACTTGTTCAGTTTCCAAATTGTTCTTGACTTGTTTTGGATTCCAAATATAGTTGCGTCACTGCTTTAAAGTGAATATTGACCTAAAGATTTATCCAGAGGTTCTGATAATGATCAAACGCTAAACGGTCGCGACGCCTTTGCGGTCCGTTTTATACTGTCTCAATACTTTCGCCCTAACTTAATAGACCGTAAAAAAAACTTTTTTACACAGCAACATAACACAGCTTGCTTACTTTTCCAAACTTTTTTTAATCTTGAGAAAAAAAAAATAATTGAAAATTCACTCAGTGCTTCAGGTCCATTAAACCATAAATGTCTTATGTTTGACACCTCAGAGCCTTTGTACGAGTTAACAAAAGTTTCAATGATGTTTACACTGGCTTTGCATATTGATAAGTCTTGCGCCATGCATTCAGATATAACTATATACTTCGCACTTTCTTCTATTTCAAGTGCAACCCACGATATAAATTACACTTAGATGTGAAATCAAGAACGGAAACGCCTGATAATTTATACTATCTTTAAAAATCTACTTTACCTCTCTTTGAGTGTGGATTCTGTTATATACATACAATTATATTTAACACTTCAATAGTATGGTCTATATTGTAGTGTGGGAATATTCAATTTAGTGTGCTTATGCACAAAGTATGTCAATGGCTCCCGTTTCCTTGGCACGAATTCCACTTGGATAGTGAAGTGTTTCGCGGGTGATTGTCTTCCACAGCTCCTAACCTCTTTAACCCTGTATGACTAAAGTCTTTGGCAAGTTCTTTTTTTCCTGACAAGCGGTGCTACCAGTCTGCAAACAAACAACAGACGAGTATTAAGAACGATAGGAAAATACACACGAATAACGCTCGATAACTTTAAAGGTAAAATCGAGAACGGAAATCAAATTACGCCAAAACACCTTAGAACACAATAACCGAAACAAAGGGCTAATGAAGTTGAAGGCTTATCAGTTCAGCAAATTCTTGTACAGCTTTGCTGTGTAGAATTTTGATTACCGCCTATGGGATTTCATAGAGCGTCACGTAGGATGAAAGTCCATAGTTAGTTTACCTCTTTCTATGCCGATGCTTCACTTTCTTGCACGTTAACCCGGCAGCGCACGGACACTTCTGGTTCAATGCGTAACCAAGTCCGCCTTCCGGCACGGAGCAGTCATCGCCTTCCTGAAGCAGCTGTCTGCAGATGGGTTCTCCGTGAACTTTCACGCAGCACAGTCCTGCATCGCATTTGCGGTCCTTTCTGCACCTTGCACCCTTGGTACCCCGCGGAAGAGCCGTTCTACAGAATCCGAACACACATTCCATACCGTCACAACACATGTTATTGCGGCGACACGGCGATTCTATTGGTTTGCAAGCATGACATAGTCCGTTGTGTTTGTGACAGTAGCTTCCTTGACCACAGTGTCTGTCTTTTCTGCAGGCCTGCAAAAAGAAATAACATCCCATAGGTCCGTAAATACAGCATTCACATCGAGTAACTATGACCTTGTAAAAAATACTCGGTAAGGTGATACGCACGGTCATACTAAACTGAGTAATTCATATCCAAGATCACCGACAGAATATACCTGCAGCGTTGAGTTCCCTTTAGTTTTGTTGTCTTTTGAGATGCCATCTTTTCCTTCATCCGTGTCGACCGGATTCACACTGAGTATCCAACTGTACACAACGCTATCTACCACCGCTATTGACACCAGCAGGAAAAGGAAGAGCAGCAAGAAATTTTTCATGACGCTATTAGCTTTCTCGCGCAGCTTTATGGCTTAAGTGGATCGTCAACGACTTAATTCCATCTGGCTGCCCCCATACAAATGACGTTCATTCGAATTCAACACGTGTCGTAACACGAAGGTCTAAAAATGGCCAATGCGGAGCTGGCATTTTTCAATAGCCGTGTGTGTGTAAATGGATTCGAGGGGCGTGGAAGCGCAATTAGTAAGGAGGAGAAGATACGCCTCTGTTGTTGTTCTCTTATTGACTTGTCTAATTAATCTCTGCTGTTTAACGTTGACTGGCAGGCAGGCAAAATCCCAGCTATTGTTCTTTTCTTGTCTCCTGGTCCTTTATTGCCTCTTTTTTTGTTTTAATCAGCCGTACAACATCGCGACGCAGCTAGACGGCTTAAATGATTTTTGATAACATGCGCAAAAGGCAATCAGTCCAACTCTGCCAAGTTATTACTAATAATTGCTCCTATCGCGCCCTTAGCAGTGGCAGATGTTGACGGAAGACACTCAGGAAATTCACAAACTTTGTACTAACCAATATTAACGTTAACCGCATAAATAATTTTCCAATTAAGTTACGTAAGGCAGGGAAATATTGTAAAGACAGTTTAACTAGAAAACCATTCTGCAAGCTAGAAATTGTCGTTGGTGATTTGTAAACTTATCTTTCAATTATCGCCTGGTCGATAAACTAATTAATACGCGATTTCACGCACGATTACTAGAGGTATTTTATCAAGAATCACAAGAGACCAGTAAAACGAAGTTCGTGCACGCAAAGTCAGTAGAACTTGACAGATATAAACATGCCTCAAAAATACGATTTTCCTGCTATTCATGGCAAAAAACACCCGTGGATTGAGCTTTTAATTGATTGTTTTCTCAAGTACTTGACAGACACGACGTGTAAACAAATTCATTCGCTATGTAAATAACCGCGCACATAGCAAAAAAGAGCGAAATAGCCTAACAGCCTTAAAACGGGCCCAGATTACCTCGTCACCGCAAACAATTTATTTGTACGGCATGACAAACAGAGATTACAGCTAATCACGGCTTTCCTTGAACCACAATTTGAACTCGTGAACTGATTTACGAAGGTTTGGCGTTTTGACAAAGTGTTTTTAAAACGCGATTTGAGTAAAGCCATTTTTTGGCGTGCAGATAAGATAAAGGTTTTTAGAAATGTGTCATTGACGCGCATCAATCATTTTATGTAGCGTGATTTTTTCTTGTCACCCTGTCATCAGATTAGTACTAAAGATTACTACCAAAGGCTAATGAAAGTAAATTTGCTGTTCTTGCTAACTCAAAGCGAATTGAACTTGTTTTGTTATTGTTGTTGTTGGCACCTCTGTTTTCGCCTCTTTCTCAAGTTTTGGTTTGAAGGAGTCGGGGCAGAATGATAAAATTAAGGTCATTTTCGGTTCTTTGCTCCTCAAAGTTGAATGTTGTCTATTGGCACGTGGTCGGCTGCAACGATCAATACTGAATCGCCCGGTTTGTGTTGAAAAGTGGAAAGCAAAATAAAATGTAATGTTGTAAGAAAGTAGTTATGAGGAATGCCAAATGCGGTGATTAAACCTTCCTGTTTTACAGTGATACAGTAGAATATCGACTTCGATTTGCAGGCTTGTCGAACCACCCGATAAATCGAACAACAACCTCTTCCCACATAGGAGGGGTTAAAAAATTAGGGATTCCGGACTCACTGATAAATGCTCTCACACACTCGGGCAAAATCCCTTCACGTTAAAGTACGTACAAGCAATGTCCCAGCAGGATATTCAGGATATTGACAGTAAGCGTTTCGTATTGACCAGATACTTGGCTTTCTGGTGTCAAGCATGTGTCAAACGCCCCCTCATCATTAAACCGCAATTTTAATGCTGTATCGTTGTTGTTTTGATCAGCTAAATTGGCCCTTGCAATCTCAACAGTGCCCACAATCATATTCAAGAACATATCAAATGTGGTCTTTTGTTATATTGAAAACAACTTTTTCTAAAGAAGAAAGTGCTCCTAAAAGGTCGCATAAATCATTATGTTTTGTCGACAGTTTCATAAGATAGAAACACTTGTGCAACACAGTGAATAGAACTTGAGTTTGCATTTGAGGGAAGAGCAGCCACGTCACACTTCAGCCGGATTTCACCCAAAGACTCAAAAGGTAGAATCACCTTTACAGCATAACAAACAGTACCACCAGAAAGTACTGCTCAGTAGCTCTCACTTGACTAAAGGATTTGATCTACAGACTCAAAAGTTGGAACCACCTTGTACAGCATAGTAAACAGTATCACAGAAAAGTGCTGCTCTGTGGCTCTCATATTTTGAATGGTTACACCCTCAGCACCGCAAGAAAATATTGATTGTGTGGGAAAGCTACCCTCACCTCAAACAACACAGTATTGCTCAACAAATTCTTCCCACCTCCTTGGTAATATATTAAGGACATTTACAACTAAACAAACAGGGGGAAAAGCACACTTAAGCACAGCGTAAACGAGCGATGTTTTACCACTATATTGCTAGCAATAGTCTAAGTATTTTAGTAATTCGTCCATTCGATATACACAAAATGACAATGGCAAGGTATCATTTCCTTAGATCAATGCACTTACCGTCAATAACGCTAATGACAAATCGTTGCTAAGCTGGGGGGTCTTGTCGTGGAGGTACAACACTTGTTCGCCACTTGAGTCACTGAAGTCCCTTCAAGTACCTACTGTCGTCTCAATGGCCCATAATGATATGACGCAATTCATTCTCAACGCAGCATTACCTTATTCTGCGTAGTCAATGGCTGATTACGCGAACGGGCAAGATTAGTCGCCGAATCCTGCGTTCTGATTGGGTACGAAGTGTTCCGAGTCGATTCTACCCGCTCGGGAGTTCTCGTTTTGTCCCGAATGAAAATATTTTTACTGACCATACGATGGCTCCTTTACTTTTGTTCGGTCAAAATGGCTGAATATTTTCGTCGTTCTTTTTTATGCACCGCCCATAAAAATAAACATAATAAATATAAAATAAAATAAATAAATAGATAAATCTGATACTAAAATAAATCAAAGAACTCGGCCAATACCCAGCCATCTTGACCTCCCGGTTGATCAATACGGGGGAGACTCCCATATGAAATGGGGGGAGGCTTGTCGGAACCCCTAAAGAAGACCAATCTGGGCGTGGTCCAACCGTTTTTGGCTCCCAAGAGACCATTTTAGACTATGATTACATGAATCGAGTAAATAAAACAATTGAACAATATACATATATTTTTATATTTCTTCGCGTGCAAGCCTAAAAGAGACCTTTACTACTAAATATAATGGCGTTTTGCCCAGAACACGCTAAGCGAGACCAAAATCCGAAATTTACTCTCCTCTCCTGTCCCCTAAGCGAGACGACGAGCATCCCTCCCCTTTCACAAGGGAGTCCCCCGGGGGATCAATAATGCTTATATATATTAAGGCTGCTCCCAATAGATCCTTCCACCGTTTATTTCAACTTTGGACTAGGGTCAGTTAGCGAAAATCTGTCAATACAGCTAGAAAGAACGCCTAAAAATAAGTAACAAGTAATAAGTTTGAAAGTGATTTGAAGATAAGGTTCGCAAATTCGCCGTCAGGTTGCCCTTTCTTACAAACGTCTGTAAAATTTCGCGACTTTGGGGAGCAATATATTCGCCCTCTTTGGACGTATCAGTCACCTTTAAACTTGGAGAACTTTATTTTATTTAACAATTAGTCGCCGAAGGCGACGTGAATATCGGCGAATAGTCACCGAGACGAAGTCGAGGTGACTATTCGCCAATATTCACGTCGCCTGAGGCGACTAATTGTTTTAGTATAATTACATTGATGATTATTCGAGAAAATAAAATTATTGATCAATTTCCGACCCCGAAACATCAAAAAATCTGGCTGCCATTTTGAAAACTGCTAGCCTTCAATGCTATAATCACCGCGCGGTGATTATAGCAGGATAGTGCGAAGCTCCTAGCCAATCACAGCGCTCTATTTTCGATAGTCATCGATGTAATTATACTAAAAGGCGCTATTTCTAGCAGTGTCGATGGATATTCGCTTACTGCTCTCTATCAAAAGAGATGAAAAAAAAAAAAAAAAAACTTGTGGAAGGGTCTGTTGCTTCCGTTTCATGTGGTTTTTACATTGCTTGCTTGTTGCTCTTCCTGCTTTGTTGAGTTTCATCAAAAAAAGGAAGCAAGCAAATTTCAAGGTGTTCACTAGTATTGTCACTTGCGATTTTATAAAAAAACCCATGACCTAAATCAGGGACAAATACTTCGATTAATTAGTACTAGGTTCTCGCTATTTTAAGGAGCAATCAAGCAAATATTTTCAGATAATAATGGTCCTACGTACTCAAATATCTGACTACCCAAAATGAGATTGTGGGGAATCTAATTGCTGGCCCCAATTCCCTGTGACACTGAAGACTCGCGTTGTAGAAATAAACGTATTTAATGCCTATAAACCCTAGAATGTGTAACAATCAACCGAAAGATCTCAGCTACAGCGTACGTGCTCCAGAAAACCTCTCTACTTATCACATGATTCGAAATTCGATAGTTAAATCACTTAGCAACATGAAAAAATCAAAGTAACGATTTCTTAAAGCTGTAAAACAACACGTCACGCAGTCAAAACATTTCTTACACACTCCCCCTATTAAAGTTCGAAATAACTTTAATACAGCTAGTTATTGGTACTCAATTGATCTCACTGTTCATTGTATCCTCTAAATCAGAAAGAATAATTGCAAAATAAAATGATAACTCGTTCGATTATAAATGCTTAAAATAGTTTCGATATTGAGTTCATTAGCGTGACGAACTGTCACATAGTGTTCTTCGCAACTTCATCTACAGGAAGTTCGGCGTCGGTACTTCAGTCCTCCTCGTTCTCGTTCGCCATTATCCCTACCAAACGATCCGCTGCTGCGCGCCTTGCTTCTCGCCCCGCCCTGACCACCGGTCGTTGCTGTTGAACATCGCCGCTCTGTCCGGCGTTACCATCAGAGGAACTGGAGTTATTGCCTACGCCACCGATTTCCAAATCGCACACCAACTGTTGGGGCCTCTCGATGACGTACCCACTGCCAGTTAGGATCTTGTATCCTCTGGTGACTCCATCCTTTCCAACGAGTGGGTTAATGATACGGCCAACTTTCCAGTTTGCTTTGTTCTTCGTCGTGTCTTTTATCAATACCAGTGAACCCTTTTCCATACAGGTCGTACCCTGTCGCGCTTCGGGCCGAGAGTTGAAACGCTCCTGCAATGCGTGAAGGTACTCATTTAGCCAACGTTTACGGACGTTATCTCGGCAAGTCGACAAATATCTTAGTCGTCTGGTCATCTCTTCCCTGTCGCTCATCTCATCGCGGTTTTCTTCAAGGTAAGGTGCTGGTTGCCCACGCAACAGTAGATTTGGTGTTATCACGGGTGTTTCAAATTCTTCTCCCATGTAGCAAAGGGGTCGGTTGTTCAGGAATGATTCCACGTCTAACAAAACCTCCTCAAGCTCTTCAAATCTCAACAAAGCTCGTCCAATTGCTTTAGAAAGGGCGTTCTTCATGATGCCAATCAACCTCTCAAAGAATCCGCCCCACCACGGCGCGCGGGACATGTTAAATTTCCATCCGATCTCCTTTGTGGCTAGATAGTTAAAGAGGTTCTCGTCTTTCTGTAGGGTCGACAGCCACTTTTTCATTGCTTGGAAGGTCTTGGCGTTGTCACTGACTATGAGATCTGGCGCGCCTCGTCGCACAACGAACTCTTTTAAGCCTCGTTTGAACTCTTCGGCTGTCATGTCCTTACAAAGCTTCAAGTGTACCGCCCTTGTACTTGCGCACGTGAACAGTGCAACGTAAGCCTTTCCAGTCTCGCTTCCAGATTTGTACAGGAGTGGCCCAGCAAAGTCTACCCCAGTGACGTTAAACGGTTCGGTGAATTCTGTTCTGAACTTCGGTAAGGCTGAAGTGGGTGGAGCATTTAGGACTGTCACACGGTATTTCTTGCAGTAGTTACAACTACGTCGAACACTCTTAACCAGGGATCTCAGTCTTGGAACCCAATACCTCTGTCGCACTTTGTTCATGGTCGCCGCCACTCCCCCATGCAAGGTTTGTACATGGTAGTGCTCGATGATCCGACGCGCTAACGCTGATTCTCTCGGAATGAAGATAGGAGTATAGCCCTGGATTCTTTCGTTGCACCTAATTAATCCATCTTCATCTTTGGCCAGTCTGAGGTCAGTTTTCATGTTACATGTCTCTTGTGTGATCTGAATCCATTTTTTCTCTGCCTTCCCAATTTCAGACTTGGTGATTGGTCCAACCCGTCTTGATTTCTTACAGCCATCTATGAATCGATTCACATACGCCGTTATGCGCAGTAACTTCCAGTAAGAGAACTTGTTCATCAGGCCTTCTGCCCAGTCCTTCACGGCTCCATGCGCTTTGTCCTCAGCCAGTAGCATTGTTTCTTTCTTGTGTCTCTCCGCTTTAGCCTCATCCGTTTCCAAAATGGCTGGTTGCTCAGGTCTTGCGGACTCATCCGATAGCCAGCTTGGTCCCCTTAGCCAAAACTCTTTGAGCTTGTTTGACGCTGATCCTCGTGTACCAAGGTCACTGGGATTCTCCGTTGTAGGAACGTACCTCCATGTTCCTGAGTCTGTGAGCTCGCCAATTATCTTCACTCGATTGCGTACGAAAGTTGTCCACTCTCCACGATTCGCCAGCCAGCAGAGTACTGTAATGCTGTCTACCCAGTTATGATAGGCTGTAATGGGAAAGGAAGCCAATGCTCGGCTTACGTTGTTTTCAAGTTTCGCCAACGTGTGCGCGGCGACCAACTCCAGACGCGGGATGCTTATCTCTCTTGGCGCAACTCTTGATTTGGCTGCAAGTAAGTTCTGGTCTACTGGTGTCGAGTCTTGATATGACACAATGTACAACGCAGCACAAACAGCAACTTTGCTCGCATCCGCAAAACCATGAATCTCAAAGTGGGTTCGATTACGCTTGAAAACACAGCGTGGTACGGTCAAGGTTGGCGCTTTCTGCAGGCTGTCTGTCCACGATTTCCATTCTCTTTGAATCTCGGCTGGTACTTCTGTGTCCCAATGTAACTTCAGAAGGCACACTTCACTAAAAAGGAGCTTAGCAGTGATAGTGACTGGAGAGCCCCATCCTAGCACGTCATAAATGCTGTTGATTGTAGAGATCATTTTCCTCTTTGTCAGAGGTTTGTCCTCCTTTAAGCAAGTTTTGAAGTCGATACTCAACGTGTCGTGCGACTTGTTCCACAGTGTGCCAAGGATTTTAGTTTCCCTGTTTCCTCTGTTTCCTACCAGACTCTTGGCGTACGTCTCTTCTCCTTCCGTCACTTTCTCAACTGAATTTAGTTGTTCCACGTTACTGTGCCATTTGTGTAGGGTGAAACCGCCCTCTGACATTATATTGGAAGCCTCTACTTTAAATGTAGCCGCGTCTTCCTCCACATCGCCTCCCCCCTGAATGTCATCAACATAGGTGTCTTCTAAAAGCGCCTGCGCTGTGGCCTTGAACGCTTCGTCGTAACCTTTGATGTGCTTCTGTAGAGTCGCCCCAAGGATGTACGGACTCGACGTGGCTCCAAATATCACTCGCGTAAAGCGGTACTCCGCTATGTTTCTGTCCATTAGGTTGTCGTACCACAGGACCCGCTGTGCATCTCTATCTTGTTCGTGTACCCGAATTTGGAGGAACGCTTTCTGAATGTCTCCGGTGACACAGTGTTTCCGCATCCGGTTCCGGAGAAGAATGTCAAACAGGAGAGGCTGTAGTGGTGGTCCAGTCTCCAAACAATCATTGAGAGATGGGGTCTGGGTGTTGGCCCTTGATGAACAATCGTATACAATTCTCATCTTGGTCGTTTCTGCTTGCTCTCGAATGACTGCCTGGTGGGGAATGTAGTGCACTACCTCGCCCGTTTGATGAGGGGGTACAGGTTCCATAATTCCAGCGGCCACTTGCTCCTGCATTATCTGATCGTAGTCCCCGAGCTTCCCCATTCTCTCCAGTTTCCTGGTTGTACTGTTCAGCCGAGCCACTGACAGGTTCTTGTTAGTCGGAAGTGGTACATGATCCTCTTTCCACGGCAACCTTGTTTCATAAAAGCCCCCTTGCGTCTTATTTAGCTGCTGGAGAAAATCTTCGTGTATGTTCTTGTTCTTTGTTGTCCTTGTATCTTTGAGCCCTAAGACGTCCAGCGAGCACAGCTTCTCAAACTCTTCTTGACCGGTCGTGAGAAGGAATTGCTTTTCTGCTGTGACACCTGTCACCGGTCGACTCCCATAAACAGTCCAACCAAGCATCGTAAATTCTGCACCTGGATCTTTGTCAGGGTCCACCCCCAGGATTATTGGCTCTGTAGTACGAATCCGTTGGTAGTCTGCTGCCCCCAGAATGACATGGACTGGCATAGTGTCGCTTCTTGTCGCTTGCTCAGTAAAGGTTAATCTCCTGAATCTGCCGCACTTTTTCTTTAGGGCCTTGATGTTAGGATTGGGCAGGTGAGTCAGCACGTCTTTTTCGGCGTTAATACATTCGACGTCAATTGAAAACCCTTCAACGGCAAGTGAATGTACGGTAACACTGTATACTTCTACGATTTTCCGCATTGTCCCATACATCTGTTCTATGCAACGTTGCTCTTTCCTCGCAGGTTTCAAGTTAAGTTTGGTTATCACATCTGTGCACAAGTAGGAACTCCCAGCACCCGAATCAAACATCACACGCACTTCCTCTTCGCCAATTTTCGCTAGTACTGTTGGATGAAGGGTACTGGCGTGGTTCATAAGTGCACTCATACTTTTCTCAACTCTTGGATTCTGAAATTGATCAAGTGTAGATTTTCCTTGGTCGCATATCGAGGTGTGATGTTTCCTGTTACAGTTTTTGCATCCTCTTGACCTGCATTGCGTCACGCCATGACCTCCACCAGTGCAGTTCCAGCACAATCCACTCCTTTGTAATATGGCTCGTCTGGCGGCTATGTCAAGTACTTTCGTACAGTTAAGGTTGTTATGCTCTTGAGAATTGCAGTACACGCAATTAGGTTTGCGGCCTGGCTTTCCCCCATTGTTTCCGAAAAGCAGCTTTTCGGGCCTCTCCTTTTCTTTTATCCACGGGCGGTGCTTGAAATCTTCCGTCCTCCTTTTGCTGTCTTCGCTGTCTCTCAAGGGGTTTCTCTCCACGTACCTCCGTAAGTTGTCCACGAGTTGTTCCAACCCCCATTCCTCCCAGTCGTCATCCTTTTGAACAAGTATTTCTCGCACCGGACCCAGCTTATCCATCAGCGTATACACCATGCTTTGAGCGGACGCTAGCTTCTTCATTGTATTAAGGGTGCGAACTACTCTTGAGAGCCTGTTATAGAAATCGTGAATGATCGTGATCTTGTGAATGTTAAATATGGCCGGAAGTTCCTCCATCTCTTTTATTAGCGCCTTGTGTACTTTGATATCCTTTCCATATGTTTGCTCTAAAATCCGCTTCGCTTCGCCGTATCCATCCTCTGTGTGCGGCAGCCCGAGGATGTCTTCTTTTGGCTTGCCTTTTACTAGTTCCAGAAGGTAATTGAACTTACTTATTTCTGAAATCGCGGCACCATCCACTTCGACCGTAAATTGATTCCAAAATCGTAACCAATCTTTGTAATCGCCGGAAAAGGGTGTTATTGTGTATTTCTGTAATTTCACTGATTGCGGCGCAGTTGTGTTTTTCCCGGCTTTCGCTTCTTCCATTCGTTGTAACTGACTTTCTGTAATTTCCTTTTCGAATTCCAGCTTTTTTCTGTACCACTCTTCTTCTCTTTGGTTTTGAAGAAAAATAGCCTCCTCAAGTTCCTTTTGTTGATGCAATTTGAGCTTCGTTTGCTCTTCGTTCACCTTGTGTTGAATACGCAATTGCTTCTCAAGTTCCAATTCCGTTTCTTTATGTGCGATTTCCTCCATTTTAGCCTTTATTTGGTCGCGTACTTTTCTGAATTGTGAAATGTCTTCTTTGTGATCCATTGTCCATTGTCTGATGTACTCCAAGTCTTTATCCGTCTCCATCAAGTAATCGGCGGTCGCATCCTTTGATTTTTCCAAACGCTTAATCAATTCTCCAATCTGCTCGTACGTCCCAGAAATATCCTCTTCATTTCCACTCGCTAAAATTTCAACGATTTCTTCCAGTTTTAGCTTCGCTACTTCCAGCTGTTTCCTAAATTTGTCCTCCGTTTGAGCCATGCCGAAGTGAACATATAATTTTCCACTCGCTGCAACGTGTATTGATTTCAGTACGAAGAAATAACCTTGCGATCCTGTTAAGTCCTGATGAGTCCTGGCAGGGTCGCCACCTTTCAGTGTGGGGAATCTAATTGCTGGCCCCAATTCCCTGTGACACTGAAGACTCGCGTTGTAGAAATAAACGTATTTAATGCCTATAAACCCTAGAATGTGTAACAATCAACCGAAAGATCTCAGCTACAGCGTACGTGCTCCAGAAAACCTCTCTACTTATCACATGATTCGAAATTCGATAGTTAAATCACTTAGCAACATGAAAAAATCAAAGTAACGATTTCTTAAAGCTGTAAAACAACACGTCACGCAGTCAAAACATTTCTTACAAGATCAGACGTTTTTTTTTTTTAAGGTGGGAGGGCATACTCTCACGGCCTTACAGCCTGGAAGACCCCATTGCACGTTACAACTAAGTTCTAATAACTTCTAACCTCTTCACTCCCAGAGGTGGCCAGGGTCAAATTAGAAAAACAAATGGTATTATGTGTAAGTACTGCTGAAGAGGTTTCATTTGAATGGTGACACCACAGGATTTCATCCACAGACTCAAAAAGTTAGAACTACACACTAAATAAGTAGTAACATGTGAAAGTACTGCTGAAGAGGTTTCATTTGAATGTTCACACTGCAGCATTTTGTCCACAGACTCAAAAGCTAGAACAACACAATAAATAGTAACTTGTGAAGGTACTTAAAGCGGTTTCATTAGAATGGTGACACTGCAGTATTTTGTCCACAGACTCAAAAGTTAGAACAACGCAATAAATAGTGGCACATAAATAGTAACTTGTGAAGGTACTGTTAAAGAGAATTCATTAGAATGGTGACAGCGCAGTATTTTTTCCACAGATAGAATAGAAGCATCATTCACTCTGGGAGTTTAACTGAGGATAAAGAGTTGCTAGTATCCACTGATCAACAATATTTTTACAGTACCAGATAAAGATAAAGCGGATAGAGATGAGAGCAATTACTGTAAAAAAAAAAAAGTCCTTTGGCTACAATTTCAAAATAACTACAATCATCGCTTCAGCCACCACAGCAACTGGAAGTGGTTTTTTCAAAGACTGGACAAATGATACATGAAAGTCAAGATTTGAATATTTAAAAATGTAGAAGAGATAATTTTACGAATTTACGTCATAACTTCTTCCGATGTGGGTATAATAAACTACAGTCAAGTAATATGATTAATCATGGTGAAATTTTTTCTTGTCAGTTTCTATCAAATTCCCTCTTGGTGGTCAATCTCTAATTACTCTTAAGACAAGTGACCATATCAAAGTCATTGTGCACGAGAATTAGAGCAACGTCATTCAAAATCAGCAAGGATAGATCTTCCCACAGATACCTCATTTTGGAAATCAGACCAACCCTGATAGAGTTACACACAAAAAACAAGGTAACATTTTGGAGGAAAATCCAATGCCAATTTCGCTATTCACCTCAGTCTACTCTTTGGGTACAGAAAAGAAAAGGTAAAGAAAATAAAAGAGAGCGAGAAAGAAAGATCGCCATAGATTCCAAAAAAGCAGCATTTTAGCCATTCTCATGCTAATTGGTGAAAAATGCAGTCTTTTCGCTTCGCTACTCGCTGGCGGCCGCCACCAAAGGGTCAAGATCAAAGTATGTCGTCATCGAAAATAGCCGGGAGGCAACCGAATGGTTGAGCGCGCTATGTTTAAACTATGATGTATAGCTTTTTGTGCCGGCACGAAGAAGCTATCCGGCATAGTATGAACAACAACGCGGGCACAAAACTGGAACAAGTTATTCACACAAATCGTGGCAGAGTGGCTGGCCGAGAAGTAAATGCCAATCCCTAACTCCTGAATATTTACTTCCGTCTAAGTAGATTCTAGTCCTCACTTCTACTTACTAACTTCCGCTACGGTCCAAATATCTTAAAACACTGCACCGACCCTCCACTTTTGAGATTGACATGACGTAGCTTCGCTCCTTTACAAACATCGCGCCGAAATTAGCCTGTGTACAGACCCCTCCCTCCCCTTCTCCAATTGTTACTGAGGGGATGGGGGAGGGGGGTCTGTACACAGGCAAATCAATTTAGGTTGCTTGCTAGGAAACTGCCCACCTACCCCTCCCCTAAGCTAACACTAACACTTACCTCTCGCTTAGGGCAAAATGATGGCTCAGGGGAGGGGTAGGTGGGCAGTTTTCCCAGAAACCCAAATTGATCCACACAGGTTAGCCGAAATCACCGTTCTTATGTGTGAACCGCTATCCGCTATGGTTTCCCTGCCGTGGTAAGAGCTATTCGGTATAGTATGAACATAGCCTTAAAGATTAAACGCCGTTAGCCGACATTGCAACTTTCGCGCGCTCTGTTCTTTAGTTGTTGTACTTTGTTTTCGCCCAGAGGAGGTTGGACACAAATCACGTGCCGATTTTGACCAATCATGTTCGTCGTTCCACGTCTTACGGCGGATGCGGCAAAAACATTCCAAAGTACACACGGTGGTTATAATTTCAGCTTTTCTCAGTTTTTTCTTAAAATCACAATTTATCGCACAGTTTGGTTTTCGCCAGTAGTGATGGACTACGAACAGGTTGAAATCTCGCTCAGCATCACGGACGTAAGATTGAACACCTGAAATCTTTTGTTTACTAGCGTGTTTAATATTTTATATCAAAATTACTCGACCTGTGAATACAAGAGCGTCTTTACAGGAAAAAATGTAGAGCAACTAAAAAGGCTTAAGAAAACAAGTTTTTCTTGAGACATGAACCATTTTGCAAGAATGGGTATAATCTCTGGGTAACGGCAGATTATTATAACACAATATAAAAATCATTACTCTTGGAAATACACTTACGCATTACAAATCGTTTGCGACTGTAAAATAACTTTTTTATTACGTGATAAGCTTAAGAGACACTGGACACTTCTAAACGCAAACGAGCAACAAAACTTATTAATAATGAGTTCTTCCTTCGATAAGTCCGCGGGTATATTTACGTCCAAAATACTACTAGGCAAGACATACTTTAATATTTAATATTATGACGGCAAGAGAAAAAAATCCCTAGGTATTATACACAGTTCACCAGAAGCACACTTCGCCGATTTCCACCTCTAATTCTCCTGATAAGTCATAGGCAGCAAAGTCTACAATGGGCAGGCGGGAGGCTTGAGTTGTAGTAAGCAGGAATTGTGTGTCACGCAGTGAGCCGTCCTTAATCTGGGGGCGAAAAAAATGACGTTACATGAGCTCTGGACTAAGAGGGTGCTTTTGGCGAGGGAGGGGGGAGGGGGGGGGGGGGGGGAAGAGCTAGAAACATTGTTGTCTGTACAGTGAGTCCCTTTGAAAACATCTCAAAGAAAGAACATAAAATCGCATAACAAGGATTTCTACCCGCAGTAAAACAAAACTCAAAGAAACCGCACGGCAAATGTTACTTCAAAGTCACATAATCGACGTTCCCCACAAAGGATCAGCAAATTTCGAGGGATACGAACTCGTTCTAAGCCGCCACTTAAGTCGACAGTGCGCTGCAAATATACCTGGGGCGACCGAATGGTATTGACATACAAAATAGAGGTTGTAAGATGGGATTAGGATGCTGTTTCCTGCAATCTAACGCAACTATTTTCATTAAGCTCTACAAGGCGTTCTAAGTTTCAGGAAATTTTAAATGCCACGACGGCGATGGCAAAGAGACCGTCAAAAAAGCAATAGGTTGGCTAGGAAAAACAAGAACTCTGTACGTACAGCACACTTTTACATTTCTTTGCCGCCGTCAATGCACGACTACGACGTGAGGAGGACGTAAACAAGCGAGAAAGAAATTTTCTTTGTCTTTCTGAACTTGGATATGGTTGTTATGAATCTCAACTCTTAAAAAGTTCGCTTATAATTGACATAGTACGCGAGTTGCTATAATCGCGATAGAGATTGAAAGAACACGAATTCACTTTTTAAGTGACGCTTTCGAAGCCGTCGTCGTTGCTTGGGCTATAGGGACCTTACGATCCGACAACGGCGACGTTTATGAAAACGTCTCTGAAAAAAAAAAAGACTTCGCATCCTTCCACCTTTATTTGCGATTATTCCAAGGGGCCCAGTTACTTAAAAGAAGGGACCTTGGGTTGGAGCTGAAGAGAGGGGACTACGCCCGAGTTCTGACAGAGATGGTAGAATTTATCGCCTTGCTGTTCCCGTTCCCAAGAAAACGTAAAATTTGGTCACTTCACGTCCTAGTTATACAGGTATGGCAAAGAAAGGTACAAAAAAGCGTGATGCACGTACAGAGTTGTTGTTTTGCTCATTAAACCCATTGCTTTTTTGACGTTCCCGTTCCCGTTGCCATCGTAGTTTCTTAAGGTCCCTTTTGTTCCGCACACTATACCGGATATACCTCATTAAAGGAAATTAACGCTCCATGAAATTAAGGTTTGGAAATAAACGCGAATTTAGTGGAAAACGACTTTCGAATAAAGGGAATTACAGTAAAAACCCACATATAAGAACCTAAAATTTAAAAACCTGTTAGGCTAAAATTTTCATCTTAAACCCCTTTTCATAAGAAGCTGTTTAACCTAAAATTTTCAATAGGTTCTTATTTTACAAAAATGAAGAGAAGAAAATACAGCCAGTACAGCATGAAAGACATACTTGCTAGTACTTTGGAAAGATAAAATCACTACATGGTTATCACGTAAACTGTACTCTAGATTATTATTTTAGTAATACAGCAACATATTCCACATCACATATGCCCTGTAGTAGTTATCTGTCCTGATCGCTAGTGCCCTATCAAATTAAGAACCTATTTAAGAACCTAAGTAGCCTAAAATCCCACTAAATACCATTTCCATAAGAACCTATTTAGGCTAAAAAAATCTAGGTTCTTATACGCGGGTTTTTACTGTAACGCGATAGAGAGGGTAACATTTTAAAATGAAGGAAATTTCTTTCACTGAGAAACAAACTTGTTAAGAGAACAGCAACAAAGTTAAAATTATAGTCCGAAATGGAAACTTTGTTCGTCGTGTTCTTTCCCTAAACGACGAAGCAAAGAAAAAAGAAATCTTGCCACTTCGCCGGTTCTTCCTAGTTTCACTGATACTTGCGGATCTCCACCCTAATAAAATACTCCTCTTTCTTAAGTATCAAGAACGTTAGAAATGTATCTAGAATTTGGGGCCTAAATAATGGAAATTAAGGTCGCGGAAATTCGCGCTTCACTTGATTAACGGCGCGGAAATGAACGTTTACAAAAATTAACACAACTTAAATTAACGCGACGTTCCAGCGTTAATTTTCTATAATAAGGTCTGAGTGTGAACACCTATCCATATGCGACTCTCCACTTTAGAGATCGGCGCGATGCTGCTTCGCTCCGTTGGTATAATGTAAGCATAACCTTTAGCTCCCTAATAGGACAATTGCACGATGACGATATTTGACTACAACTACCAGAATTCATTTCGTTTTTGCTTTGTTATTTAAATTTGCCAATTCCGCTGAGGATAAAAGAACAATAACCTTAATTTGCACAAGAAAACAACACACTCAAGGATTCTGGTAGCTGTAGTAAAATGACGTCATCGTGCAATTGTCCTATTTCGCGCCCGACGCCGCCGTAGTCTTTTCCACTCCCTCATATCTCACAAGGAGACATTCTTAAAAGATACGTTGTCTACGAGAATTCTAGAAAAGAAGAAACAAGAATGGATCAACAGTATTACCTTGCAACCATCATGTGGAACCTTGATCATGGCCTTCTTGGATTTAGATTTCGAGCTAAACTCGTGTCCACTGGCGCCTTCGAACTTGACGGCCTTCTTGAAGCTGCGCGAATTCTCGTCGTACCAGGCCACTGAATTTTTACATTTGAACGTGAACATTTGTTGGGCGTGGTTACTAAGCAGTTGTAGATAAGACAGTTGGATCTCGTCGATCTCATATTCAATCTGAAAAATAACCGTTTGCAGAGGAAAGCTGTCAACACATATCGTCCAGTCTGTCGACGAAAACGCATTCACAAACGCAAGGAAAGGAGAAAATAGGATCCTTGTGCTCTTAAGTTGGCTTCTAGGCCGTTTTCGTATAGGTAATAGAATGATTTGTAGTGATATTTCGAAATTGTTATACGTAATTTCCCGAGCCGTTAGGCGAGTGAAATTTGAGACAATTTTTTGAAAATATCACGAGTGGTATTTATGCCATATATCACGTACAAATCATGCTATTATTTGTTTATATTACTACCCGCAAAGGTTTTGTAATTTTCACATGTAGATATTTCAAATTTAGCTGAAATACCACTGCTCTAAGCCAATCAAATTGCAGAAGTTTCCCATGTAGTAGTATAAACGGTAAAATAAGGACTTGCATGCCTTCGCATGTGATTGCGTTGGTAGAGAAAATAAGCCTAAACCATTATTTGTGGAAAATAACTTCGCACACTCTCTTGACACATTTCAGAACAGGCTAGCATAGATCAGAAGAGATTTCACAGTAAAATGGAATGATGCCAATCAGTTTTAAGTGACTCGAGCAGGGAGGAGAAGGGAAAACGAGGCCTAGTAATGGCGTCTTTAATCATTTTGCTAGGAAAGTTCTTTCCTACTTTACTACGAGCATAACCTACGAGGAGTGATTTCGTGGTATAACGCGAAAACCTGTTGATTTAGCGCAAGGATTTAAAACCATGTCAAGCAGCTGTGATTGGTTAAATCGTGCGCGTTACGCGGTTTGATTGACAGACGGGGATAGCTTAACCAATCACAGCCACACCCTGCGGCTTTTACTATTGCGCAAGCTCGACAGGTTTGGGAGCAGATTTGTGGTGGTGGTTTCTAGGCCCTATGTCACAACAAAAGCACACAAAGACGTTTTAAGAACCCACACAATGTTCGTAAAGAGTAGGGGAGGCAATGCTCGGTGTCAAGCTCCATCTGAAATTCATATTCACACAAGGGGGCATTGATAAAATCATTACTTAATTAAGTGCAAACTGCGCCACGAGCGGTTTGGCAAAAGGCCGCCCAATACCCCCACCCGCTTCGGCCCAGCAACCTGCACCAGTGTCGTTAATAATCTCTGAATAACCCTGAGGTGAATGGGATGGGAAATGAGATAATATGGAGTTTAAGAGCGACGTTATTGAGCGACGCACGTCGACTGGAAGTGAGTCTTTTCTATATTAACCCTTTAAGCCCCAGTATCCACATACAAATTCTCCAAACTGATCTCCATAATTAGTTGAGAGAATTTGTTCAAAGATCAAAGTATTTTCTCTTGGGTGATCATTTTATTGATTCCCATAACTTATCTCTTTACAGTGTATGGATAATTGTAAGGAGAAGATTGATTTTGGACACTATTGAGACTTAACGGGTTAAAAAAAATGTGTTCAAAATCACGGCTCAAAAGTGTAACAAGTCCACTTCCGGTTGACGTGCGTCGCTCAAAAACGTCGCTGCTCAAACTCTCTAAATTAACATTTAACACCTGGGAGACATAGTTACAAACCTTTTTGTCATTGTTCAAGTCTTCGGCAAACCAGGCCACTTTCATACGGGGATCTATTCCTCTCTGCCATAAGGTCTTGTCAAGCTAAAAAAGATAATAATGACGTTCTGTTTTCTGCTTTGTTGTGTGTGGAAAGTGACATAACGGACCCAAATGTACTTCAGGGCCAGGTGCCTCGAAAGATGGTTGACTTTAACCCAGCATTAAGCCAAATTTTAAGCAAGGGTTTCTACTCTAAGAACGTGCAACTCGAGGTTACAAAATACTGCTGAGCCGTTAATACGAGATACGTTAATGATAACACAAAATGTTACCCTAAGCAATGCATAGGAAAGTAAAATACAAAACCGGAACAACATTTTAATCCCGGATTAACGCAAATCGGCCTCTCAGGAACCGGGCCCTGAAGAATGATGTCCAGAAGACGGCCGTAGCCCTTGGTCCTGGTAGGGAGCTTTAGCATCGACGACCGCGACGGCAGCGAAAACGTCACATTTAAAATGAATTCGAGTTTTTTTCAACTTTGTCGCGTTTACTCCAATTCGCTGAAAAAGTCAAATGTAAGCGAATTTCTCCAGAGTTGATTTCTTTGGTAACGTACTGAAGTTTAGAAAGAGAAAGAAAATTTCGCCGTCGCTTGTTAACGTCCTCCACAAAACGTGAAATGAGGCACTTTCACGTCGTAGTCGTGCAGTGACAGCAAAAATGTACAAAACAGTGTGATGCACGTGCAAAGTCGTTATGCTAATTAAACCTATTGCACTTTTGCCGTTCTCGTTGCCAAAGCTCCCTAATAACTGTACAACTAACAGGTATCTACTAAACTTGGTAGTACCGACCCTTACTTACTACAGCATCGACTACAAAAGACTTGAGCCCCATTCACACGTATCCGTTTTTGTTTGAAAACGAAAATTCTCCTCCTGTTTGGCGTACAGTCCACACGTATTCGGTAAAAACGGTCACTGAAAACGCATCTTTTCACAAAAACCGTTTTGCTGTACTCTCGTGGATGGATGAAAACGGAGGTTTTGAAAACGACGACGTCACGGTGTTGGTTCCAGTCTATCTCGCGCACGACATCCGGCGGGCTCATGCGCATGCTGCCATCAAAGATGGTACCGTTTTAAGTCAGTATTGCGTTTTCGTGTGGACCGCAAAATACGATACCAAAACGCTACGTGTGGAGGTGGATTTTTAAAAAAAAAATCGGAGGGGAAAATCTCCATTTCAAACAAAAGCGGATACGTGTGGACGAAGCTTTAAATTAGTCGAGCAAGGCGAATTGTAGCCTGCATGGAAGGCGTTTTTAGGGGAAAGAAAAATTAATGCGGGCGAGTACAGCGGCCATCAGATTAACCACTTTATTTCCAATAGTGGCCAACGGAATAAAGTCACAAAAATTCAAAATTTATTTTTGCAAAAGCCTACGAAATAAATGACCCCATGCAAAAGGTCTGCCAAAGAGGTTTCATTTGAATGGTAACACCATATGATTTTGTTCAGACTTAAAAGTTGGAGGGACAAATCAAAATCTTGGCCTTACTTCCTCCAGGGACAGGAGGGATAAGGAACGATAGTTACAAGGACTAAGGACGAGTAGACCACAGTAAAAGGCCTTCAGCGCTGGGATTTACGAGGTGTCATGCCACAACTACCCTAATAGAGACCTTCAGATTCCAAGACGGGAACGACTGCGAGAGCGAGATTTTCTCAATAAAGAAATGAAGAGTCACGCTTACAGCAATTTGTGCCAAGTGACCAAGTTTTCCTTTTACATGTCTTTAACTGTTCTTCACTTCTACAAAAATATAACTAGTTTCACGTTATTTTCATCCATAAGAATTATGTTAGACAGTTTTTATCTACTCATTTGCTATTTTGAGAAATTCTAAACTTGAATCTGCCGTTTGCCGTAAACGCGACTTTTAATCTCTCTGATACTAAGATGTGCGAGCGCGTGAACCACAGTCATTTTGGCGGGAAAACGTGATAGGCGTTGTTATTCCACCACGAGTTTAGCGAGAAGGTCGCAATGGCGGAAACAAGTTATTAAAAGAAGTTTTATCATTTTGCGATCAGGGCAGGGCTTAACCTCCTTCCATAAAGATAACAGTGCTAACTTTTCTGGTGAATCAAAAGTACAATGAAGCTTTCCGGGCAGCTTATTTTTTGAGAATACGCGTAAAAACTTTCATTCAAATCTGGTACTCGTGGTCGTTCTTGTCTTCAAATCTAAAGGTCTGTAAAAAATGAATAGCTGACAAACCCTCTTCACTTTAGGTCTGATACAAGTAGCTTGGTTGGTGAAATTGCAGAACACGTTGACCCTATCTTTCGTGGATCCGCCATTTGGATCGATAACGTAATTACCTGTTATAAAATAATCGAAAACAATTTTAAAGAGTAGCTATGCAAACGATAATAAACACTTTATTAATTTTGATGGAAAGCCGCAAGCCGTAGGAAATTCTCTAAAGCGGCTTCCCTGCGTTCAAACAAAACCACAAGATTCTGGGAAACAGTCTACCTACCCCTCCCCAAACCTAACATTTTGCCCTAAGTGAGAACTTAGCGTTTGTTTAGGGGAGAGGTAAGTGGGTAGTTTCCTGGAATACACTGAACACCTATCCCTCCCCTGACCCAACATTTCGCCCAAAGTAAGAATGGAGTGTTTAAGTTTAGGGGAGGGGTAGGTGGCTAGTTTCCTAGAACACACTGAAGCGTTGTTGGGTTGAACTAAACAAAGACTTGATCAGTTACCATCCGGGAGATTGGAAGCGGTGTGGCATCGCTGAAGATCTCGGCATGTCTTGGCAGGGAACTGTGAAGAGTTGCCACGGCGTTCAAGGAAATACATCTTCTCTCCGAGTTCTGCGATACGATCGGCGATTTCCATGTCCTGAAAAAGAACATGAGGCATCAGCCGTCACATTAACTGCGCTGTACTACACCCTGGGACTTGCTATAGCCACTGAGGAGTGGTGTTGGATTTTGGGGTCAGGTTCAACTGGCACCAAGTCCCGACGAACGATTAGCGCGGGAGAACAAGCAGTCGGTTTTAAACGCGCGAAAACCTCCAACCCATGTCTAACGCAGGAAAACGTACGAACGCTGCTAGGCACTGACGAATTTAAACTTGAAAAACTCAAATATTATGCCATGGAAATAAGGTATAATGCTGAAAACTACCCGAAGATGGAGGTGTTACGCTCGTAGTTATGTAGGGCTAAAAAGTCTCAAGAGGATCTCCCTTCTGGCCGAGCCACCTTTTTGCTTCTCACGTAAACAGTTCGCCAAGTTTTATGAGGAAATGTGGGAACAGCTGACTCGCCCAGGGTAGCTCGGGTAGGCCTGCCCACCTACCCCTCCCCTACGCCAACATTTTGCCCTAAGGGAGAGGTGGTAATGTTGGCTTGGGGGAGGGGAAGGTGAGCAGTTTCCCAGACACGTATAAGGATGTACGGTAGCTTTTCTCCACATAAACGGGGCCTAGAACGTTAAGAATTCAAGTGGCAAATAGAGCGATTTTCGTATGACCATGAAAAATGGTTTCGGTTAGTGTTCGTTATTGTTTTATCAGCCAGTGGATAAAAAGATCAAAACATGGCCTCTTCGTTTTCCGGCCAAAGAAAATTCTACTATGGAGAAGGCATTGCTCGATTGGGCAACTGCGTTGAGGTATGACGTCAAAGCGAAGTACATCGGTTGATTTCTAGAAAGTTCTCGGGCATGAAGTTTTTTCACCCGAGCGTTCGCTTAACCATTCAAAAGCCACGCGCGTTTGTATCCGATCGATAAACCAATCAAATCGCTCTATTTCCGTTCGTTTGTTGTTTCTGTTCTGTTCGCGCGTTTTCATTCAAGGATACGAAAATCGCTCTAAAAGAAAAGACGTGACATCGTTTGTTAGGGTAACTTTGATAATCAACTTTTAAGAATCCCGCAAATAAGTAAGCGATGTCTTTACTGTCAATGACTGGATTTATCCTTGCCAATTAATAAGCATTGAACAATTGCTTTAAAATTATACTTACTTCCGATTCTACTGATCGTCGTTTCTGCAAGGAAGGAGGCAAAAAGAAAACAAAAAACATGAGAGTTTTGCCTATAAACGTTAACCTTATCTTAGACGTTTGAGCTGGAGTGATGACAGCAGGTTTATTGCTCTTAAAGTCTAGTTCATTTGCGCGACATAAACATTTTCTTTTAACAGTCCTCAGTCTAGAGTGGAGGTTCAAAAGTAGGGAAATTCATTATTAACTCTATTAATAAAGTATTTTCTATTAATAAAGTATTTGAGTTCAATGAAAGTTCAGCAATTGCAAACAAAAGAGTGAAAAGAGGTATCAAAAACCGAATAGTTAAAAAAATCAATCTTATAGGCTGCGTGCGGTCACCAAATTAAATAAAACATAAAAATAACGGTACAAAACATTAAAAGAAGGCATACATAACAAAGCAAACACAAAAGAAGGTAGGGATGGACAAACTTGAAAGAGATTAAAACGGATTGCATTTGCGATTTTTGAAAACTTGTTGGCCTAACAGTGTTTCAAAGTCCATTACTGTGGTTTGTAACGTTTGATATAATGCTTTGGGAGCGATATTTGTTTGATACGAAGCTGTGAATTTGCCATTTACAAGTAAAGTCCTCGCTAATGTCAAGCTCCTTAGCGAAAAAAGACGCGTTATAGGCAATATTAACTCAATGAATTGAACAGCCGCGACACAAACCCTTTAACATATCAAGGGCTCCAGTGAGAAAATAAGGCAGTACAGCTTTGACAAACAAACAGCAAATTGAGTACTCACTCTCTTAAATCCACCATCTCCAATAGGGCCTGGTACTGGCCCGGGAGGTCCGGGGGGGCCACCACCACCACCACCACTCGGTCCCTTGCTTGGATCTCCACGGCTTTCTCGCGTCAATGATGGGGCGGGATAACCGGGTTGGCCCTGAAGATGAATTGATCAACATCAGGTTTCTCCTTACAATATCAATATATCATCAAAAGAAAGGGTAATGAGAATTAGATAAATGACCACCAAGGGGAAAATGCTTTGACCTTTGAACAAATTCTCTCCAGTAATCGTAAAAGGAACTGTACGGTGATCATTCCGGTGAATTTTTGTGAGGATTTTGTGGCTTTAAACGCGCAACCAGGTGATCTGTGACGTCATTGCGGAGGTCTGGGGAAAGAAATTTTAATGCCGTATCCCATAAACCAATTCAATTCAATTCAATCTGTTCCCGTCAGCTTTGGTTTATGGGATACGGCATTAAAATTTCTTTCCCCAGGCCCCCGCAGTGACGTCACAGATCACCTGCAAGAGAAGAGAGATGCTGTCCAGTGAGACAAATACCGGGTGGAAGGTAAAATGGCAAGGTTGTATTTCAGAGATTCCAAAATTCCGAAAATTAAGGGCGAAATTTTGACGAAGAACTGACTTTCCATGTAAGAAACAGCGCGAAGAGCGAGAAAAAGAAAAGAAACCTCGGAAGACTTCATGGATAATTTTTTCTGTCAACGCATACTTATTATCACCTCCGCGTTCGCCATACCAATAAAGTTGGACCAATGACATTTGAAGCCCCTTTTTGCTCTCCTTAGTAGCTTTAAAACGCCTAAAAGCGCTATTTAACCACCCAACCCCATTAAGCGAGCAATCCGAAAATTCCCCGCGATTTTAATTTTCATTCGCCCGTTCGACGATCTCCAAAGAGAGGAAGGAAGGTCTGTGAACAGGCTATTGCAGGGAGGTGCCCGTTGTACAGAAGAGGGTTTTTTTTCGCATATTCTCAAAATATTGACACCCCGCAAAACACCATTGTAGTCTTTTTCACCAGAATAGCTAGCACGGTTATTTTCATGGAAGGAGGTTCAGCCCTTTCCAGAAGAAAACTTTCAACATTCGATAGCTTGTTTCCACCCTTACGGCATTCTCGCTAAAACTCTTAATAGATTGACGGTGGCTGTCACGTTTTCCCGCCAAAATGACGCTGGTTCACGCGTGCGCACTACTCAGTATTGACAAAATTTCGTCTTCGTCTCAGAATCTTAAAGGCTCTGTTAGCAGAGGTTCCACTGCTTATTTGAGGTTTTATTAAAGTGGCGCGTAGGTAAAAAAGCCAGTCCTTGGGTGGAATGCCAGAGGGGTAATAATAAATACAACAGTACAAAAAAATATGACTTACTCGATCGCCTGCAGGCCCGGGTGGTCCCTGCAAGGAAACAAAAGCATGGTATTTGTCAATACATTTCGTCTTCGTGTTATAAGGATCACCAAGTTGGTCACAAACTTCTCAAACTCATTTTGAAGAATGCAAAAGCCAAAACAATGGGACATTGTTATGAAACACACAATTTTTTTCTAACAACCCACGCTCTTATTGGTTACTTCGAGGTCACATGATATCCAAAAGTCTCCGAGCGGGCACCACTGCAAAATCTGTGACGTCAGAGGGTAATAGTGTGAATGATCCGAGCACGTTTTTGGCGGAACGCTTCGTGTGAACACAAAGTTTGGTGAAAGATAATTCATTCATGATCGGACTAAACATGATTCGAGTGAGTGAGAACACAACATATCAAATGAAATAATACTTACCGGTCTGCCAGGGTTCCCCTGCAAAATAAAAGGTTTCCCATGTCAGTACAATATTTAAGTACCATGAAATGTTGAAAATAACACAGAAGTTGAGATGTATCGCCAACAAAAATATACCATGTTTATTCCCTCCTTGGTATAAAAAAACTCCTTGAAGTTTCTCGTTGAAATTTTGTATCTCAAACCGAATCAACACCGCTGGAGTGTGACATTATTAATTGACAAACATAGTGGTCTTCTGGCAGCTGTTTTTTGGTTCGTCACGAACAAAATGCGGAGGAGCGTATGCAGCGCTGCGCGACAACTTAAAGAAGCTGTGCCACGAAGTTTATCATAATTCAAACACCGGAAACCGCCACTGAGTGAAACATAAAAATAACTGCTCAAAACACGAAAGGAAGGTATAAATAACACAGCTAATAGAAAAAGAGGCACGGATGGACAAACTTGAAGAAGATTGAAACGGATGCAAATGTGGTTTTTTGGAAAACTTGAAAAAACAGTTTTTCAGAGTTCATTTTGTTGTTTGTAACGTTTCACATAATGCTAGAGAGAGATATCTGTTTGACGCGAAAATGTTCTTTTGTCATTCACAAGTAATTTCCATGGCGAATAAGGACGCGTAATTGGCATTATTAACAAATTGAAGCCTGCAAAGAAGGCGTCTTTTTAACGAAAACGAACAGTGATCCTGGCCGCTATCATAAAATCATTGGAAAACTAAGGGAGGAGGGGCGGGGAGAAAAGGGAATTTTTTCCTCCCCTTCCCGTCCCCCTCCCCCAAGCTGACCCGTCAACCTCTCCCTTGGAACAATTTTTTTGACTCGCCAACTCTGTCAGTTTCAGTGTCCAAATCGTTCGCACTGCGAAATACGCCTGCTTTACAGGCTAAAACAGCCGTGACACAGCAACTTTAAAAGCGTTGCGTGACGTTACGCAAAGACCGGGCTTGAAGTCATTGTCCACGATGTTGCCTTTTGTAGGTGAGGGAGCAAATCGTACTAAACTTACCGCGAATCCACGTAGACCCTGGCAACAATAAAAGAAAGTAAAAGTTAGAATTGTAGATTAAGAGTTACGAATGTGACTGTAACCTGTTTCCTGATACAAAAATTTCACGTCGAAGTCATGCAAAGGTAGTCTGCGAGCAAGCTCTCTCGGGGACTCCCCGGCGCTCCCGGGGTGGGGGAGGGATCACTCCGGAGAACTTGCGCGCAGGCTATGTAGAGAAGGCAAAGAAATGTGCCAAGCGCGTGCAGCCTCCCACGCAGAGGTTCGTCACGCGTTCCTGCTTCACGAAGGAGGGAAGGATTGCGTGACGCGCCAAAAGTCTGCGTAGGAGGCTATGCCGTGTGAACTCGCGCAAAATTATCGCCTTCTGCTCTTTTGACCTTCTCGTTGCCGTTTCCGTCACCGTCGTGGTTGTTTGGGCTCCTCATTAGGGAGCTTAAGCAACAGCGTTTTTGAGCGACGGACGTCAACCGGAAGTAGACTTTTTGCATCGTTGAGCAGTGGTTTGGTTAAAACTCTCGGGTAAATCGTCTTTAAAAGAGAAAAGAAAGTTTGCAATGAAAATTTGATAGCGTCAAGGCAGATAAAAAGGAAGAAAACCCCACTTCCGGTTAACGTTCGTCGCTCAAAAACGTCTTTGCTTAAGTTCGCTATTACCACTACAACGTGGTTAGAACGAAGGCCAGGAAACTCGCCCGAAAAAACAAAAAATGAGGAGAAGGGACGAGAAATCTGGATGGGAACTAACGCCCAAACCCCAGGCGGCTTATCCTGAGATACCGTAGACTGCAAAACAGTCGGTTTTTTTTTCTCAAAATCGGTTTTAATAGGGTAGCAGAAGAGTCTCACACGCTGGGAGCGCGTGAGCCGAGGCATTTCTCCCTAGTCTCGCTCTTCCCATTTTCGGCCTCGCTCCAGACCTGTTGCTTGACTGTTCGCGCGTACTTGAATAGGCAAAAATACGGATTGTTTTGCAGTCTAGCGCGATTGACCAGCACGCATCCAAACCTCTTATTTCATTGGTCCCTATAACCTGCACTACCTATTGTTTTCAGGGATAGGGGCATTGGCATTATTCTCCCAGCCAGTCACAAACCTTGTTTGGAATAGTTGCGGGTCGGCCCGTCTAGCGAGACCGTCCTATTATGAAAAAAAATTCAATACCGTTCGACCTGGTAAAGTCCACTTGATAAACTTCAAATTTAACTGCCAGGCAATTTCTGGCAATTTCAGGCTAGGGACGGCGACGGCGCAATGAAAAGCGAGCGGCTAATATGATCCGCAAATTCAGCTCCAGAAAATTCGCTTCGATTTGACAAATTGAATAAGATGGAATAATAGCGGGGAAGTTTCAAACAGCACGAATTCACTTTTTCATACAACTTACCGGTCGACCCTTTAGACCTTTGGCTCCTAATGGACCCTAGAGAAGGCAGGAAAATATGAGTATCGAAGGTAGGCATGTGGAATTATCACTTAAAAGACACTTTTTTTTCAAAGTGCTTGGCAAAGTGGGATCCGTTCCTTTCGAGCTTACTAGAGAACGTTCCGATAGCAGACAGGGTTCGTACAGACTTGTGGTTCCAAAATTCAAGACTTTTTCCAGACTTTTTTCCAAAACAACAATTTCTATTTCCAGACTCAAGGCTATCAAATAAGTGATCATTAGAGACCTTAAAATAGAGACCTTGCGAAACGCAGGAACAAAGCTTTTTTCATGATGCGCTGCAAACGAACGGGCGAGATTGAATAAGATTTGAACAAAACGAAAAAAAGAAAATCACTCATAAAGCACTTTTTAAAGCTTGGAAAAAAACTCAGTACTTTTCACCAGGCCAATCATGGCGCGTCCTCAAATCCTGGTACACAAGTGGCGGCCCCGTACAAGGTGTTCAGCGCTGTTTCGCAGACAGACTTAACCAGAGTTAAGTTTCGTATGTGACGTAGGCTATTAACATTGCAGAACCGTCGTGGACCAAGGCGGTAATGTCTGTCACGTGCTTACCTGCGCCCTTGACGGGAATGCGGGACGGGACGCACGGGACGGGAATAGCAACTACGCCTTCAGAGGCAGCAGCCACAAAAAATGAGGAAATCACTGAGTTAGCGATGGATCGGGCGTCTGTACAGAGAACGCGAATTGGAAGTTATAATGTTTCAGCGTGCCTCGCTGCGGAGGAGAAAGTCAGATACGGCCCAGTTGAAAGCCACTGAGACCACGAACTGCAGGAAAACAAAACTAGCTAATCCGTAATTAAAAGAAAAAGGAAAAAAAACTTACCGGTAAACCAGGGAAGCCGTCTGGTCCCTGCTCACCAGATGGTCCTTTGTCACCCTGAAAACACAAGCAATACGGAAGTGACCACTTTGAGGTATAAATTTTGAATGGAAGACACCGCGATAACTTTCGCTTTGTTTCTTTGTTTGTTTTTTTTTGTACTAAAGCAAATACAAAAATCATTCTCGATTTCAAACGGCTTTGATACTGACTTTGCTCGGAGCTTCGCTCCCCGTCTAGAGAACAATGACGTCATACCCTCACAGTACTCTAGAAGCTAAAAAATGGCGGCAGTGGAGGAGATTATGGTCCTTATGGTCGGCACGTTAGGGAGAATAGGCCGGGAAAGAAAGCGTATCCGAAGAGACAAGAGTTAACGACGCTTTTAACCTCGTTCCCAGGGATTTTCCAGACCCCCCTCCCCCCATTTACCGTACTTAAATAACCGGCTACTAAAGATGGGAAACCTCGAATACAAAAGGACTCCTCCGAGTCGAAGCTCTTTTTTCCCCATTATTAACTTTGCTTGTTTACTGATCTCCCACCCAATCCTGTGACGGGCCTTGTAAGAGCAGCGACATCACCCCATGGATAGAATAAAAAAGTTAAACAAAAAGGCAGCAAACTAGCTGAGATCTTTAAAATACCCACCGGATCTCCCTGGGATCCTGGACCACCGCTGTAACCAGGTTCTCCTGTGGCGCCCTAAAACATAAGAAACAATTATTAGATTTGAATGGAGGCTAATTAACAATTATTCCTCGAGCCCGAATGGTCTCTGAGTCAATAGCCCATGAAGCCGAAGGCCGAATGGGCTATTGACTCAGAGGCCATGAGGGCGAAAGGAATAATTGTTTTAGTAAAATACAACTAGTTGGTCAAAAATATCGAGACAAAACAATCATTATTTTAGCTTGGAAAACGCGGTTCAGCTGCCATTGTTTTGGTTTTTAAAGCCGGCTCTTTTCGCTACTAGTGGGCTTTAACATATAGCCTAGTAGTAGCTCAACCAATCAGAACGCAGCATTGATAATAGACCACTACTTGGATTTTACTAATAGGGGTATAGGAAAGTGGATGAAGGAAAATGAACGCTAATGGAGGTAAATAAGGTGAATAAAGAAGATAGATAAAGGTGACTGACGGAAGGTAAATGAGGAAAGTAAAAGAAAAGAAAGTTGGAAGAAGGTAAATGAAAGAAAAAGGTGGAAGTGAAGGAGAATGGAGAATGGACGAAGAAGAAAGAGATAGAGACGCAGTCAGCAGTCTTTAATATTAAAGAGCTTCAGATTTGAGGACAACTAGGAGTACAAGATGTTCTCAATGCTGAGTCGCACACGTGCGTGAGCCAACGTGATTAGGGACTTTTAGATCCAACGACGCGGACGGCAACGAGAACGTCGCCTAAAAAGTGAATTTGCGTTCTTTTAGTCTTAACAGCGATTATTCGTACCCACTTACTTTGTCAAATGTAGGCGAACCCTCCTGAAGCTGAATTTCAAGGGACCATATTCAAGCTCAGAAAGAGAAATTAAATTTCGTCGTTGCTTGTTTACGTGCTCCTTAAAACGCGAAATTAGTCGTGCAAAAACAGGAAAAAGAAAAAAAAAAACAAGAAAAAAGAAAAAGCGTGATGCACGAGCAAAGTTGTTGTTTTGCTTTAAACCTTTTGCTTTTTTTGACGTTCTCGTGGCCGTCCGCGTCGTTGGATCTTTAAGTCCCTATTTTGGTGGGAAAACGTGACACCAGTCGTACGAGTTTTAGCTCGAATGTCGTAGTGGCAGAAACAAGTTATCAGATGTAAGAAGTCTTATCGTTTTGCTTTCAGGAGAGGGTTTAACCTTCTCCAGTATTAATAACCGTCCTAACTTTTTCGGTGAAAAAAGTAAAATGAAGTTTTCCGGGGTGTCTTTAATTTTTTCGAACACGCGCAGAAACTTTGAAGTTAAATAACAACAACAACAACAACATCTTTCATTACTTAAACACGGTAAGTTTACAGCGTAGGTGATGTGGTCGTGTTTAACTCAAACTGAAAAAAAAAAGGAGTAACGAAAAGACTTTGCACAAAATTATTCACATTTTACTATTTACAGGTTTCTACCTACAGTTTTCTATTTACTGTATGTAAATCTCGCACTCGTCCTCAAATCTAAAGCTCTCTACTTTACTCGTTGCTTACTTACCATTCTACCCGACAGACCCTGACGACCAGGTGATCCATCAATACCACGCTCGCCCTAAAATTATTAAACAGCTAATTAGGCAAAGATTTTTAGATGACAAAGTCAATAGTCCATTTTACAGTTACAGGCAGAAACGAGGCTGGAGTTGACCTTGTTTTGATACAATCCTTCTTGCTTTATTATATAAATCATGTTTTCCTTGTACTAACTGGTATTTTTTAAGCATCATTTCCACAACAAAAGGAAAGAGGTTTATATCAAAACAATGTCAACCTCAGCCTCAAGTTCACCCAGAGGCTAGGTTACTAAGTTAACAACTGTTAAATGGTCTATTTAAAGGAGCTGTGTTACGAAATCCATCAAAATTCAAACAGTGGCAACCGCCACCAAACTGAGTGAAACAAAAATATCTGCTCAGAACAGGAAAAGAAGGTATAAATAACACAAAAAATACAAAAGGAGGAACAAATGGGAAAACTTGAAGATGATTGAAATGGATTGAAAATGTGCTTTTTGACAACTTGTCAGTAAGCCTGACAATTTTTTAAGTTCATTCTTTTTGTCTGTAACGTTTGATATAAAGCTTGGGAGACAAATTTGATTGACATGAAGCAGTCATTTTGTCATTTGCAAGAACGTTTTGTCATTAGCTTCAGTGATTCTTATTTCACGCTTACTCTACTGAGTCAAGTTAGAACCTTGAACGGCATAGAAAGGGGAACACTAGAAGAAGAACTATACCTTTTCGCCCTTTGTTCCTTGACCTCCACGGACTCCTTTGGCGCCTTCTGGTCCCTAAAAATTACCCATCATTTAGTTAATAATTAGCGATTTTCAAACCAAAACACATTCGCCACTTAAGAAACGCCAAGGGAACTGGAGCTTAAATGCGTCCCGCAATTGTTTCTGGGATCGTTACTGGGGACGTGCCAATCAGCTATTGGCCACTATTTTTCCTTGTCCCTGGTAACAGTCCCAAGAAATCTTAGCGAGCATCCACTTGCGTTACTGACTAGTTACACAAAATCAAACTTATATGACTTACATAGCATCAGATAACAGACTCAGCATGAATCAGTAGATTTTGCAGATATCAATATTCAGCAGTTAATTAATTCTGCAGACATCAAAACTCAACCTTCAGCTAATTTTACATTATATAAGAGCTCAGTTGGCAGTTAACTTTACAAATATTAGAACCTGGCTAATAGACACAGAGTATCAGAGATCAGTTATCGTTAATTGCGCAGATGGGTTGGGAGAGGGGTAGCTTCATTTTCCCCGTTTAAAGTTGGCAAAACGTCAGAAAGGCCCTTTAGGGCGAAGTGTCTTAACTAATTTTGTCACCGTTTGTTGCTACTGGTTAAATGACGCGTCAATCTTGAGTAATTTGTTAGCTATAAGTACCACAGCCGGATAGGGCCATAACAATAAAACCAAACTGGAATAGACATCATAGCAGATGCCTCAAATGCACAAAACAAACGGTTGCTATTGCCTTTAAATGCCTTTTCTTCAAAAGACAGGTCGAACTAGTCAAAAAAAGGACCTAAAAAACTCTTCTGCCGTGTTCTTACTTATACACCGCGAATGAAACATGTTTTACAGGGGAAAATCTTCACACCAAGAGGCGCATTAGGCAGTCGCCGGTCTCGTCTCGTCTCGTCACGCAACGCTTCTCCCAAGTTTCCTAGGGAGGAGCGTTTCGTGATGAGACAAAAACGGCTTCGAAGGAGACTACGCGTTGGGCGAATCCTGATGGAAAGCTGTTCGTTTTGAGTGTGGGTGATTCTACATCCTGAAGTAGTTTTGAACTCAATCACACGAGACATCCGAACCCCCGCTGCGCAGTTAAGCGCTCTATCAACTGAGCTAATCCTGCCGCGGCAGGTGACCTGAACAGTGTAGTTTTAAATAGAGCGATTTTCGTATGATCTTGAAATGAAAGCGCGCGAACAAAACAGAAACGACAAACGAACGGAAATAGAGCGATTTGATTGGTTTATCGAACGGACAGACAAACGCGCCTGGCTTTTCATTGGTTAAGCGAACGCTCAGGTGAAAAAACTTCATGCCCGAGAACTTTCTAGAAATCAATCGATACTTCGCTTTGACGTCATACTACAACACGATTGGCCAATCGAACAATGCCTTCTCCATATTAGGGTTTCTTTGGCGGAAAAACGAAGAGGCCATGTTTTGATCTTTTCATCCATTGGCTGATGAAACAAAGAACGAACACTTACCGAAACCTTTTTTCAAGGTCATACGAAAATCGCTCTATGTTTGAAAGGGGCGAGTTTCGCGTCAATTTGTTTACTTTAACCATATTTCAGCACAAGTGAGAAAGAAGCTTTAGATGGCTGTTGTTACTTAACGTTAACACCATACCGTGTTTCCGACCAGACCGCGTTCGCCATCTCCTCCATTTTCTCCTGGGCTGCCCTAAGAACACGAAATACAGGTTGAAAACCGGTTTGCTAACCGTCAGCTCAGTCATGTCAGCAGCCATCAAATGTGAGGCATGCTCAGTTAGTAACTGTTGAGACTTTTTAAATAACCTACCACGGTTCTAACCAAGAAAGTCTCTGACATAAAATTATGTGCTTTTAGGATCATTATACCTTTCTGGAAAACTGCCCACCTACCCCTCCCTAAGCCAACATTTTGCCCTAAGTGAGAAGTAAGTGTTAATGTTGGCTTAGGGGAGGGGTAGGTGGGCAGTTTCCAAGAAACGTATCAGTAATGATCCTGTTTTAAACATAGGCTTGAAAAGTTTTAAAGGCGTTTGCCTTTGGCGTTTTTAAGGTAGTGAGTTGTTCAGCTAGTTTAACAATACATGTACGAGTACTTGCACAGTAAACCAGATTTGATCACGAGAAGATACAAGGCACTGGTACCACTCTTATATTAATACATCAATAGGTGCAAAACACTGTGAGATGACGTCCACTTCTTGCGACATGAAAATTTGACGCACTATAAGTAGCCAACTAATAAGTGCAGGAAACTGAATCACAACATTTTTTGATTAGTAAGTTTTCTTTAAAACACGCCAAGTATGAGAGTTGAAGATATGAAGTCACAAGAAAAATGGATTTTTAATCTTTCAGTAACTTCTCCTAAACATTTCTACTACAATCAAGGACATCTAACTTGAGTCACAGCTCTGGTACCTGCCTTTCTCCCTTCCAATGTTGCTTTGTATTGGTTTTCGGCGGAATTGTTCAAGTTCGAGACCAACATAATCATTGGAAGAGAGAGGGAAAAGGACGTCGAGCACAACATGTCGACGTAATTTCTTCAATTGACCCAAGTTCTAATGTCACGAATTGTACATCAGTAAAGTAATAAAGTGGGTTAAAACTGATCACGTGACTGTATTTTACCTCTTGTCCTACTGGTCCACGGTCTCCAATGGAACCTCTCGGCCCAGGCCTTCCTCGTTGTCCAGTCGCACCGTCATTTCCCGGGACTCCAGGGAAACCTCTTGCACCCTGATATGGAAAAAAAGGACATTTACGATATTCCTGTCAGGATTTTTACTTGGCTGAGCCCCTAACCCCAAAGGGGCCCTGGAGGATCTTAAAGAAAATGTGTCACCAACCTCGTTCCCAGGGTAGCAGATAGAATCTGGGAACGAGATTGCTGTGTCACGACATTCATCATAATTTAAACAGTGGGAGCTGCCAACAAATTGAGTGAAACATAAAAATCACCGCTCAAAACACTAACGTTCGTTCGTTTTAACACATAATACATGCATATTAGCAGGCACTAAGTGCAAGAAACTGGATCGCAAAAATGTTTCGTGGTAATTTTTCTTGAAAAAACAAAAAAATGCCAGTTATACGAGTTAAAGATGTGACGACACAAGAAAAACGAATTTTTATTTTAAAACAACTTCTCTTCGTTCGTCTGAACACCGAAGGTGCCTGAATATGTGAAAAGATCACATACATCTAACTCCCTCCCTTCAAGTCCCTCAAAGGTATTTATCTTAAGGTTTAACAAAAAAATCGTAAATACAATGTGATGAGCATCTAATCTGAGTTGCAGCGGCAAGAAGGGGTGGGCAAGGAGTGAATAAAGGGAAAGAGAATTATTTCCCCCATTTCCCTCCTCCACAACCCTCTTGAACTTGCTCTTCTCTCGCGCGACACTATTCAACGGTGACTTCAAAAATTAATATGTTAAACATGGTTCATACAGAATTTTTTGGGAAAAAATCAAGGACTTTCCAAAGACGAAAATCATTTTCTAACTTCTTTTTCCCAATGGCATGAAGTAAAGACCCCGAAAATGCGTAGGTAGAGGGGGGTTTGCTTATTGCAATGCCTTCCTTCATTAAGGCACGGTTCCTAGGGTACGTGCCTATCCGAACTTTTACGCTACACTAATGGTCCACGATTACTTCGTTCTAGTTCCCAGAATTTTCTAGCTGTGCCAAGGACTAGGTTAAAGACGTATGGTGATAGGGCTTTTTCCGCAGCTGTTCCTAGGTTATGGAATCAATTGCCCCCTGAACTCACGGGTGTTCCATCTGCCAACCAGTTCAGGACGCAGTTGAAGACATACTTATTTAAATCAGCCTACGATGTTTGATTTTAGTAGCTTTATTTAATTTTATTTTATCTTATAATAGTTTTTAACTCTAGTTTCTTACCATATTGTTATACAGCGCTTTGAGCAATTAGTGGATACCGCGCTATATAAATGTCTATTATTATTATTATTACTTCAAATAAAGGAAAATCACCAAGAAAATTTGTGTACTGCTGTGCTTTTAATCATTCCTTTGCGCAAAACATTTTTTTTTTTTAACGAAGGTTATTTTCATTCAAGGAGCTTTCAAAAATATTCAAGGACTTCAGTGGAAAATTCAAGGACTTTTCAAGGATATCCCACAATTTTTCAATTTTCAAGGACTTTTCAAGGCGCGTGCGAACGATGTTAAACTTGATGATGACGGATAAACAGGCGAAGCATGTCTGAAAGTTGTATTGTCTCGACGAATACCTTTATTTTGGTGCCACCTAGATCTTTTCAAGTTCATTGCCAGACCTCGTATTTCAGTCCTATGGGTGACCAACATCAATTCCTCTTAATGTTACATCAACATATTATCAAAAGAGATGATCACCGAAGGTTTTTGTTCTTTTATCAATTTCTCTCAATTCTTAAGGAAATGAAATAGGAGCAATCTGGAGAAATTTTATATGCATAGACTAGTTGTAGCTTTCGCTAAGTGCCAACGAAAGAAAAAGAATTTGCCTACATCACCGGTTTTACTTCCAATGTTTATAAGACCATTTTAGCTGATGAGGCGAGAATTTCCACTACAAGCACTCCTCGTTCCTAAATTTCTGCCATGCTCTTGGCCTTAAAATCGCTCTTATTCTCCTGCATAGACATTTTTGAACCTTAAACTTGTCGAGTTTCAAACAGCGAAAGGGAAATAACATTAATAGGTTAACGCGAACTTGAAATAGCGAGTTGTAGTTCGTACAAGTACAGTAGTGTGGCAGAGAACAATGTCCGAACTTTGAAGGTTTTTTTGTTTACAACAAAGGTCATCAAAAGTCAAGGGAAACTACACGTGAAATCTAACGCCAATAAAATCCCCAGGGAGTCTACACCTTACATTACACTTAGGGCCTGTTTACATGGAGGTGGAGTACCCCAGACAGGTGAGGTAACCCGCTTAGGTGGCGTAATCCAGCTGTCCATATTATCTCTCATTTTAATGGGACCACGTTTACATGTAAGGTGGGGTAACCCGTCACAAGTTACCTAGCCTACCTGAGGTCCCCCACCTTCATGTAAACAGGCCCTTACATTCACTTTTCACAGCACGATCGAGAATTTTTCTGCCTGCTGCAATACTTCGCGTGGCATTAAGCTGGCCGCCTCGCAAGCAGACCGTCTTCGCTCGGCTTGCTCGTTGGCAATAATTAAGCGATAGAAAACGTTTTCCGTGTTTGCATAGCCTGATATAAACACGAGAGGGGTTGGGAGAATTCGAGACAGTTATGCAAACTAAAAAATAACTAAAATAACTTTCCCCAGAAAAAAAGCAAAACTACTTTGTTTAACACATTGATTAAAAGAGAAATTCTTACCAGTCGCAAAGTCTTGTACACGAAGCTTGTACGCGTAATCAGTCTTTGTTTTGCAAAAAAGATGCTTTCCAAAATACGAGTTTTTCTCGCTTAGAATGTCAGCTTAAGCGAAAAAATTGACACACCTTCTTTGTAACGATTTTCCAAGTTTCAGCCGACGAAGGAATGGATAAATAGAGTAAACTTGTCGAGTTTTGAACTCGAAAACTTTTTCAAATTCGTGCTTGCGTGATTAGCGCGCGAAAAAAAAAACATCTTGACGTCAAAACCATGTTTACATACTCTGATGCAAACACTCCTCTCGGCCAATCAGAGCGCGCGTACTATCTTAGTTATTTTATAATTACCTTTGCACCACGTGCTCCTGGAGTTCCAGGTGTCCCATCCAGTCCAGGGGTTCCCTAAAAAAACAAAACAACAACATCAATAATGTTGGACCACACATAGCACGCTTAGATGACAATATTTCAATGCACTTCACCTAACAGTCATTATTTGTGCGTGTTTCAGAAGTTGGCGGTATCTTCCATGCACTTCACCTCTTTTGTGAGTGTCACCAAAATTAACCCACTTACTCAGGGTTTGGTCCTAAGATTCAAACAGCTGACTCAGCAAGGGCCGTAGCCAGACTTCAGAACAAGACGAGGCAAGATTCGAGCGCCGAAGGCGGAGCCGCTAGGGGGTCTGGGGACAGGCCACCACAGAAAACTTTGAAATCTAGAGGCTCAGAAATGCTCTTGTAAGCATTTTCCGTGGCATATTTCTTCAGAAAAGTCAATCTTGGGAAATTTAAGAAGTTCACTTATTTCATGATTGCTTAGCGATACTGGTGCATTTTAAAGCATTTGAAAAACCGCTACTCACGGTTGACATGAAACGAATTAACCTCATTAAAATGCTTTTCCCCCTCAATTCGTCCACCTTATATAAGCTGGTTTTACCGTAACCAATCCATTTTTTTCTAGGCTACGGCACTGCTAGTACATGAACTCCAACGGCGTTATCATTCAAATAAAACCTCGATGACAGTACGTTGACAACGCGTCATCTATTTTTTAAAGCATTTTACCAATGGAAAAGTCAAAAGTTATGTAAATTTTAGTTACTAGTAACAAGTTGATTATATGCTTTACTTACATCCCGACCAGGGAATCCAGGTTTTCCAGTGGGGCCAGTTGGTCCTTTAGGCCCCTAAAAACAACAAGATCGCCATCGTTACTTTCGTTTCCACAGCCTTGAACAACACAAGAACGAAGCTCCAAACGCTTCCAGAATCTGAGTTTCCTACGTCACAGCTCGCCCCAACTCCCTTAAATTTGTGTCCCGCTCATTTTTGAATCGAGTAATGGCGGCAAGACATTTTCGAAAATTACAGTTCAAATAAACACACTTCCAATGCGAATTTCGACTCCAAAGTTGGCACGGTGTGTAACACTTACTTATATATTCAAAATACGTAAACAAAAAGAAATTCACATATTTGATCATAGTAGCACTTGGAGCAGCAAATTTTACTTGGGTGCTGTAAAATCAAAGCGCTCTCACAAAGATTTCAAGTTGCCGGGTGTACGTTATTTGTAGAAGGGGAATTGAACAGCTACGAATTTATTTTGGTTCTACTTTTCTTTTGTTTCTTGTGAAAGTCAGTAGACCTGCACCGTTCTTAACCTCTTATTTCACTGGTCCCCTTTCGTCTGCACTTCCATTGTTTTCAGGGATAGGGGCATTGTTAGGTGCCAATCGTTATTGTTTTCCTAGCTAGTCAAAAACAATCTTTCCAATAGGTGCGGGATCGCCCGTGAAAATAGCCGGGGAAAACCCTTAAACCCCAGCCCCTACAGACAGCAATGCCAGAGAATATAATAATCCAGTTCGGGGAGTTGGTAGAACCCGTGACGGACAACATAAAGTAAATTTGAGTACAGTCCGACCTCTATTAAGCGGCCACTTTCCAAAGTCCCGATTTATTTGTCAGTAAACTGCTGTATTGGATACCTCTATTCAACGGCCACCTTTTTGCAGTCGCAAGTGTATTATTTATACGGTTTTTTACCTCCATTAAGCGGCCAGCAAATTATCTTTGCAAGCGAAATGGTGACAGATGATGTAAGGTGATAACAACAACAAAACAAGAACTGCAATTTAATCTCCACTATAACAAGTCGCAGGCCGCGTACACGTGCAGACTTTTCACATCCGGCGCTATACAAACATTTTTTCACATATTACACTGTTGATCCAAAAAGGCCTAAGAAACTTGTCAGCGATGGTTTGCATTTTTTCTGTACATTATCAACCCGAACAAATACTGTAATTTCAACTACGTGCCCTCTGTGTTAGAGCTAGAACTAAGCATGGGCTGGAAATGGACTTGATGTTTTGTTACAATGAATTTTGGATTTATCTTCATATATGTTCACTTTTTAAAAGCATTTTGCTATATAGAGACAATAAAATCATGCAATTTATAAGGTACCTCTATTAAGCGGCCACTTTTCAAAGTCCCGAGGTAGCCGCTTAATAGAGGTCGGACTGTATTATCTTCTCGGCGTGCTTCCAAATACTTTATGTTTCATAAATCCCGGGCTGAATTCATAATGTTTTCTATTGATACCATTAATACTGTCTTCTCATCGTATTTTTAGTGGAGCTCCACGCACGTGGGAGCGAGCGGAGCCCCACAGAGAGTTTGGTAGTCTGTAAGAGAGTTTGGTAATCTGTCCATTCGAGAAATTTTGGTAATCACGTGACCGTACGTCCGCCCGTCCGTCTGTCTGCACCATAGGGTAACCGAGGTGAAATATCAAACTTTCTAGCTAGTGTGGGAGTCTGCAACCTAATATTGCACATCAATGATCAATTGACAGCTGTCAAGACGGGTCATGTAGCAGCTGCTCGGGAGAAGTCACCAATGGTGCGTTTCCCTGACCCCAAACAATACTAAAACAATGGGAAGAATGACATATCATTGTTTCCTGCGACCAATTAGGAGAGACCTTACGAGAAGCTACTACACAACTGGTCAAGACAGGGTATCCGCTAACAAGTATCACGTGACTGTATCGCAGGTTCAGGTGTCGACCATCAAGGTTACGTGTTTTTTTTTTAAATTCTCCGCTGAGAAATGACTTGTTTTCAATTCATCACAGGCTCAACTTTAAGTGGATTTCTTTGTTATGGTTACCAGTTTTATCGTTGCTTGAAGTAAATTATAAATTCACAGGAGCTTCGCCTTCTAGCCTTGGCTAAATCTATTTAGTATAATTACATTGATGATTATCGAAAATAGAGCGCTATGATAGGCTAGGAGCTTCGCTTTATCCCGCTATAATCACCGCGCGCTGATTATAACATTGAAGGCTAGCAGTTTTCAAAATGGCAGCCAGATTTTTTGATGTTTCGAAGTCGGGAATTTATCAATAATTTTATTTTCTCGAATAATCATCAATGTAATTATACTAAAACAATTAGTCGCCTCAGGCGACTAATTTGTTAGATATTACTTAATAAATGGGCTAACAGGACGCAAATTCAAAGCAAAGCACGAGATAGTGGAATTGTTTTATCCCCTTTTTCCCCTCGCCCCCTTCGCGCTTTGTGTCCGTGCCTGCTTTGCTTGGACTTTTCACTTCTCTGGAAAATTTACTTGCACATCTCGAGCCTTTTTTAAAAAGAATTTTAGAGTCTTTACAAACACTGGAATTAATCACCAAAAGAAAAATGCTTTGATCTTTTACTAAATTCTCTCAACTAATTCTTTATGAAATCAGTGAGGAGAATTTGCATGTGGATATCAGCACTTTAATCACAGGTGAATGAACAAAAATTCTGCTTACTTCTTCTCCTGGGACACCAGGGTTTCCCACTTCACCAGGCGTTCCAGGATTTCCCTGAAAAATGAATAAAAAACTGTTTAAAAGTTTTAAACGGGCCTGGCCTGCAGGGGCTTAAATGTGATCCATGACTCCAGAAAACTAGAAGAGGAATGGGTACAAGTTTTCGGCGCAATGATTTCTAGGGTCGTTTGGGTGGTCAAGCGTTACTTGTGATTGGTTAATAGTTGTCTTGAATACCATCGACCAGTCATAACTAATGCTTGTCCACCCAAACGATCCCAGAAATCATTGCGTCCAAAGCTTGTGCCCATTCTCCCACGAGTTTCTGAAGTGGGGAATTGTATAACTCCATAACTTTGCGGATCATTGTGAATTCACGGCTTAAGATATCTGCTGGTTTCTGTTACCACTCTTCCCACCCTCGGATAGTTAAGTAGGGTTTGTAGTAAGTATTTCAGTGTAGCGTTGCCGGGTGGTTGGCATGGTTACCTTCAAGGCGATGCTGCCTTTTGCGCTACAGGCCCTTCCACGGTGAAAGGCACCCTATCTCATTCTCATCTTGTTGATGAGTTAAATTGCAAAGAGCAACGGAAAACGCATTGGCAAATAAATCCAATCACGAGTTTCCACGAGCAGGAAACATTAGACTTCAAGAAATCAGCTGTTAAACAAACCTCGTTGGCCAAAAAAGGTAAACGGTCCTTTATTTGGGTGTCAACAACACGACGGGGTTGCCGAGACGGGGCCGCCATTTTACTTGGTTATCATTTGCAGATCAAAGTTTCTCAGTTGTTTTAAAACCCTGAGTATTTGCCCCGGTCCGCTGTGCAAACGAACACTGCTACCTCCCGTTCTGCAGTCAAACGCTCCACCAACTAGGCTGGTCCCACCGCAGTCAACTTTAAGTTTAATACCGGCGATATTTAACGACCTTTCAATGATTGGGCTTCATTTACAATCTCCGAAAGATGGTTAAGTTTAACCCAGGATTAAGCACTTCAAGCAAGGTTTCCTTGTCTAAGAACCTGTCACTCGAGCTTACAAAATACTGTTGTATCTTTACTCCGAGATTCAGTGATGATAACATAGAAGGTTACTCTAAGCAATGCATAGGAAGGTAAATACAAAAGGTGGAACACAATTTTTAATCCTGGATTAGCGCTAATCGGCATTTCAGGAACCGGGGCCAGGAATTCAAACAACGATGTACACTTGCAACTTACCCTTGGTCCTTTGCGTCCTGGAGGTCCCTGGGGTCCAGCGGCTCCCTCAACACCCTACAAAGAGGCCTTCATATCAGTAACTAAGGTAACAAAGACATGACGCATGCCATCATTAGGACACTTAAACAAAAGCGTTGTTGAGTGGCGCGCGTCAACCGGAAGCGAGGCTTTTCCCCTCTTAACCCTTAAAGTCCCAATAGTGTCCAAGATCAATTTTCTCCTTACAATTATCCATACACTGTAAAGAGATAAGTTTTGAGAATCAATAAAATGATCACCCAAGAGAAAATACTTTGATCTTTGAACAAATTTTCTCAACTAATTCTTTAAGGAAATGTATGGAGATCAGTTTGGAGAATTTGTATGTGAATACTGGGGCTTAAAGAGTTAATATGCGATGATGCTACAAAATTTGTATTGCCAACTGTCTCTACCCTCATAGAGACAATCCGGGCGAAACTATGGGCGAAACCACTGCCCAAGAATACAAAAAATACACTTCCGACTGACTTCTCGTTTAGTTTACACACGCCCTTAGTTTTTACAACTGGAAAATAAATACATGAATACTTACACCATCGCCTGGATCTCCCCTCGGTCCGGGTGGGCCGGGTGGGCCTGGTGGGCCCTGTCAATCAAAACAGAAACATGATCAAATGAGACAAAGGCGCCATTCCTTAATTTTTCTAAGATTTTTTTAAAAAAGGATGATAACCTTTGGGTGGCATTTTACGGTATATTTTTAATTATGTTTACGGCTGGTGCGTTTGATATTTTCAGAGGAATTATGATATAAAAAATTTCTCTAATGCAGCATTATTCAAAAATATTTTCACCTTGAAAAAATACCATCACAAATATACCTTTAGTTATGAGCTCAGCCAATTATTAAGCACAAAGTAATAAGTCCTTGAATGCGAAAAAACCGTATTTCGAGCATTGTTTAGGGCTGAAGGCGCCTGCGTAGCACGGCGGTTTTGTCGGGAGCACGACTGAGCGGCGAAGCCGCCCCAAACTCTTCGCGGTTTCTTTGCCCTCGCCCGTCTTTATTACTTTGCGCGCCCAACCAAAACGGCCATACTACGCAAGCTAGGGCTAAAACGTCATCATTACCCAACGATTCCGCGCGGCCCCGTTCAGGCAAATCGAGATTTTTTCTGGTATACTGACTGCGAAATTAGGGACGTTAAGATCCAACGACGCGACGGCCACGAGAACGTCGCTTAAAAAAGTGTATTTGCGTTCTTTCAGTCTTTATAGGGATTATTCGTACTCAATTACTTTGTCAAATGTAGGCGAACCCTCCTGAAGCTGAATTTCAAGGGACCATATCCAAGCTCAGAAACAGAAATAAAATTTCGTCGTTGCTTGTTTACGTCCTCCATAAAACACGAAATTAGGCATTTTCACGTCGTAGTCGTGCAAAAACGGGAAAGAAATGTAAAAAAAGAGTGATGCACGTGCAAAGCTGTTGTTTTGCTTATAAAACCTATTGTTTTTTTTTTTTACCTTCTCGTCGCCGTCCGCGTCGTTGGATCTTAAAGTCCCTATTATTAATTTACTGTAATTACCTGCCTTTATATACACGCGAGCTACTAGGACGCCTCCTCGGGCTTTCGCCTTCTGGGCAAAATCCCTGCAATTTCATCTATCATGACTAAAGGCTTGGCTACCAATGGTGTCATCGACCGTTCACGAAAGGGAAAAAAGTGTCTACGTCCCCTACTCTATTCGAACAGAAGCGTAGGTTCGTCCCTATCCGAGAAGACTAGCAAGTCTAACCGTTTGCAGATGTCAACGCAAAAGCAGCACTTTCTCCTCGGTTATTTTAAGAGCTTGAGTGTCGGTCTGGCCGGGGTTAACCCGTGACCTTCCGCTCAGCAGACCGGCGCTCTCCCAATTGAACTAACCAGGCGGCTTATCTAGTTCCTTAAGTGGCGAACGGGATAGCAACGCATTTTGAGGGTTGGGGGTGGGGTGGCACGCCCTAGCTGTGATTGCTAGTAAACTCTCACCCGCTTGCCAGGTTCTCCTGGAGTGCCGCGTGCTCCAGGTCTTCCATCTTGACCCTAGTGAGATAAAAGCAAAAACAGTTCCGTTATCATATGAAAAGAATGTTGAGAAATGGGAATAAGACTTTTTCCGCGTTCCGTCCCTTGTAAGCAGTCACAATGAAACGAGCTCACGGCTTGTGTGGACATATTAATACATATAAATCACTTTATTTTGTCAACCGAAGTCTTGAGTTGGTGACTGTGTTCACAGAAACGCGGAAAGGTCTGTAGTTCTTGTCAAAGTACACGAAATTTATCTCCCCCTTCCCCCAGCTGAATTGATTTAGACGCCGATCTTAATTCCAGCCGAACAAACTCCAAAAGGAGTAAAATGCTCATTTTGGTCAAACTGCTTGCAAAATACCTTATAATAATTTATGCATTAGGTTCGGGACATGAAAAGTTCGACGTCTAAATCAATGCCGTTCCAAAGTCGCTCCAAAGCCGAAATTCCCGGCCGGGCTGGGCGTGAAGAACGGCCGAGCCGCCCCAAATTGAAACAGGCGTTCCTAATTGATTCAGACGGCGACCTTTTCATGTCCTTAATGCAATGTATTTGGTTCGGGTCATGAAAAGTTCGGTGTCTGAACGGGGCCTTATTCTTTGATTCCACAGAAACAAGCAAACTTGATTTAAGGGGCGGATCATGGCTAGGGACAGTGATGGTAGTTTAAAGAGATATTAAAGATAGCCATCATAAATAGCTTAATTTTGAACGGAATAGTATGGCGGCGTTGGTGGCAAAGTAGGTAAGCGATTGTCTATAATCTGATTCTGGGGTTTTAACCCGGGGGGGGGGGGGGGGGTACTTCCAATAAAAGTGGCGGGGATGCTCGTCGTCTCGCTTTAGGGTGTAAATTGCAGATTTTTGTCTCAATTAGGGTGTTTGGGACGGAAAGTCACTATATTTGCCCATTCAGGTATTGCTTAGTACTGTTCATGAAGAAATTCACAAAAAATGCCCTGCCAAAGACCACGCAGAAATCTCCCTTAGGAGTCAGTTTAAGCTAGAGCCACAACCACATTGGTCTCCCTTAGGGGATTAATTTGAATTTTTCGACGAAAAACCCCATCACTTTTATATGGGAGTAGCCCCCCGGAGTTTAAACTCCCCTTTCCCCTTCTGTCACCTTAAAGGATTTTTTAAATAACTTTCATAACCTCTCGAATTTTGATGGTTCTGCGTTCACCATAAGATGTCAATTGACTATTCCCTAGGGTGACTGTAGTTCATAAAGTTGATAGTAAAACTTACAGCCTGTCCAGTGAGGCCTCTCTTTCCATCGGCCCCAGGCTCCCCTGGGTCACCCTACGAAGCAAACAAAAACAGCAAAAAAAAAAAAAATGAGAATGGGTTAAACATCGCCGCGCAAGCACCAGTGGGATTGTCTGGGGTGGGGAGGGGGGGGGGGGGGGCGTTGCAGAAGCCAAGATCAGCGCGCTGACAATGACACGCAATGTATTTTCCAGACGCGAAAATAAAAAGAGACTTGCAAGCAAAACATATATTTTAATCATTCGATGCAAATTTTTCTTCCTTTCATTGACCGAGAGCACACCACGTGACCTGCAAATAACTGCCTACAAATAATGGTCTGCTCCTGCACAATGTTGTCCAACTGTGCTTGGCTGCAAATAATATTCTGCTCGTCGTCTGGCGCGAAAATGGCAGATCGCTTCGCCTCCGAAGATATTCATTTATAAACACACTCGGTGATCGAATGACAAAACAATTATTATCAAGAGAATAATACAAGACTTTACCTTGGATCCATCCAGACCACGTTCACCATCAGCACCAGGAGGTCCAACTGGACCCTGACACATAAACATACAAGAAACATCAAGACAGGAAATAATAGAAACGCCACTTTGGATTTTAAGCCTTCTTATCTTAAAAATCTTCTAATATAACGCAAATTAAGGCGGGGGTTGAGCATACTTTTTGAAGCGCGTGTAACAAGACTAGAGAGGGATATTTGAGAGAAGAGAGGGCTGACACATGTTTGAAATTGGTGATTTTAAGATTGAAGGATTTGCCCTTAACAGTCATGGTGAGTTCCAATTTTTTTTTGGTCAAAGCTGAGCTGGAATTATCACAAAGTACTCATTCATTTATTCTCATACTTGCAAAGATAGACTGGGTTTTATAAAGTCACTTTACAGAATAAACTGCATTGCGCAACTTTACAAATCTAAAAATATGACACATTACTACTCACGACATTGTAATTTTAAAAAAGATCTTAAAATGTTAACTGTAAGTCACGGATATATCGCCATAGAGCTACTCTTGTTGATAAAAGTGTCCGCAAATCTCTTTGTTTTAGTTTTGTGTAGGTCGAAAACCTTTTGCCTCCTTAAATAATAAGTTGGCCCGCTGCACTTTTTGGTAAAAAACCGTGAATCTTATCGGGTGAGTTGTTAACAACTGATGAAAAGGCTGACTGGTTATTTGTTTTATGATGGACTCTCGTGCAGTCGATACCAGCGAGACTTAAAGCGTCGTTATAAGAAACCCCAAAGAAGATACACGAGAGGACTCTCTTTTGAACACCCTCAAGTCAAGTTCGACTTGTTGGTACTTGGGTTCTAATACATGCGCCGAAGTAGTACGAGATCGTCAGAAGGAAATTGCGCACCCTTCAGTTGGACTAGAAAGTTTCAAGTTGAGTTAGAATTGATCATAACGCCAAGGAGCTTTACATACTGAACTGATTCGATAGAATTTCCGTCAATACATGCCCTTGGGAACAGAGGACATTGACTATTGATACTGATGGTAAGTTAAGATATGAAATGATTCTATTCAAGGCAAAAAAAAGAGTCATCGGTGTACGGTCACTTTTCTATAATATATGAGTTAAACACATTGAAGACTGTTTCAAAATGCGATCTGTTTCCACCCTGGCAATCGAAAGCCAAAGACATTTATGATTGACGTTGAGTAGTAAACAAATTTTATGAGATTAGATTATGAGAATCAATAAAATGATCACCAAAGAGAAACTGCTTTTATCTTTTATCAAATTCTACCAACTAATTCTTTGAGGAAGTTTGGAGAATTTTTATGTGGATATTGTGGCTTAAAGGGTTAAAAGTTACACCAAAAAATCGTGACATAGCTCCTTTAAAAACACCTACCGTTAGTCCAATAGGTCCAGGAGATCCATTTTCTCCAGGCGGTCCTTGTACACCCTGTCATAAACAATCAAAGGGAACGCATGTCATAACTGTCACGTTAAACTGTGACGAAGGCATCGTGCAATTTCACCTAACATAACAGATAGATTTAGAGTCATGCCTGCAGCAAACGTTAGATTCAGGTTAACCCCTTAAACCCTAACAACAAAATGTAATTTCTCATTTGTTGCCCTCAAAAATTACCTACAAAAATAGTGGGGAAAAGTTGCAAGCATTTAGAAATCTCTCCTGGAACGATGTGGACCTCAAAACAAGCACAGTGGAAGCATTGAAGCGTTTTGTCAAAGCATGAGAACTTAAGAGAAAAAGAAAACACGAAAGGACAGAAAAACACCGTCCTGTGATGCAAAACTTCCACAGTGCCGGAAAGTCAACCTGTTAACAGAGCCTTCTTTTGTATTCTTCTTGAATGAGGGGGAAAAAAGAAGGCTCTCTGCCTGTATCGCGTCGAGCAATGAAGTCTCCGAAACTCAAACCTCTGGACTAGTCTATTAGAGCGGTTTTTGTATGACCTTGAAAATGGTGTCGGTAAATGTTCGTTATTTGTTTTATCAGCCAATGGATGGAAAGATCAAAACATGGCTTCTTCGTTTTCCCGCCAAAGAAAACCCTAATGTGGAGAAGACATTGTTTGATTGGCCAATCGCATTACGTATGACGTCAAAGCGAAGTATCGGTTGTTTTCTAGAAAGTTCTCAGGCATGACGTTTTTTCACCCGAGCGTTCGCTTAACCAACCAAAAGCCACGCGCGTTTGTATCGGTTCGATAAACCAATCAAATGGCTCTATTTTCGGTCGTTTGTTGTTTCTATTTTGTTCGCGAGTTTTCATTTCAAGGTCATACGAAAATCGGTCTATGCTGTCTATCGTCAAAATACGTTTCCCAAGTGCAAGTATCCGTTTATTGATGATCATAATAACTCAGTCCCAGGGGTCAAAATAATTTTAAGACGGTGGCCGGACACCATGACAGGCCAAAGAAATTTTTGCCCAATCAAGTCTCGTTTTCTGACCGGTTAAAATGTGGGGCAAAACGTGAACTCATCCTTGTGTAATTTTCTATTAGTGAACGTGATTTTGTTATTACAAAAAGAAAAAACTTCGATTTACAAGTGAAGATTTGTTTGCTTGTTCAAGAATAAGAGTCTGTGAAGCTTTGATCGGTCAAGACGCCATTCTTACCGGACACTGTCCATTGAACGGCCGTTATTTTGGGTCCTGAGCCCGCTGTACCAAGCGCACGACTATTAGGCCTGGGTTCAAAAATGTATCCCAGCAACAAGCCGGCAGCACATGCGCAACAAGTATAAGTACGCCAAAGTCGAGCAAAAGGGAAAAAATGGTTCTGCTAGTATCAGGGTGCTAAGGGTAATAAATGGGCCACCCAAAGGAATTGGATAAGACCAGTCCAGATAAGTCAAGAAGTTAACTGGGTTTCACGGCCTGAGAAAGGAATAGAATTGAATCAATCATTTAATATCGTCATTGCGGGCGACAAGAGGAGACCACAATCCTAATCTCCAGGTTGTTATTACGCATACGTCGCATGTATGTAGCCGGCATTCGTTTGAACTTCCACTAAGAATGAATGGAATGCACATTTGATCACGTGCGTTTGGACCTTGATCACTCGTAATCTGATAACGCATGTTTTGACCATCTGTCACGTGAACCTTGCGCAAAGCACAGCAATGGAGCAAAACCGTTTTCATCTTCGATCACTGTCGCCAGTACTCCGTAACCTTTGGTTTTTACTAGTTATAGACTTAACTTACAATTGCTCCAATAGCTCCAGGAGCACCACGGGATCCATCAGGGCCGCGAGGTCCCTAAATGTAAGACATAACGTAAAAACTTTGAACGCGTCATCTCATAGAATAACAACACCTGATGTGTTATGGTGGCTAAAATAAATTAAGTGGGAATTGTCACACACAGCTGGGAGTATTTTTTTGTGATTTAACAACTCTTATTTATTTTTCACTCTTAAATAATGAATACAAAAAATACAAAATACTTAAAACCATTAATGAGCAACGAAATGCAAAACATCCAAACAAATGTCATTATACACTACTTAGTTTACAGCCATGAAAATTACAAATTATCATAGAAACCTTCCTGATGCGGCCAAAAAATAAAATAAAACAAGAAAAGAAAAAAACAACAACAGCAATATAGAGACAGACACACATCAACAGACAGTTGGCAGAGTATGGTTTGAGTCTGAAAGGGGTATTTGAATAACAGGGGTGGGGGGGGGGGGGGGGGGCAATGTTTTGGCCCCAGTTGTTCAAAAGTTCGACAACGCTATCGACCGGATAAATCACTACCTTTTGGATAGAAATCTATCTGGTGGACAGCGCTATCCAACTTTTGAACAACAAGGATCAGTTTGTTTTCTAGCCATCCGCTATTGTCTGAATTGCCCCACCCACAAGCCCTTGGCCTTCCATGCGTTTTTAGAGTTATTTTAGCATTGAAGTTGTGAAATTGATTGTACATATAGCCTTGGCTTCGTGTTACCCGTTTTTAGTCTGGCAGTATAGCACAGTTAAAGACAAAAAAAATTAATAAGAATTTGATAATTTATTAGCTGTTTCGGATACCTTGCGATGCCAAAAACGTCTTTGGATTTTGGGTTTTTTCTGCGACGTCAATCAAAATCTAAAGAATCGGCGCTTTTTCGTCTTCACATCTTGGAGGACCTCTTGGGAAACAAAAGGTCATGGTTTGTGATTTGTGATTGGTGGATTTCGATCCGTTTTTTTGTGTTTCTACGTTCGTTGCTTTTGAACTACAGAGTTCGGTCGCGTGTTTTTGAAAAGCGCAACAAGTTTTACCTTTATAGCTGTAAATTTTTTGATCCTCTTTATACTGAAACATGGCAAGTTTAGATTGTTCCAACAGAGCTTCCAAATCGGGAAAAAACACAGATATGGGAGGGTGAAAACGAATCAGTACGCTCCCGCTGACATTTACTTTTGCAGCTTCTGCTCGTTATTGCCGCCTTTATTTTTGACAAACACAGTGGATACTACCGTAACGGTTTGATTGACGTCGTAGAAAAACCCAAAATTCTGAAACGTTTTTGACAACGTAGGTAGCGTTTTATCTAAAACGGCCAGCCTCGTCCTCAGGCGCTTCGTTTTTCGCATGGTTTCGCATAGAGGCGAGTGCAAAACGCGAGTGACTGGTGACGAACCGCAAGGGACCATGGGAAGGGGAAAGAAGGGAGGCGAAGCGTGTCTCGCCTGTTTGCTCTTTCCCGCCTTCCTTTGCGCGCAAATTTTCCTTGAGAGAGACGTCCGGGTAAGAGGCAGCAAAACTGCTGTTATAGGCTAACAGATAACTTACAAGGGGCCCGACGTCTCCTTCTGGTCCTGGTTCACCCATATCTCCAGGAGTTCCCTATAAAAGGTCACAGCATAATGAGACACTTCATGTATGATACAACTTGCGATCACCATTTCTGTGGGAAACGTGAAGCAAGAATAACCTGACTGTGACACATAACAATGGGAAAAAAATGTATTTCAAGGTTATTGTTTAAGAGAAATGAAAATTTACTTTATCAACTGATATGATTAATAAGTTTCCCACCAAAGAGGAATCCAAAGCTGCAATTCAAAATCATTTTATGTCAAAAGATGTAACATTATTCATATGAGGTCATTACTAGAATACCATAATACATTTTTTCATTCAGTATATCTCGTGCTAGAAGCTAGGGAAAAAAGGAAACCATAAATTTTCTTTCTAGGCCCGTTCTCAGTATTCAGTTGTATTACGTTTTTAGATCTAAATTCCTCGATGGCGTGGATTGACAGCTGTGGCCAGATGCAGCCCTGAAAAAATCTTTTTTTTTTAGAAAGGACACATGTTCGACGAAGTCAATTGAGATGTTAAGATTCGAAGACCAGGATGATTACGTAAATGAGATTTTATTTACAAAAAATAGACACTTCGGAAAGCTTCATTTTACTATTTTTCACCAAAAAAGTTAGCATAGTTGTTTGTCTTGAAGAAGGTAAAGCCGTATTTTCGCCACTACGACATTCCCGCTAAAACCGAAGTAGAGTGACGACGGCTGTCCCAATTTCCCGCCAAAATGACGTTGCTTCACGCGCGCGCACTACTTAGTATACCAAGTAGAGGAACACGCTTCGTCTTGGAATCTAAAGGTCTTTAGTTACTATGTTGTAAAAAATTAATAGGAGTGTGGTATGGATGTTTTTAATGTACATACCTGCTCTCCTTGGTCTCCCATTGGGCCTGGGGCTCCCGGGGGGCCAGTGGAACCCTGAAAAATAAATCATATTGTATTTATTAGTCTTGTTTGCGTACGCAGCGAGACTCATACTCTGCGACGCGTTTTCCCTCGTATTTAGGACACAAAAGGGGGGTCATTGTGCCAGGCGTTCCTTGCGGAGACCGTGGAAGCTGGGACTTAGAATCGTTGCGTGATCGAAGACACGCATGTTTGCGAAGAAAGTTTAGGAAAGATTAAATTTAGAGCTTTTCCGAAACGCGTCGGTCCACGAATTCTATCGCTGGAAAGCGTTGATCACTTTGGAACAAGTTAGCACTACTGAGTGGTCGGAAAAAAATACGAATCTTAATTAGCAAAACTGGGATGGTCGGGTGTTGTAAACTTTTATTGTATGCAAATGAGTCTTGTGATGAGCGTGCGGTCTATTTTCGGCGATGACTGAAATGTCGGGCCATGTCAATCACTTTTTAATCTCTGGCAATGATGTCATTTCTCTGGAATCGAGGCCCTTGAATTTTCGTGCACGCGTATAGCCTGCGACCGCAAACGTATTTCCGGTCGTCGCTAATACGCGTACTAAATCAATCAATTTAGAAACGAATAAAAAGTATCGACATCGATAAAGTAGGAAGTAAAAAACCTTTGGCGAGTAAATCCTATTTCGTGTAGAATTAATCGCCACCTCATTTCTCGATCTAATCTCCAAGCAAGCGAAACTGATGGCGCTGTAACAGCGTTCTTGTCTACTTATAGATTGTACACAAAACTTATTACTGGTTCGGTGAAACAATATATCATCTAAAAATGCGATCAAAAAATTCCTGTAGTAATTCATTGCGCCGGCTTACTTCTAAACAAAGTCAATGCTTTTGAGTTCTGTGGGTTAGTCGAGCCCAAAAGTCTATGAAAGAGCGCCTTCGGTGGCCGCGTTATCTTCTTTTTTGTGCTTGAACTGCTTGCGTCAGCACTGATTCATTTTCAGTTGACAAACATCACGAGACTTGCGCTTGTGTTCACATCACTAATGAAACGAGGCTTAAATATCAACAATGACCTGAAAACCGTTCTATAAGTACCAGTAAATCCCCTTAGTTCAAAGCACTGAAAAAAGGAAAGAAATTCCATAATGACAACTCACATCTGCACCATTTTCGCCAGGAAGTCCAGGGTTGCCAGGGGGTCCTCGCGGGCCCTGCCAAAGAGAGATAAAAGTCAATCAATCTACTTATACTCTCATCACCATGGAAACTAAGGGAGAATCAAAAGGTTATCTTTTTATACTAAGATGCCTCTTTACAGATTACCCTTCCAATTTCAAAGACATCACGCTAGTGTTCAACGCGGTCAAACGAGAGGAATTTTGCAAACGTTAAGCAAAGTACGAGGTCAAAGCTAAGGTTGTCACTTTCACTGTTCAAAGTTAATACTTTCGGAGCCATTAGTCGGGAAATGCACGTTCTTCTATGTCGAATCCGATTAAAAACATTTTAAGAAAAGTGTTAAGTTTGAACAGAAACGTTTCCACAAAATAAAAAATAAATAAACTCACAGCAAGACCAGCGTCACCAGGAACTCCAGGTGTACCAAACAAGCCAGGGGCACCCTAGATGGAAAAATAACAGAAAAACATTAAGAAGCGGGGCCGAGATTGCCCCACGATCGACGAGGTTTTCATTAAAAGAAAATCTTGTAGAGTTTGTTCTGTCTTTTTAGTCTGTGGACCAAATCCGGCATTGTGACCATCTAAATGAAGCATCTTTGGGAGTACTTTCACGCGGTACTATTAATTTGTCATTCAGTATTTGCAAAATAAAAATGGGAATTTTTATCTAGCTTTGACCTTACACTCTTACAGTGGATAACTGAGTCTCGTAAGGTGGTTCCAACTTTAGAGTCTGTGGATCAAATCCTGCAGTTAACCATTCAAATGAAACCTCTTCAGCTGTACTTGCACATGGTACTATTTACTTAGTATGTAGTTCTAACTTGTGAGTCTGTGGATCAAATCCTATGGTGTTACCATTCAAATGAAACCTCTCCAGCAGTACTTTCACATGGTACTATTTATTTAGTATGTAGTTCCAACTTGAGTCTGTGGGGCAAATCCTATGATGTGATCATTCAAATGAAACCTCTTTAGCAGTACTTTCACATGGTACTATTTATTTAGTATGTAGTTCTAACTTTTGAGTCTGTGGGTCAAATCCTATGGTGTTACCATTCAATGAAACCTCTTCAGCTGTACTTGCACATGGTACTATTTACTTAGTATGTAGTTCTAACTTTTGAGTCTGTGGATCAAATCCTATGGTGTTACCATTCAAATGAAACCTCTTTAGCTGTACTTTCACATGGTACTAATATTGTCTTCCAGTATTTAGCAAAACGAAATTCAAAATTTTTGTCTAACTTTGAATTATGTTGCGAGTGAAAGGGACGCAACTGCAGGTTTAGCTGTGTTCTTATTGATAACATTATTCTATTACATACTCGTGGACCAGGTTCTCCAGAAACGCCTGGAGGTCCAGGTGTTCCAGCATATCCCTGAAACGAAATTACAATGGTTTTCACTTTCACGGAATACCAAAATCAAATACAAAACCAATCAGTAAAGGAACTCAACTTAAACCAACTCTCTGTTCTGTTAGTTATATCGCTTCAGGTAAGGTAATCTGGATTCCGGAATCCAGGATATTTTTGCCCTAGAAATCCGCAGATCTGGCCTTAAGAATACGTAATTCAACTCAAGGAATGATTGGAATCCAGAATCCAAGTTCCACTGACAAGGAATCCCGAATCCAGTACCTGGAGTCCAGAATCCACAGCGTGGAATCCAGTAAGTTAGGGCCTGTTTACATGGAGGTGGTAAGTAGGGTAACCCAGGTAAGTAGGGTAACCCGCCTGTCAACATTTTCTCTTATATGGTCACCCCACCTAACATGTAAACGTGGTCAAATTAAAATGAGAGATTATATGGACAGGCGGGTTAGCCCACCTAAGTGAGTTATCTCACCTACCTGGGGTCCCCCACCTCCATGTAAACAGACCCTAAGACTAGCTTAGAAACCTTACTGGGGTGAGTGATGTTAAGAACTTCACCAAATTGTCAAACGTTCAACGCAAATTTATACAGCCCTGAGTATATTTTGGCGGCCGGGAAATAGTGAAAACATCTAGAATTAGTTTCTTTGGTTAACCAACAAACTGATTATTTCGTCAGAAGTAATAAATATTTCCCTAAACACTCCACCTAATCACTTTAACCAACAGTCCAGACAAATAAAACCCACAAGATAAACAGATCTACCGTAAATCCTCTATTAAGCCCCCCGGGGGGCTTATTTATTTCAAGCCCATTTGAGGGGGGTCTTAATAGAGACGGGGGGCTTATTTGAGAGGGGGGGGCTTATTTAATTTAGAAACGACGATGGTATCAGTTCTCCATAAAGAACTAGAATACAAAGTGGAAAAGCTCAAGTACAAGAAGCTTAAGTCATGCAGCCGAGGATCAGAATAAAATCCGAACTTCCAGTTGGTAATAAACCATCCTGGATCAGTCCACACGAAGTTTTGCGGTCGTGATTGATTAATACAGCCTATCATTTATTAGTGAAGAATAATTGGGCGTGGGGAGGGGGGCTTAATAGAGAGGGGGGGCTTATTAACTTTCTTCCCCTGAAAAGGGGGGGCTTATTAGAGGGAGGGGGCTTATTTGAGAGGGGGTGCTTAATAGAGGATTTACGGTATTTGGAAAAACGCAAATGTGCGTTTTTGCTACATTCCACTAAAATTCCGCAAGACAAAATGCCCTGTCCTCAGAAAGAAGCTACCAAACTGGAAGCTTGTAAAAAGAAATACAGTATCACTCTTTTTTGTATTTATATTGGAATTTGAAGATTTCATGTGTGCACAACCAGTTATCAGTCTCTTATAGAAATACAGTAAACTTAATCTCTGCACTATTAATGAAAGCTCATACCCGTTTTCCATCCCTTCCTGGGTTTCCCCTGAGACCTGGCTGACCAGGGTCACCCTAAAAATCACAAGAAACGAAGTTAGCAAAGCAAGACATAACAAAGTCACGACGCATAGAGCATAAACTATCAAGAAAATTTTTGTTAAAACATTACTGATTTAAAAAGTTTTAACTTCGATAATTACTGCGCTTTTCACAAACATGCGAATTCTGAAGTTCAAAAGCCAACTGACAATTGCGTTTTTCGCTGCCGTCAATCATCTAAACGGACCTCTTAGGAAACAAAACTTTACTTTAACAGGTTCAAAAAGGTCATGGTTTCTGATTTGTGATTGGTGGATTTCGATCCGTTTCGTGTGTTTCTGTGTTTCAAGGTTCGTTGCTTGTGATCGTAATTATGATTGACGGCAGCGAAAAACGCAATTGTGAAGGCGGCTTTTGAACTTTTGAGTTCGCATGTTTGTGAAAAGCGCAGTAATAAGAACTATGTTTAACCCTAAAGGTGAACCAAAGCCTCTTTCGCTCCAACACTCATCACTAAACACAAGAAGTGCAGTTGTGTCCAGCCATAAGGTCCAAGAGTCATTATTATCTTTTATGTGTATGAAATACTGTGAGTAACAATACACCCTACGAAAACTAATGAGGACTACCTTTTCGCTACACGCTGGTTTAGCTTTGAGTCTTTGGATGAAATACTACGTGTAACCATTCAAATTAAATCTCCTGAGCAGTACTTTCACGTGGGACTATTTACTTAGTATGTAGTTCTAACTTTTGAGTCTGTGGATCAAATCCTATGGTGTTACCATTCAAATGAAACCTCTTTAGCAGTACTTTCACATGGTACTATTTACTTAGTATGTTGTTCTAACTTTTGAGTCTGTGGATCAAATCCTATGGTGTTACCATTCAAATGAAACCTCTTTAGCAGTACTTTCACATGGTACTATTTACTTAGTATGTTGTTCTAACTTTTGAGTCTGTGGATCAAATCCTACGGTGTTACCATTCAAATGAAACCTCTTTAGCAGTACTTTCACATGGTACTATTTACTTAGTATGTTGTTCTAACTTTTGAGTCCATTAATCTCCTGAGCAGTACTTTCACGTGGTACTGGTTACCTTGCTGTATAAGATGGCTCTGATGTTCGAGTATGTGGATGAAATCCTAAAGTGTGATGAGCAGTAATTTCACGTGGTACTGTTTATTATGCTGTGAAAGCTACTGAGCAGTTCTATCACGTTCTACTATTCTCTATGCGATACAAGGATGTTGTGACATACTCTGTCTCCCTTGGCTCCTACTGGACCAGTTTGGCCAGGTCTCCCTGGAGGGCCCTGCAAAGATAAACAGGATTTTTTTCATCTAAGCTTTCCTTGTCCGCTATTGATTGAACAATATGCAGCCCTTCTCCTTGTTTGAGGCACAGATAGTTTCATTTACAAAAACGTCACTACTTACTGTTGCTCCAGCATTGCCTTGTGAGCCTTGAGATCCTCTCTCACCACGCTCACCCTTAAACACAACAAAAACGGAAAAAGGTTTAAAGGGGCTGTGTCACTAAGCTGCAAAACAGTCCGTTTTATTCTCAAAATCGGTTTAGCATAGCATAAGAGTCTTGCTGGCGAGAGCTTCACACGCGCGTATTCGTATTTCTAGCGTCTCTACCCAGTCTCGCTCTCTGTTTTCAGCCTCGCCTCAGACCTTTTGTTTGAGTGTTAGCGCGTACTTGAATACGCAAAAATACAGACCGTCTTTCAATCAACTGTGTCACGAAATTTATCAAAATGCAAAGAGTGGGAACTGCCACCGAAATGAGAGAAACAAAAAAATGACCACTCAGTGAAAAGAAGGTATAAATAACACAACAAATACAAAAGAAGGAATGGATGAAAAAAACTTGAAGATTGAAACGTACAATTTTTCAAACTTCATTTTTGTTGCTTGTAACGTTTGATAGAGCAATTTTCGCATGACCTTGAAAAATGGTTTCGGCAAGTGTTCGTTATTTGGTTTATCAACCAATGGATGAAAAGATCAAAACCTGGCCTCTTTGTTTTCCCGCCAAGAAAACCCTTATATGGAGAAGGCATTGCTCGATTGGCCAATCCTGTTGCAGTATGACGTCAAAGTGAAGTATGAAGTTTTTTCACCCGAGCGTTCGCTTAACCAACCAAAAGCCTAGAGCGTTTGTATCCTTTCGATGAACCAATCAAATCGATCTATTTCCGTCCGTTTGTTGTTTCTGTTTTGTTCGCGTGTTTCCATTTCAAGGTCATAAGAAAATCACTCTGTTGGTATTGCTAACAAAACGAACGAGACAACCGTGACATAGCTCCCTCAAGGGCACTGCATCATTATGTGTTATGGCCGTTTACTCCATTTTACTAGTTATCAAACTAACATTTACCAAAAAATATCACTTCCAATTCAAACTTTTAAACAACAGAGACCACATTAAAAAACTGACAGGCTGAGCAGTTTGAAGCAAAAATCCGAGCAGCAATCCTTTTCAATCTGCATTAATCTTTGCCCATCCTGGCCTTCTTTTGTCAGTTTTTCCTGTGTAATTTAAATGTTCCTCATTTTGTGACATACAATGGCAAGTCCAAGTGCTCATCCAACAAGATTATTACAATTTTTTGTAACAATAAATTATAATTATCTAACTGTTATTATTTAAAACTGAATCATTGGATTATGCAATTCTAGAGCTCTGATTGGCTTAACCACCTTAGTATATGAGCCATTACATCATGCTCTCCAAATATGGTAACTGTACGCGTCTGGTCAAAATTAAAAACAAGCTGAAAATCGGTTGTTTTTATAAATAAAGTTGGGAGGAATTCTGGATATTTTGTGAGCGTTTTTAGTAAAACAATTTTTCCACCCGAGGATATAAGATGATCATAGGCAACTCATATCCAATGCGCACTCGTGAAATATTTGTTAAATATACTAGCTACTACACAAGATGAATGATCAAACTTACAGGTGTTCCATCAACGCCATTTTCTCCTCCTCTTCCTTTTTCACCTTTTGCACCTGGTTCACCTTGAGGACCTCGTTCTCCTTGAGGGCCAACAGCACCCTGAAAAATAATATTGCATGATGACAATTTACCAAGAGATAGCTATTATAAAGTGTATTGTAGGACGCACAAGTTCCTTTAGCTGGTAACCTGCCTTACCGACGCAATCTACATGTAACCCCAGCAAGTCACGTCAGCTAAGCAGCGCCAAGATTCTTGTTGTGGGCCTAAGCGGACTCAACGAATTATCGGAGAAGTCCGTTTCGAATTTCCCTTTAACTGATTGGCAACTCGACAAGGGCTTTTTCAATAAGCCATCCATAGTACAGGATTTCGGCGCTAGCTTGCAAACGCTATGGCGCAGGCTAGTTCGCGGCGAGTTGCTCACAAGTTACAGTGTGCACGCCCCTTCACTGCCATCGCAGATCTTTACTGTCGTTTGCAGGTATCCCAGCAGTTAAGACTGAGAGGCCTTCTGTAGCCGGTTAATTCTGTTGTCATATCAGTACAGCTTATAGAAAGGACTAGTAAAACTTACAGGGTCTCCGGGGAGCCCGTCTTGCCCTCGTTCTCCAGGTGGTCCCTGACAAATAATGATCAGTAACGTTAGTAAAGGCTCAATTTTCAAACAAAAGGCACAAAAAGTATGGCAACAAAAAGTACGGTATACACGGATAGTTTCATCTGCAGAGAGACATAAATACAACAAAAGTCTTAGCTGTCTAGATTCAATTTGCAGAAGAGAATTTGTTTTTAAATCATAAATTAAACTGTTAAATGTTTTGTAATGCAAATTTGGAGGAGAGTAACAGAGGATTTAGATGCTGTACAAGTGCATAGCTACAATACTACGTTTTCAGAGACTGCTAGTCTTTACATTAAATATTCCAAGACAAATCGCTAAAAAAATATTCGTTTTCTAGATTTGGTGCAAGAATTTGGAACAGTATTCCTTAAACTATCCGAGTACTCCCGGAAAACAAATTTACTGAAGACTTCTTTACATCAGCTCCTTTTACACATTTTGGAATTGGAGGATACTATGTTGACGCACCTACTTTAATTAATAAATTAAGCAAGATAACAAAAGGTGATGTTACACGGGACGATTCGCAACGACGATTTTTAGCGCAACACAGCGTTGCAATGCCGGAACAAGGCTGTAACCATGCGAAAAAGAGTCGCAACAATGTTGCAACGCTGTGTTGCGCTAAAAATCGTCGTTGCGAATCGTCTCGTGTAACTTCATCTTAAAATAAGTTTGTAATTTTGTAATGTTGTATTGTAATAACTTCAGTTCATCTTTTCGTACTTTTTTTTCTTAACCCTTTAAGCCCTAAGAGTGATCAGTATCAAATTTCTCCTGGTAATATCACTGCTTTATAAAACACATTAGTCATGAGAATTGAGGACATGATCACACGAGATGAATCTAATTGATACTTCAACAAATTCTCCCCACTTCTTCTATTGAAAACGTGTAGGGACAACAAATGAGAACTTTATTTTTAATGTTAGGGTTTAAAGGCTTAATTCCTTCCTAGTAGTTTACTTTACGTTTTCCCCTCCCCGCCTCGATTAACCAAGATGGATGTATGGATGTATGTGTATGTATGAAGTTAATTTGAAACTTTTACGGACATCAATAAACAGTTATGCGGATATGCTGCTGTATTCAGTGACACTGTCGTAATGATGACAGCAAGCCATTGGTTTTTAAAATCTTAAATTTTTTCTTTTCAGTTTTGCAAAACTAAACCATAATAGCTAGTACATGTAATTAAAAGTCATTACCTTAGTGAAAGAATTAAAAAATCTTCCTTTACTAGATTTCAAAGACAGTGCCCATTAAAACCTATAATCAACAAACCTTCTTTCCGTCAGGTCCTGGTGGTCCTGATTGACCAGGCTCTCCTTGGGCTCCCTGTGCACAGAAAAACATTGATCATCAGTCAGTTCACATTTTTTTACGGTGCAATGCCATATTTATTATTATGGAACAACTAGATTGAATGTATATCAAAACATCTTTTTCACTTACCGTTAGACCAGGAGTACCAACTGGACCAGGGAAACCTCTAAGACCTGATGCACCCTGAGATCACAAAATTATAATAAAGCAGAAAATGAACCTACCATGATATAGCAAGCTACTAGAAGTTGCAGTATACAGTAAACCAACAGTGGCACAATCACAAAGCCTGCGTACAGACATCTCCTATTTCCTTTGCGGCTTGTGGAACAGGGAGCAACGAAGTGCCGCTTTTCTGCTAGCAACAAAGTATATAGAGGTGGCTGCAGCCGCTTTTACAGTAACAGAGATCTCATTTCCCATTCTTCTTTTACAATCATTTCGGGACTGAAATGGTCGGAGGTTCAGCGGTATTTACATATGAGGGTTGTGGCACATTTTTTGTTCTAAACCCCTAGATAGGTTGATTAAAAAATAACACCTTCAAATGATTAAAAAGGAGTCCAAAAAACACGTTACTCACATCAGCGCCTGCTTGTCCAGCTTCTCCACGCTCTCCGAAGTCACCACGAGCTCCCTGTCACGAACACACAACACAACAACCAAACAACAATATTTATTGGGTTTTTTTTAAACAGGTGATGGGGATAGAAAACCTTGGCCTCCAGTCGAGATAAACATGTTGATCATCAAGCTCTCCTACACTTCCGGTAAGGTAAAGGGCACCTTGGAATGCTCTTGTGTAATGGGCGTCTGAAAAGGAAGGGGAAGGGAATTTGGGCGCGAGACCGCGCGCGACGGTGGAGGGGTAGGGAATTTAGGCATGAGACTGTGCGCGAGGGAGGAGGGGTAGGGAATTTAGGAATGAGACTGCGCGTGAGGGAGGAGGGGTAGGGAATTTAGGCATGAGGCCGCGCGCAAGGGTGAGGGGTAGGCGGGGTAGGAAATTTGGGCGCGAGGGAGAAGCTTCTCACGCACGCCAAATCTCTTTTCCCTTCTTTTTCAACGCAGGCTAGCACTTGTGGGATTTGGCATTAACTCTTAGTGGTGTTGAGTTTCAAATCTTTGTAAGACCATTGCATGACCAATCATGAGAGTAAGGGGGTTGATCATAAAAGATGGAGTGCCTTCAAAATAAATTATTTTAGCGACTCCCAACCAGGAGTCTGACAAAATAATACAAAATAACTCATGAAGACCAGTACATGAGAATCTCTCTACTGATATCGGGTATGAATGGGGTGATAATAAGTTCCTCTGGGATCCTGTAGCCGTAAAACAGAGGCTCAATAGGAAAACCAACAAATGGTAGATTGCAAAACAGTGAGCAGGGGATTAGAAACGCCGCCCTCGAATAAACGCTGCCCTTGAATAAACGCCGCATTAAAAACGCTAAAAATTTAATTAACGCCGCGGCGTTTAAACAAATACGGTTTTCGCTGAAGATAAACATAAATGCATTCAGTGCCCACCTACCCCTCCCCTAAGCCAACATTTTGCCTTTAGTGAGAAGTGTTAATGCTGGCTTTAGGGGAGGGGTTGGTGGGCAGTTTCCCAGAAAGATATATTGACCCCTTCATACCTGGGGTCCTTTAGGGCCAGGCGGCCCAGGAGCACCCGATTTTCCAATTGCACCCTACAATAGTAAAAACAAAAAACAAAAACAAAAATGCACTTAGTTTAATTTAGATATCGTAACTTATATTATAACTGCATGTCTGCTTAAAAGAATAAACATAATTAACACTACTGGTAATTAAAAGGAGGAATAACATAAGCACATAAAACAAGTAACAAGGGATAAAGCCACTTTAAGGTAATAATTATGCCTCTGTTTATAGGGCAAAATTCAACCTTAGTGACATTTAGACACAGGCTTGCAAAAGCGTTAAAAAACAAGTTCATTACGGTAATAATTATAATAATAATTACTTTAAAAAAAAATAACAATAAATAACAATTTTATTGATAACAATGCTAACTATTAAAATTCTCATTAAAATTAATTCGCTTAAAAAGCTATTCTGTCGAAACACTATTTACAATTCCTTTTGATTAAAAAAACACTTTTTCAAAGATTGAGTGCATTCTTACTAAGAAAATAATAATAATAATGATAATAGTCCTCTACCAAACTGAGATTATTTCAACTTAAAGGAAACAAAAATACGCTTCATATCAAAAAGGTGGAAAAAACTGTGGGGAAAAGTGTGGAGATCTGTTTTAGTAGGGTTCCCCAGAAGCTCTGGCGACCAACTAAACTTGCCGTCTAGCAGACACAGAGGCGCCTGCTTCTCATAAAAAATAACTTTTTAAGTGAGAGAATAAATCCATTCTATTTCACCCCTTGATTGATGGAAAAAGCGGGTCAAATAAAGGTGATCATCCTCTTGGCTAAAATTTCTTTCCCTGGTCACTTAAAATACACTGCAATGCACTCTCTACGAACCCCCAAATAACAATTTCCCCAGGGGAGTCCCCTGGATTCCCCCATTGAAAGGGAAGTTGCCCTGTTCCCATATCACCCCTACACACAGTTCTTTCATGTGAATGACACACTTTTAAAAAATTATTGGATGAGGTTTTTGTTTTATCCAGAATATTCAAAGGTCGAGGTAAGTGTTATCAGCCGAGCCGAAGTCCGAGGCTGATAACACTTACCGAGACCTTGATTTTTCTGGATAAAACAAAAACCGAATTAAATAATTGTTTTATTATACATTGTTTTGAAGAAGATAACAACAAACAATTGATACTGTTATTGGAAATCATGCATTGCGTGTGCAACCTACAGATAAGCCAGTTATCTGCTAGCAGAAAACTAACTAATCTGTGGGTTGCGCTGATTTCCAAAATTAGCTGTAGGCTTTTAGCCAATGAGAAGACAGATAGTGAGTACAATGTATAATAATCAATACAAGCAGTTACCACCTACAATGTACCTATTTTTTTCTCATTTCTACCTCAAATCATCTGGAAAACCCTGCTGTCTACATAATTTAATACAGATCAAGTTCTCTTTTGCACCTATCGACACACCAACCAACCTGCTCTCCCTTCTGTCCAGTTTGTCCCATGATACCATTTGGTCCGGGAGGTCCCTGTTAGAAAAAAAAAAACAGCAGCCACTTCAATTTAAGCTGACCCATATCAACAAAAGAATGTCGGTTGTTTTGAAATGTTTCACTTAATTTGCCCAACTTATACAGTTGAGGAAAAAATCAGACAATTGTCAAATTAATATGCACAAGGTTTGATAGATTAAAAGTTTGACGGTTTCAAATCTTTTTGAAGTCAAAATTTCCAGCTAAGCGAGGGAGGAGACATGCAATAACCCCAACCCACAAGAGCACAAGCATTTTTTACAGTTACAGTCAACTTGCTAAAAGACGGACACCTTTGGGAACAACACCTTAGAGAGACGAATGTCTTATAGACAGGGAAATAGAGGGAGTAAAGAAAGGCAGGGGCCAACTCTAGGTGTCTGTTTTACAGAGGTGTCCATGTTATAGAGAGTCAAATAAAGGGAGTAAAGAAAGGCAGGTGCCAACTCTAGGTGTCTGTTTTACAGATGTCCATCTTATAGAGGTGTCCATGTTATAGAGAGTCAAATAAAGGGAGTAAAGAAAGGCAGGGGCCAACTCTAGGTGTCTGTTTTATAGAGGTGTCCATGTTATAGAGAGTCAAATAAAGGGAGTAAAGAAAGGCAGGCGCCAACTCTAGGTGTCTGTTTTACAGATGTCCATCTTATAGAGGTGTCCATCTTATAGACAGTCAAATAAAGGGAGTAAAGAAAGGCAGGCGCCAACTCTAGGTGTCTGTTTTACAGAGGTGTCCATGTTATAGAGAGTCAAATAAAGGGAGTAAAGAAAGACAGGCACCAACTCTAGGTGTCTGTTTTACAGAGGTTTCCATGTTATAGAGAGTCAAATAAAGGGAGTAAAGAAAGGCAGGTGCCAACTCTAGGTGTCTGTTTTACAGATGTCCATCTTATAGAGGTGTCCATGTTATAGAGAGTCAAATAAAGGGAGTAAAGAAAGGCAGGCGCCAACTCTAGGTGTCTTTTTTACAGATGTCCATCTTATAGAGGTGTCCGTCTTATAGACAGTCAAATAAAGGGAGTAAAGAAAGGCAGGGGCCAACTCTAGGTGTCTGTTTTATAGAGGTGTCCATGTTATAGAGAGTCAAATAAAGGGAGTAAAGAAAGGCAGGGGCCAACTCTAGGTGTCTGTTTTATAGAGGTGTCCATGTTATAGAGAGTCAAATAAAGGGAGTAAAGAAAGGCAGGCGCCAACTCTAGGTGTCTGTTTTACAGATGTCCATCTTATAGAGGTGTCCGTCTTATAGACAGTCAAATAAAGGGAGTAAAGAAAGGCAGGCGCCAACTCTAGGTGTCTGTTTTACAGAGGTGTCCATGTTATAGAGAGTCAAATAAAGGGAGTAAAGAAAGGCAGGCACCAACTCTAGGTGTCTGTTTTACAGAGGTGTCCATGTTATAGAGAGGCAAATAAAGGGAGTAAAGAAAGGCAGGGACCAACTCTTGGTGTCTGTTTTACAGAGGTGTCCATGTTATAGAGAGTCAAATAAAGGGAGTAAAGAAAGACAGGCGCCAACTCTAGGTGTCTGTTTTACAGAGGTGTCCATGTTATAGAGAGTCAAATAAAGGGAGTAAAGAAAGGTAGGGACCAACTCTAGGTGTCCATTTTACAGAGGTGTCCGTCTTATAAAGAGTCAAATAAAGGGAGTAAAGAAAGGCAGGGGCCAACTCTAGGTGTCTCTTTTACAGATGTGTCTCTCTTATAGAGGCGTCTACCTTACAGAGAGTCAAATAATAATAATAATCATAAAGGGAGTAAACAAAGGCAGGGACCAACTCTAGGTGTCTGTTTTACAGAGGTGTTTGTCTTAATGAGAGTCAAAATAAAGGGAGTAAAGAAAGGCAGGGACCAGCATCAAGTGTCTGTTTTACAGATCTTATAGAGAGTCAAATAAAGGAAGTAAAGAAAGGCAGGGCAGGTGTCCCTTAACTGAGAGAAAGTCAACTGTAGTCAAATATATGCATGAGATTCAAATGACACATGTATAAACTGCTAGCTTAAGCCATTTCAAAGTCAAAATTCTCAGAAAAGCTTGGCAGGAAGCATAACTTAATCCTAGGCAGTGGGAGCATAAGAAGTCGCAATAGTTATTACAAAAACAAAAAATATTTCATGATACATACCGGCGGTCCGGCTTTACCAGCCTCACCATCTTTTCCCCTAGCACCCTAAAGAAAGACAAAATTAGACATGTTAACTTTCTGTCTTTTTGCTCAAAATCAATCTTGTTTTAACCACGACATGATCAGACGTTTGAGCTCAGTCTTTCCATTTTTAACTATACATTTTAATAGGTTCCAGTTCTCTTGTGTCTATGTCAGCCTATTCAAATTATTTTACCAAAAAAGTAGATGAAAGATAGTTGAGCTTTTCTCTGGTCACCATCATGCCAAATAACCCAAAATGCTGTTTGCAAGTAAAGCACCATTATAGGCCTTTGCTCATAATTCCAATTTACAGCTTTCGTTCTATCTTGTCTCCCTAAATTGGAAGACCTCTTTGACTCCGGCACAAGTTAGAAGTCTCTGCAGGTACAAGGCAGTTCCAGACAGCTAAGGTGTGAAGAGTCAACTGAGACTGGAGTCTTTATTCCACATGCACAGCTCTTTTGACAACCTCAGTCAGTACCATTACACAACAAATAAGTCTACTCTTGCCCTTGCATGGATCAATCTGCTTTTCATTATTTTTGGGCAAATGAACAACAAGATTCTGTCCAAACAAAGAGTTCAACAAGAGGAATGGGCGCTAAAAAGGACTTGCTTCTTTCACGAAAAATCACTCTTCTCCTTATAGCCCCGTGGAGCAAATTGAAATCCTCGCCTGATAAAGACAAGCAGAAAGACGCAAGGGCCTTTGGTTTGCAGTTTTTTAAATAAGTCTTTTTTTCCTTTGGCTCAAATTGCAAACCCTATCAAACACAAACCATTGTAAAAATTATCTTTTGTTACTGTAATGCTACATGTAAATTCTAGTATTTACAGAAAGACATTTGATTCATTGGTCTGGACATGTGGTTCCAGCATTGACCAACCCAGCTTCCATAAACAAAAATGGAAAGTGGACCTTAACAATCCATCCTGCCCATACAGAAGAACAAATAACAGCAGAGTCACTAACATCTAACTTTCCTTATATTAAAACACTTGGGCCCGGATTAAGCCAAATTTTAAGCAAGGCTTTCTTGTCTAAGAACATGTAACTCGAGCTTACAAAAATAGTGTTATGCCTTAACTTCGATAAAAAGAAATGATGACACAAAATGTTACTCTAAGCAATACATCAGAAGGTGGAAATACAAAAGCAGAAAAAAAATTTTATTCTGGGTTAGCACTAATCGACCTTTTGGGAACTGGGCCCTGCATATTTGGTTCCCTTTGACCTCTTCTGTTTACATCTGTGAATACCTTCCCTGTTCTTAGCCAGGCCCCGGTTGTCCAAATGTTGGATAGCGCTATCCATGGGATAAATTGCTATCCAACATTAATTTTGTACAATAGGGGCCAGATTGACAATGTACTTATCACTTTACCTTATCTCCATCTCTACCATCTGACCCTGGAGAACCGGGAGGTCCTGGAGCACCCTGAGATGAACAAGGAATCTTGTTTAACATCACATAACAGTTTCCATATTATTTTATTCTCATGATCAGGGGTGCCAATTGAAATTAAAAACAGAATCAGAACTTTAAACAAGAAATTTAATTCGAAAGGTCTTGAGGAATACTTACTTTGGTTGACAAATTCTTTGAAGTTGGGTTACAACACAACTTAATCTTACCTACACTGTGTTTTGGGACCTTATGCTGTAGTTGATTTTTTACCTCAGGTAATTGTTATTTTTCTTTTGTTTCAACTTCATTAGCATAAATTTTATAAAAAATTACCTATAACATATACATGTTTGATCACCATGAGAAATTTGGAAATCGAGAATTTGCAAAAGGTAACACCTCCAGGCTCAAAAAAAATTCCCATCTGGTGGTCAGGAACAAGTAGATTTTCTTGCTGGGCGAGTAACTTTTCAAGCTTCCTTGCCAAACAGGCAAGGATCCAGGCAATTGTCATCCTCAAACTAAATAAGTCACTAAAGGTACTTTCCAAAAAAATGGCCAGAAATGGCTGGCCGGACCAGTCATTTTGACAAAGAAATAAGCTTTTTCCAAGAGCTTTTGCTGAAACACTATCTTCTTCATACATGCTACTTAGGATTTGACTGATCTGGCTGGATAGTTTTGATTAAAATTAGTGCAATTCTCATTATGACGGGAATGATCTGGCCGATCACTTCTGACAAATGGAAAGCGCCCTAAGACAAGTGGGCCTGGGCGAGCAAAAAAGTGAGAGCAGCATGCCCAAGGGACAAGCTGGATTTTAAGTTTTTCTTATTATTATTACTTTATACCATTCCTTGGGACCTGTAAAAGGTACCAATGATTCTGAGAAGAGTTACCAACCAGGCTCTGTATAAGTTTCATAAGAATGAACCAATATTCCCAAAATCAAACTTTATGAAACTAACCCTTGGGCCGGGTAATCCATCTTCACCTGCAACGCCATCAGGTCCCTGCACAAAGGAAGAAATATTTTATCAAGGATTATCTCTTTAACTTTCTTCTTACAATTCAATAAATCTTAGGAGAAAAGATTATGAGAACTAATAAAATGATATGCTTAGATCTTTTATCAAATTCGCTCTACTAATTTTTCAAGGAAATGTAACGAGAGCAGTTGGTAGAATTTGTGAGAAGATATTCTTCACTGCTAGACCAGGTTAAGGCAGGAACTAGTCTCCACGAAAGGTGAATTCACTGGGCTGCTTACACTAGACAGAAATAATGTACTTTGTATGAAAACAAGAAGTTTACTAAACCAGACAGTCAACAGCCCACAGTACTCATTGATTGCACTGAGACTTTAAGTGGACGATCCTAAATTGCAATCTACATTTGTGGTCTTGGGGGTGTGCGTTAACAAAAAATAACTTAATAATGCCTACCCTTTCTCCCTTCAATCCGTTCTGTCCATTATATCCAGGCTCACCAGGTAGACCCTGTGTTTCAAAAACTTGTAAATAACTCAAAAGAAAAATATGAAGAACAAAATAATTAATGTTTTCTTGAGTGCCTTTACATCAACGAATTAAAAAATTGAAACATGGATAAACTTTCAGTCCAGTTTTCTTGGCCAAAAGAACCCCAAATCCATCATAGTTACGTTAACGGATTGTAGTATTGCTCTCCTTTATGGTCTAGCACATCAACGAAAAATAGAGAAATATCTCAAAGCTGCAAAAACTCCACAATTTTACAGTAAGAATTACAGTATTACTAATACAGTCATGTATTTAGCCATACTATACTTGTTCTTAAGGAGTAAGGCTGTGTCTTCTGGTGACTATAGTTATCTGACGTATAATTATGATAGGCATTCTTGAAACACAAAATGTCCCTTTGCATATGCATGTACAGTATCTTTACCATTAACCCATTTGCTCCTGAAGATTTCGCCGAAAAACGCGTTTTGAAGCTAGTCAAGTGGTTTTCTGGTCACCGTCATGCTATAAAGAGCTAAAGCTTACCACAAACCCGTTTACAGGTCGCACTCTTCACGGCCTTCTGATGCAGATGCAAAATATCAGCTTGCGAAGTTCGGGCATGCACAGAAAGCAAAATTTCAAGATAGTTTTGGGTTTAAAAGTGACACAGCAGTCTTGACTTTTACTTTTTGCTTTCTCTAATCTCCTCTTTTTTCGCTTTTCTTGCCTCATTTTTTTTTCTCTTGCTGGGCATTTAGTAGGCTTCATTTTGGTGGGGAGAGTTTTTAGAAAGCTTTTAGGATCTTAGGATTAGATGAAAGGAAAGGTAGGTGGGCAATGGAACAAGATTTTCATGGAAATTTTCAGGTCAATCTAACAAGGTTTTTTGCCTTTTTCTCCAGTGTCCTTGACTGAATTGTGCTCATTCTGGTATGGTTTGAAAGATCTCTTCAATCTGCACAAGTTAGCGGACAAAGTTGTCCTTGACCGTTAAAACTGATGACGTCACAAGGGGTAGAAAGGACATGGATCTGCATGGACGCTTACGGGCGGTTCAGGGGTGTATGGGTTTTTTCTCCCCCTTGAAACAGGGGAGGAAGTACATGTAGCCAGGAAGTACATGTAACCAAAAGGTCACGACAGGCAAGATATAATACTTACATCAGTTCCAGGTGTTCCAGTGGGTCCCATTGCACCCTGTGGACCAGTATCACCCTACATGGAAACAGAGACCATCAGGCTTTTAGTAACACCGAAATATTATTTCACAAGACTGGTAGCATCTGTTCTCCCCTCCCCTCCCCCCTCCCCCCTCCCCTCCTTCTCCACCATTAAAAAATGCCCTCTTGTTTTAATAGCTCCTGTCTGTCACTAGTTAAATGATTACAGGTACAGTTGACTCCCAATATATAACTTGATCCTTCTAGGGAAATTGAAAAAAGTTTGAGTTAGCAGGAGTTCCAGTTACATTGTATCAGGAGTTCAAAGCAAATAACTGGAACTAAGGAAATGGGATGGGGAACAAAATGTAAGTATCATGAACACTTCAAAGCTTTAAGTGATTAATACACAGTATGAGGTCAAATCCTTGATACAACTTCTTTCCTTTCCATGTACCTTTACGCAGCTTTAAATGTCCGCAAATGGACCATTTAATATCTTGATCAGAAATTATTGATAATCATATGTTAACAGGGCAAAAAATGTAAAATAAGATGCACCTTTAAAAAAGAATATTTTCTTTACATTATCAATACACAATGGACATTTTTACAGTTTGTTCAACTTTTGACATTGACAAGTCAGGGAAAATCCGTCGAGACCACAGGAAAGAGCATCTTAAGATTTGTAAAATTGCAAAATTTCAAAATGATAAGTGCAATGTGAGCGGATAAATAGCTCTGAAGATTTACAGACATTTGTATGGTGGAGGACAAGTTTGTGCCCCCTACCAAACAAAATAATGTCTGTAAAATTTTGCGACTTTGAGGAGCTATATCCTCGTTAGTTTTCTACAAATCACTTTCAAACTTGGCAATTTTACTGATCTTAAGGTGCTCTTTTCAGTGGTGTTGATGGATCTTCCCTAACTTGTCAATGTCAAAAGTGGAAAAAACCGTGAAAAGGTCTAACAAGAAAGGCTGTGAGAATTAATAACATGAACATCAAAGGACAAATGCTCTGATCTTTTATCAAATCCTCCAAACTAATTCTGTAAGGAAATGCTTGGAGATCAGTTGGGAGAATTTGTATGTGGATATTTCTTACCGGGGGACCCTGTGCTCCTGCTGCACCCATCTGTCCTTGCTTGCCACGTCTTCCCTAGAAACAAAATACAACTCAACACTGAGCATCACTGCAACATTTCTTCCTAACTAAAACAGGGTTTGCACATAAGGAAATTATGATCTTTCTTTGACGACCTTTGAAGGACCAGTTTTGTTTTTTCAAGGTCTCCTTCTTGGACAACCATTAAAATTAAAAGCAAACTTTCCAGCATAATATATTGTGGGTTGACAGGAGAGCCCACAATTCTAATCTCGAGGTTAGTGTTTATTTGGACTTCCACTGAGAACGAACAGAATGCATAGAATGCAATCTGGTCACATGCATTTGGACTTGCTACCACTTGTAATCTAATCATGTGCAATTTGACCTATCATGTGAAACTTATCGGTACCGAAGCACAGCACAGAGGACAAGAGCATTTTGACCTTGTCTATCTCACCGTATTTCCTAACCTTTGGTTATTACTAGTTTATAACAGAAAGGGCTGCTCTGTTACATCTATGTGACAAGCGCAAGAGTATGGAAATTATACACATACATTTTACAGGTCAAATTTCATTTCAGGTTAATGATTCAACCGTAGATTGATTCTCAATTTCCTTTGTCTCCTAAGGCCAGGATTAAAAAGAAATTGAAAATCACATTAAATTTTGAACTGTAACAAGCATACAGCTGTTAGTCTATTTTCCTGTAGAATGGCATGCAGGCAGAAGGAATGCTGACCGACTTCATTCAGGAAAACAGGAATACTCAAATTTGTTTCTGACTACTCAACTTTATTTTGCCACACTGAGGGAGAATTCAAGGACTTTTTGAAAACTCTAAAGGAAATTTAAGCACTTTTCAAGGGCTACCTCTAAAATTCAAGCACTTTTCTAGGCTGCAAAACAGTCTGTATTTTTGTGTATTCAAGTACACGCAAGCAGATAAACAAAATGTCTGGAGTGAGGTTGAAAATGGAGAGCAAGACTGTGGAGAGACATGCATTTTGTGCATGTGAGACACTTCTGCTACACTAAACTGATTTTGAGAAAAAATCCAACTGGTTTGTAGTCTAAGACTTTTCAAGACTGTGCAAACCCTGTAAAGCCACAAATAAGAAGAGCTAGGAGTTTTGAGTGCCGGCATATGAATACTTTTTTCTGAGCAATTTATAGTCACTATTATTTTTCCTCTTTGAGTTAGAGGGTAGTATGCAAAGAAAGTCAGTTTTACAGCTTACCATTCAAGCAAGCTGTAGCTAGCATGTACTAGCCCGAAAGTCATTTCAACTAGAAAAGTTTTTGTTGAGCGGGATTGACTACAGTTCTTCTGTAATATGAATTCCCCAAAACAAAAACTTCACTTGCCCATCAGGCAAGTTAAGATCAGAATTTACTAGCCTGATAACAAAATCCACCAGATGCAGGCGATCAGACACGACTTTTTTTGCTCCCTTAGAGGGATGATATTGATTCTTACTCACCTGTCTTCCTTGAGGTCCGCGTGGTCCAGGAGCACCTGCGGCTCCAGGATCTCCCTAAAAAAATAGGTATGCAGAGGACAATATGTCACTATGATCATAGCTCCTACATGTACATGTATGGGATTAGATCTCTCAAGACATTAATCACTATAATCTGCACAGCCCTACAAAGACAGAACTATGAACAGACAGAAAAGAAGGAAAATTGCTTTTACTTTTTATCAGTAATATTTCTCTCCACTAATTCTTTGAGGAAATACAGGGAATTTTCACATGATGTTACGGTGGCCATATTGGTATTCCAAAACAAAGAAATGGCAGCCATGTTGGTGTTCCAAACAAATCCTACTGGAGTTGGATTCTTTTCTTATGTAAACAATTCCTTTTTCTTCCCACAAATTTGTATAGATGCTGGACATGTGAGTGAAAATGCTCTACACAGAGGCAGTCTGAAGAATTTGTATGTAGATATTATGGCTTGTTGTTGTTGTTGTTGTTTGTATAGAATACCCAATAGAACACAACTCACCCTCTCACCAGTCTGACCGGGAAGTCCAGGGGGGCCAGGTCGTCCATTGTCACCCTAAAAAACAAATGAATCAATAAACAAATGATCAAATCAAATTAACCCCTTAAAAATAAGAATTGTGGAAAGAGCTGCAAAATAATGTAAACAGTGTTTTAAGAAGAATCTGAGTATGGCTAATCAACAAGTATTAAATCCAAGCCTAGGTTTTTACAATGTACTTCCTGTATTTAACACTGATTCCTGAAAAAAGTATACATGTACAGCCAAAAAACTAACCAGAAAACCTGGGCAAAATCTCTGTAGGGGCAATTACTTTTGGAAATTGTCAATTTAAGATGCTTTTACAAATGATATCGCAATTGAGCAAAACAGGCTTTCCTTTCCCAAATCCCCTCTCCATTTTCCATCCTTCCCCTCCCCTTTCCATGCCTGCTATGGAGGAGGGGTTACTGCAAAGTGTTGCAGCAGCAGAAGCCACTGTTTACAAACCTGTGAACCAGGAGGGCCTGCTGAACCATCGTCACCAGCTTTTCCCTGAAATATAAACAGACAGTTCACTTTAAACACTCTAAATAGTATTCTGAGAAAATAATATTACACACTTACACTAAACATGAGTGAGATCTGTACATGTCCAAGCCTTGGAAATTGATCTAGTGTAATGTGAGCAGCTATGACACCTAATTAAGCCCAATTTTCTCAAGCAGGGATCACAGCAGTGCTGCAGCCCAAACTTGTGTTGTGAATGCCATTTTTAAATGTCTGAAAAAGCCAATCTTTGTGTTGAATGTGGACATAGCTTAAATTGACTGTGTATTAAATACTGACCTATGGTTATATGATATGCTTTGTATTTACAAGTTTTTTTAAAGATTTTTGAGCATAGACGATTTTTGTTTTGCTTTCAAGGGGTTACATGCAAACAGAACTAAAAAAAGAACAAGAACATAATAGGAACATAACATTATTGAGTGTGGCTTTTGGTTTAGGGTTATTGAACAAGCAATAGATGCAAGCAGAGGTTTGGAGAAAAACTGAAGTAGCAAACAGGTTTGAATAGACTGGCCATCCCCTGTTCTTGGTGGGTCTGGGGGTGTTTTCCCCCAGAGCATTTTGATAAGTGTCATTTCCAGGTTCTGGGGACTAGAATCAAGTGAAAAGAGTGTGTTTTTCCTTTTAGAAAAAAGGCTTTCAATTTTCGATTTTTAGCCACACAATCACCTTCTACAATCCATGAACAAATGACGATAATTAAATTACATACATTTGCATGTGAACAAATTCTGCAAAGACATGTTGTACAGAAACGTGCGATTAATTGTCTGAAATACAGTGTTAAACTTCACATAAAAGTTAAAAACCAGTGAGCCGTAATGAAAATTAAATAATAATGTTTTGTCTATGACATTATTAATACTATTAATTTGCTTCTTCTTTCAGGAAAAACAGTAGCTGACTTCTCTGAGCAGTTATTAGCTAATGTGTTTTGTTGGTCATCAATTCCTATTGAAACCCAAGATCACTGAAAAGTAATTTTCCATAACATGGGGCAATAGAAACTAGACTGCTCATTGAACAACTGAACAACGCTTTTTGTTCCATACCGGCGCTCCCGGACGCCCTGGCATTCCCTGTGGCCCCATTGGTCCTGGATCACCCTGTAAAGAAAGATAAACTTAATTGCTTTAGTGTGAAATCATAGCTGATTCCTCTCACATGAACATGTAACTCATACTGTTTAGTCCTCTGCAATGCCAGTAGATGAAATACTAATATCATTATAATAATTATAATTTATTAAAAACTGAATCACTGGAAAAACACAATTCTAGAGCTATGGTTGGCTTAGTCATCATGGTATATGAGCCATTATACCATGCTCTCCAAATATGGTAACTGCACACATCTGCTCAAGATTAAAAACAAGCTGAAAATCGGTTGCTTTTACAAATAAAGTCAGGAAGAATTCTCGATATTTTGTGGGCATTTTTAATAAAACAATATTATTATTTCAGTCAATAATAAAATCATACAATGTATCTCTTTTCAGTTTTGTACCTGTGCTCCTTTCTGTCCTTCTCCACCATCCAAACCTGGGGAGCCCTAAAGATAAGATGTGGACATAAAAATTAAAGTTAACTTTTCATTTTACTTAAGTAAAACAAGGCAACACCTGTACAAAGAGCCAAATAGAGTGATTTTCGTATGACCTTGAAAAAGGTTTCGGTAAGTGTTTGTTTTTTGTTTCATCAGCCAATAAATGAAAAGATCAAAACATGGCCTCTTTGTTTTCCCGCCAAAGAAACCCTAATATGGAGAAGGCATTGTTCAATTGGCCAATCATGTTGTGGTATGACGTCAAAGCGAAGTATCGGTTGATTTCTAGAAGGTTCCCGGGCATGAAGTTTTTTCACCTGAGCGTTCGCTTAACCAACCAAAAGCCACGTGCATTTGTATCCGTTCGATAAACCAGTCAAATCGCTATATTTCCGTTCGTTTGTCGTTTCTGTTTTGTTTGCGAGCTTTCATTTCAAGGTCATACGAAAATCGCCCCATCATAATTATAGGTTATGACATTCCCTGAGCTCCTACTGTATGTGGACACCCCCCTGGGCTTGAGAAAAGGATGTAAAGTTCAGTGAGACTTCAATGTGGAGGTGAGGGGGGGCATTATGCTGTCACTTTGGTGGTGATTTCTGAGCTAGGTAAGGGAAAAATTTGGTTGTAGCATTTTAGCTAGGACGAAAAAGTTGCTGTCTTTTCGGTGTAAATTTTTGTGATGAATCGTTACTAACTTTTCTCCCTTGGGAGACTGATCTTGAACAATCTTATAATTAGACACCGTCCCAAAGAAAATAACAGAACATGTTTGGAAATAACAGAACAGAGTCTGTTATTTTGCTGCCAAAACAGCCAAAAGGCGAAAGCAAATGGATGTCACTTTCACTACTTAAATGGATTCTTCCTAACACAATTCTTTCCTTCTTTTCTGTTGATTGTCGTTGGTTTCTGGGAGGATTGTTACCAGTTTTCGAAGCCATGTTGCCTGTTGCTTCTACTTCTTGGATGGCCTCCTCAATGAGAGTGCATAACAGCACTGACGGCAGAGAAGAATAAATAGAAACTACTTACTTAAGATAACAGAGACATAATAAGCTGAAAGTAACAACATAGCTTACATCTGTACCAGCTTCTCCTGAGGGACCTGGCGGGCCTCTTAGACCTGGTAAACCCTGTATGTGGAGAAAAAAAATTAGAAGGACAACTGAGAGCCTTGGATTGAATAATAATCCTCAAAAGCCAGGTATCTCATTTTCAGCTATCACTGCTTAATAGACAAGGTCAAGAAAGTAAGAAATAGAGAACACAGACATGAACTTAAAAGCCTTTTTAAAAGAACCTCTAAATGGAGCAAATAATATAAAATACAATAACAAAATAGACAATGATTTCAAAGTAGCACATCAACTTAGTGATTCTTTGTCTACCATTAATTTTCTGCTCAAACTGGAATTTGTTTTTTGAGGAGAGGGGAAAACACGGGTAACTGGAGAAAAAACCTCTCGGGGCAAAGTAGAGAAAAAAATAAAAAACTCAATCCACAAAATGATGTCCGGTTGATGCCGGGATTTAAACTGCGGCAACAATGGTGGTATGGGAGGTGGGCACTCTCACCAATGTGCCATCCTCGCTCTCTTGACAACACACATTATTCTGAGGGTGGTGATATTGCAGGTGAAGCATGTTATGCACAAACCTGTTTTCCACGTTCTCCTACTGCTCCTGGGTCTCCTCGTGATCCTTTCTCACCTGGATCTCCTGGGGCGCCAGCTGTTCCCGGAACACCGGGAGGTCCCTGTTGAGGCAATGCAGTTCATGGCTAAGACATTTGGAAAAGGACAAGAAATGGAAAGAGCATATCTCACAGCACTCCTTTGTGGGCCGTTAAAGAACCACCAGGGATCATGTTACAATCTATAACAAAGAATACCCAGAGAGAGAAGGATTTCCAGCCAGCACTTCACTTGAAGCCAAGTTGCTGTGCTGACCTGAAAGTACTTTGCCTTTAGAAGATTGGACCCCATAGATACTAACCAGGGCTCAAAAGAAAGTCTTTCCAGAACGTTGGGGAACAGTTAAGATTTTCTTGCCAGCTAAGAACTTCTAATTAGCTTACCAGGGTTGTCAAAAGTAGCCGGCTGCTGGCAAAAATCGCCACCTACTTGGTTAGTATTGGCCGGCTACTCAGCCTGGCATTTCTTTATGGATGGCATATTTTTAATAAATATCCCTGGACTGGCCGTCTACTTCAAAACTTTCTGACAACCCTGAGCTTACTTATGGGCAATGAAGCAGGCAAATCATCCTCTAACAAAATCATATGAGGATAACATTCTCCCCCAATTGCATAATTCTTCACATCAAACTCAGCCTCATCCAATATTGTTATAATATTATAAAAAGCCAAAGAAAGCATACTCACTGGCTGGCCAGGTGGTCCTTCTGCACCATTTGATCCAGTGGGGCCCTGTCGGAAAAGAAAATTAAACTAGGATTAGGAATTTAACAGGCAAGAAAACATAGAGAGGAGTTTACTACATAGAATACAACAGGCTGGCAAACTACTGTATTTCCTGAAATAAGGGTTCAGTTGCTGAAAAGGATGGGCGGTTATTGGAAAGAGGGCGATTAATCGAGGGGGGTGCACTTTTTATGTTCTCCTGGTGATAATCAAGCATTTCTTAGTCCCATTATACAGTTTACACACACAGTTATCAACAAAGTGGCAAAGAGGTTTTCCTTGTATCCTTACTATTGTGATGACACTGTGGAATAACAACAGGATACCAACAACAAAGGCGCAGGCACTACAAACAACACAGGGTGGTTTAAACAACAGACTGCAAACAATACAGGTTGGCTGACACCCGACTGTAAATGACACAGAATGGGAAATTAGTGTTTCATGATAAACAAAGCATGGAGACTGCATAGCAACAAGCCGTGAAACAACATACTGTTACGTTCAGTAACTTACTGGTGGTCCAGCAGCGCCATCAGGCCCGGGTTCTCCTTGTTCACCTTCTGCTCCCTAAAAATGATAAACAAAAATTTAAATATATCAATGCTTCATTGTTCATGCTCCTAAACGTGTTAAGTTTATACACTGAATCTTCTTTAAAAAGGTAATGTACTTAGCATAAGTTTAACTTGAGGTAAACAACTTGGTATATATTTAATTTAACATCTAATCAAGATATAAATATGAGATTTCTTGCATTCAATGCAAGCTGACTATGAGATTAGACTGTACATTAACTCATCAAAGATTTCCTTTCAAAATACAGTGGACATAACCTTCACTGAGATATACATGTAGTCTGCATTTTGCAACTAGAGGGCATCCCACAACTGTTTCTGGGATGATAATATTGGGGAAATGCCGGTCAGCTATTGGCTTACTTTTTTCACTGTCTCTAGCAAAACTCCCAGAAGTCTTTGCAACACCTTACTCGCCCCAAATTTTCTTCTTGCTTTTTAAGTGGTGAATGGTATCAGCCAACTGTTGGTAGCCTGTCAGTGATCTGGTTGTCAAATATTGGCTGACAGATTTTTGGGGGAGCTGATCTTTACATTACCAACATTTCCCTATACCCACCTCAGTTCCATTACGTCCTGCCTCACCCACAAATCCTTGTTCACCCTAAATTTGGGGAGAAGCAACCTTAGGTTAAAATTTTCACTTGTAGCAATACAGTCGAACCTTGATTAAGTGGGGCAACCCTTAGGTTAACAACAAATGACTGCTCAGTGGAGGTTAGCTGCTGAATGCACCTTTGTCAGAAATTAGTATAACCTTCACCAGAAACGTTACTTTATTCTGAAACAAACACATTTAATTAAAGAGGTTACTTTCACACAAGAGACACGCAAGAGACATCTCTACTACTAAACAAAACTACTGGAGTATTTTAACAAACAAGAAAATCCCAAACTGAGGTGTCAATGTCTGAAATGTCGACAAGCACTTGTCATTTTCTATCTCTGTCAGACTGTATTTTCCTTCAGCACATTTTCAAAACAAAGCCAATTAAGTGTATCAAACATTGGGTGGCCACATAATAGACGTGAGATATAATGAGAGAATTCTGATTGGGACAGACAAATGGTGGCTGGGGCTGCTTAATATGGTACAATTATAACTTTCAGACTCTGATTACTGTCCATTTAATGAAGGTTTTCAACCGTAGATTTTACTACATACAGTCAAAGCTTCTGTAAGCAACCACCAAACAAGCCCCACCCAAACATCTGTTAAATATTGTGACTTAGTGGTGCAATATCTTTGTTATTTTTCATTAAATCAGCAGTGTCAATGGATTCTCACTAAATCATCCACGTCGAAAGTTGAAAAAACCGTGGAAGAATCTATTTGCAGTTTTCCAGCTTTAGTGTACTTGAATCTTGGAAACCAATTTTACTTGACCACTTTTCCTACTGTAAAAGCATACAATTATAAATTTCCCCAGAGTAATTTTTAAGTCATTTTCTTTATATTAGACATTTACTTAACCATCATTATGCACATTTTTGGGTTTAGAACAATGGATTTTCCCATCCTATAATTAAAAAAATAAATAAATTCAAAATTTAAGGATTTTTGGAGCTTTTTATGTGATTTCTAGGAATGAAAAAGGAATTTTAAGACAAGTTTTGTAGCAATTCTGGAAGATTGTTAGGCATTTTTGAGGAATTTTGTGGCTGGGTTTATCCTCACAAGGCAAAAATCTGATTATCATCCCTGCCTGTGGGGCATTTTTTTAACCTGTGAAACATGGTTTACTACATTGTACGATGTAATGTACTAAGTACCTTGGCACCCAGTGCACCTCTGACACCCTTTGGTCCTTTTTGTCCAGGAAAACCAGCATCACCCTTAAACCCATCTTGTCCTTTTGGTCCTGCAGGACCTGTCGTTCCCTAAAGATGCATCAATAAGAAGCTTATTAGGAAAAGAAGAGAACCTTATAGCTACAGGACAAGGTTGAGTTGTTTTGATCATTTCAGTAAAGCAGATGAAAATGGTGGAACATCTCACATGTTTAACGAAGAAGAAAAGGCTTAAATACTGCCTAACAACATAGCAAAAACAGCAAGAATACAACTCAATGGATGAAAACTGCTATTTGAAGAATATCTGCTAAACTAAGCATCCCTTTATATCCTGAACTTGCTGACAAACAGGCAAATGAAGACAGGTAAGCACGTTTTAGCTTAAACTAGGAATTACAGTGTATTCTGAATGAACGATAAAATTAAAGAATCGGAGTCAGAATACCCCCTGGCCTTCCCAAAATCCAATGACAAATGCTGAAGTGTACATGTGAAATTTCAATGACTTATTATCGTAAATTGACAACGGCATTGCTAAAATGGAGGTTGGGTACTTGGAGTATTCAAGGGCTTCCACTATTGGCAGCCAGCTCCTAGACTGAAATAATGCTCCCACGACTGGCACAACAGCGCAACCCAGCCATGAGCCCCCAAAAGAAAGGAAAGGAACAGGCACCCGTCGCACTGAAAAACATCAGTGGACAAAAAACAACAAAGCCTAGGGGGAGGAAGGGGGGGAGGAATGGCTAAAAGAACCCAGCACAAAGGAAAAACTGAACACCCGAATGAATCACAAGATCGATGTAGCCAGCTACTGGGCATGCTCATGCCAAAGACCGCTGACCTCAGGCACTTAAGGTGCTCTTAGTTGTTACAGTGTAACTCCTTTAAATTGTATTTTAATGCATTTAATGTACCATGAAATTAGGGTTTTGGAAATTAATGCGAATTTAGTGGAAAAAGACTTTCAAATAAAGGAGATTAACGAGAAAGAGAAGGCAACATTTCAAAATGAAGAAAATGAACACAGTGCTCACAAAGAAACAAAACTTGTTTAGACAACAGAAGCAAAGTTGAAATTAAATGTATAATCTGAAATGGAAACTTTGTTCATGGTACTTTCACTAAACCTATGAAGGCGGTAAAACGAAGAAATCTAGCCACCTAAAGGGTTCTTTACAGTTTCACTGTTACTGGTGGACCTCTACCCAGATAAAATGCTCCTCTTTCTTTGGTACACAGTTCATACAGCTTCACACAAACAAATTTCAAGGACTTTTCAAGGATTTTTAAAAGACAAATTACATTTTTTAAAGGACTAATATTTATTCAACAAATCGATCAACATTCTCTCACCCCTTTCTAACACCTTATTGGGTAAAACATATCATGGAGTCATTTTTCGATTTTAACATCTTCAGCCATGGTTCATTGCATTATTTAATACTAATACTGCAAAATGACTGGCAATGCATTGCAATTGCATCTGAGGTACAGAAATGGCTTTTGAAATAAAGAAATAAAACATTGCTCACGCTCAAAAATGTTTTTACTTTACAGGGATGCCAACCTCTGGAGACCTAAAATCGGGAGACTGTCTTTTTTTACTCTCCCCCCCCCCCCCCCCCGAAAAATTGACCCAGCCCCCAATGGGAATTACTTAGGACATTATACAACATCTTTCACGACGTACATACTATCAAAATTCGAATGCTAGAAATAATCTTTGTCAATGACAAAAATGCCCCAGAAACTGTACTGCGAATAAGAAAACTTCAAGTTTTGAGCTAAAAATGAGCTAAATCTCAAACTAAGACTGTTTTATTTTTTACTAAGTATTCAATATTTATAGTGAACGTAAAAAGCGGGAGATTTATGTACCAAAGCGGGAGAGCGGGAGACGAGGCAAAAAAGCGCAAGTCTCCCGCCAAAAGCGGTAGAGTTGGCATCTATGACTTTACCTGTGAATTTTACAGGTTCTTACACCAAGGATGAGCTAGATTTTCCTCGGCGAAATAATATAATTTTACAGAAAATGGATGTTTGGCATAGAAAAGGTAGTGAATTTCAAGGACTTTTCAAGACCTAATAAAGAAATCAAGAACTTTTCAAGGACCTTAACCCAAATTCAAGGACTTTTCAAGACGACTACTAAAATTCAAGACTTTTTCAAGATTGTATGAGCCATGTAGGAAGGTGTTACAGCCAAACTGGGAAAACCAGGAAAAAACCAGAAATAAATATAGGGCTGACCCGTGGCACAGCCCAGTTATAAAGTGGGCTCGGTTTTTCCTTCTGGCACAAATTGCATTCTGGCGTGTTCAGTGTTCAGTGTATAACACAAATCAATAGACTGGAAATGTTTATAACGATTCCAAGGTAACAATAAAGGTGAAAGAAGATATAAGATCTTGCTATGCAAAGCATGTTTTCTTGCTAGGAAAGATCAACGTGATAATGAGCCTAGTTCTTTTGGGCCTTTTTACTGTCCGAAAGGATGCATTTTCCTACCCTTTCATATACTTCAGCTAGTGAAATTTCTATCCTTTTGTATAGCTGAAGCCTAAAAAAGGTACCCCTTTCGCGTGGAGCCTCCCCATATAGGTCATTATGTGGGGCACCCCTGGTATAAAAAGTGCCATCAGGAGCCCATTCCTGGTGCCATATATGACCTCTGGAATGCACACTCTTATCTTATGCACATGCTAGCCTGCGTACAGACGTCCCTTCTATGATAGTTCAAAAAATTGAATGAGTTCATTTTCATCTGGTCGGCTTGCAGTGTATAAAATACAACTGGTAACAAACTAAAAAAAACTGTTTTCTTCGCTTAAAAACTCTGTCCATGTCAAACCAGTTTGGTTTAGTTTAGACAATTTAACTCTGTGCGCCACTCTAACTACAGCTCAATGGTACTGCACGTGATTAAAGAAAATTTCGGATGCGCAGATGCTTTTTTCCTACGAACAGGACATATTTTTTTTATTGTTTTCCTCAAATATAGAGACAAGCTGTCAACAAAACAAAGTTCAGATAAACTAGAGATACCATGTGGCATGAAATTTTTGTGGGTTCTAATTTTTACGATTTTTGTGATTTTTCCATCGATCTGCAAAAATAATTTCCCCCCAAAAATTAATGACAACATTTTTCCCAGAAAAATTTACTCCAGAGTACTAAATATACTCTGGCTAAAATTTACTACACAAAAATACAGAACTAAGAAACCGTGTCTGTTCAATTACAAATCACCTCTTCAATTCAGAAACAAAACGGTATACAATGAATTGGTTTTACGCAATGTACGCATACCGTAGTACTGTTTGAAAATCTGTATTTCTATTACACCCTGATTGCATGTACTTAACAAGAACAAATAATGATGTGAAGTATATGAAATAATTCATATTTGAACTGCGGTTGTAGATGAAATTAAAGAATGATCATCGCAGTAAATTCCAATTTAAGCAATTGGAAAGAAGAAGCCTGAAAAAAAAAATCAGGGCTTCAACCGCAGTTCAAATATGAATTATTTCATATACTTCACATCATTTCACTCCTCACAGGAGACATGAACTCAATAAATTGACCTCGCTCCCAATGTGTGGCTTCATAGCTCAGTTGGTAGAGCAATGCACCGGCAACACGGAGGTCACGGGTTCGAATCCCATTGAAGCCCTGATTTTTTTCAGGCTTCTTCTTTCCAATTGCTTAAATTGGAATTTACTGCGATGATCATTCTTTAATTTCAAGAACAAATACTATTATTAATGCTGGGTACTGGGTACTTTTTGAAAATTAATTCTCAGCAAGAAAAACCAATGTGTCCTAGTGTCATGAATGCCGTACGGCCGTTCTTCACAATATCACAGTTTTAAGCAAAAACAGGGTTTATTTCACAGTTTCAATCCCCACAGTACAATGGCTCGCTCACACACTACACGAAATCGTGACTTTCTTGCATCTAGCTATAAGCTTTATTTTTTAATCTGATCTGTCAGCAAGTTCACTTTCGCTCAGTTACGTTGTTAATTCAATTGAATACTTTGAATGTTTAACGCCGCAATCAGTAAAATCTGACAGATGAGGGAAACTATTAATAACAAAGTTTAAAAGGAGTAAAATCACGCCATCTCACAATCACGCTACACTCTTGCATCATAACATCTAGTCGCAAAAATTAGATTCCGTGAAGCAGAAAAAATGCCCAATCCGCAAAAATAAACTGTAAAAATTTCATGCCACACGGTACACCCACCTAGCTTGCTTTGTAACGACCATCAATAATCATTTTCATTTATTTATAGTTTCAGTTCAAAAGACCCGTGGGTTGGGGTGGTGTCCGGCATGGGAATGGGCTTAGCCGGGTTACTTCCTTCCTTTCATATGCTGTCAACTGTCTGTTGTGGTAAACTTCTCGTTTTCATGCAATACATAATTTCTACCTAGTCTAGGTTTTATGGCAGCCCAGTATACACCTTCAGGTGTCTAGTTATTTCTGGAATGTTATTGCATTGCAAGGAAAAAGCCAATTAGGCATGAGTTAACAACCGCGTCGCTTAGTGGAGGTGGGTGCCCGGGATGTCCAGGGGCTTCCACCTCGGCACAGCCAGCCCCTAGACAGAGTTACGCCCCCATGGCTGGCAAACCCGCGCCCTCCAGCCATGAGCCCCCACGCCAAGCCGAAGGGACCTCCAAGCAGAACCAAGCTCGGAGAGAAGGGACTCATGGCTGGGAGAAGCCTGAGCCCCAATACACCAAACCCAGAGGCACCCACCTATGTTGAGCAGGAAGAAACATACATGGGCTAAACACCACACAAGTGCTGAACACCAACCCACATAAATGCCACAAAAATTGTAAAATGCTACAAAACATCTAAACCCCAACGCCCCATGAACACTGTAGAAAACGCCACAAGGGTCCAACTCCAAAGCCCCATAAACACTACAAACACTCTGACACCACAAACACGACCAGCCCGAACGCCTCCTAAAACGCTTCCAAAACACTGTGAACTTAACAAGCATCCATCCCAAACACTCCATTAACAATAAGAACACAGTAAAAGCCACAAGAAACGTTCAGCCCCAAAACATCATACACCGAACTAACGCAGTGAACACCACAAGGGTCCTTCCATAATGTCCCATAAACAGTACCAACACTCTAAACGCCACAAAAAGGGGGGAGAGGGGCAGCCTGAACACCTCAACTGCTGTGAAAGCCACAAAAATGTCCCACCCCAACACTTCCTAAACAGTACAAGTGCTGTGAACGCCACAAGGGCCCCCCGCCCCAAAGCCCCGGGCACTTTAAATGCCCCATGGAAACGAACCAGCCCAAACGCCTCATGAGCACTACAAACGCTGTGACTACCACAGAGGTTCCATCCCAATGCACCATAAACACTAACATGCCATGCCACAAGAAAAATAAATAAATAAGTAAAAACCCAGCCTGAACGTCCCAGAAACACCACCAATGCTGTGAACGCCCCAAAAGTCTAACCCAAACACTCCATAAAATAAAACATATGCTGTAGATGCCCCGAACATCCAACCCTGATGCCCATAAACACTATTAATGCTGTAAACGCCACAAGGGTCCAATCCCAACGCCCCATAGGTCCTACAAACACAACCAGCCCAGACACCTCATAAACGCTATGAACGCTGTGGACGCCACAAACATCCAACCCAAACATTCCCTAAAACAATACAAAATGCTGTAAATGCCACAAAAACAGTAAAGCCCTAATGCCCCATGAAAAAACTACAAAAACAACTGGAAAAGGATGCTAAAGAAAACCAATACAAGTAGTTGTACACTTACCAGCAAACAGACGCTAAAAGTACAAAAACAACTAGATAATATTGTTATAGAACTAGTAACTATTACTACAAAATACTAGAGGGAATGTGGGTACCTGGCATATGAATCCAGGGGCCTCCACTGTGGTCAGCCAGCCCCTAGACTCCTCTCCCATGGCTGGCAAATCCCCACAACCCAGCCATGGCCCCCCTTTCCAGGCACCCGTCACACTGAAGCAAGATGAAACAGTAGAAGGAGACATAAAGGAAGGGGTAGGGGGACGCTCAACACCACTTCACGCTAACACAACCGCCACAGAAACCGCTCCATTTGATACTCCTGGCTGTGACGAAGCGAACACGTTCCATGTAAGTTTGACCATTGACCGACGGAAACTGCTAGGCTCGTGGACAACTTCACTGCTAAAACTCGTGGACTGCTACACCGCTAAGCTCGAGAACCGCTACACCGCTAGGCTTGTGGACTGCTTCACTGCTAAGCTCGTGGTCTGCTTCACCACTTCACCACTAAGCTTGAGGACTGCTTCACTGCTAGGACCGCTTCACCGCTAAGCCCGTGGACTGTTTCACTGCTAAGCTCGAAGACTGCTTCACCGCTAAGCTTGGGGAACGCTTGACTGTTATTGAGCTTGTGGCCTGCTTAACTGCTGAGCTCGTGAACCACTTGACCCGCTAAGCTCGTGGACAGCTAGACCGCTAAGGTCGTTGGACCGCTTGATCACTAAGTTCGTGAGCCGCTTGACTGCTAGGCAAGTGAACGCAAAACCACAGTCGATCCATCTCGGGGGAAAAAATGCAGAAAAGCTGTTGTCGAACTTTCAAACCATGAAATAGCAGACAAAAACAGCCAAGCAAACAACCATGGCCAAACGCCGGCAAGAATCCGACGGTAAAAGAATGATCCAAAGGCTAAACGAAGAGAATGGCCGCCAGGAAAACACTGTAATGAGCACATGGCGCATATGCAAGCAAGGCTGACTGCCCTTGAGCCAAACAACCGACCGCTGACCACGCCCAAGCTCCTTGCTGTTAACTGTGTTAAATAAATATTTATTTAACTTCATAAAACTAAACCACAAGTTTATGGTTTTGTGGCCAGTTCGTGTGTCTTGGTCTGTGCTGTGATTGGTCTTAACACAATAAACATTCCGGAGATATTATTTCAAGTGTTCACGGTTTTCCCCGTCACACTGTTAGACTGTGAGAAGTGTATCCAAAATGATGGAAACTAACAGCATGGAAATCAACATTAATTCTTAAACTAACTTAAATTAAAGCGAATTTCAAAAATTCACGTTAATTTCAAGAAGCGTTAATTTCCTATAATAAGGTAAGTATGATGTGCACTGTAGACAGGGTGCAAAGAAAGTCAGTTTTACAGCCTGGCATTCGGGGAAAGCTGTAGCTAGCTTGTACTAGCCCCATAACCCTTCTTGATTAGCAAAATTGACTACAATTCTTCTGTAATTTGATTTTCCTCAAAAAACAGCACTTGTCCATCGGGATTCTCCAAGCTGATCTCCATACATTTCCTTAAAGAATTAGTTGACAGAATTTGTTCAAAGATCAAAGTATTTTCTCTTGGGTGATCATTTTATTGATTCTTATAACTTATCTCTTTACAGTGTATGGATAAGTGTAAGGTGAAAATTAATCTTGGACACTACTGGGACGTAAAGGGTTAAGAACAAAAATCACTAGCCTGAAAGCAAAATCTACTAGCCCCGGGCTATTGGACACCACTTTCTTTGCACGCTGGTAGTCTGAGCACATTCTCAATCCTCTCCACACAAAATACCTGGCAAGAAAGATATGATTATGAGGTCTTACCGGTTGTCCCGGTGGGCCAGGTGGGCCTTGTAATCCAGGTGGACCTTTTGTTCCCTAAATGACAAAACATTATTCTTAGAAAATAAAATTCTACTCACTTTCAGTCCACAGCACAAAGAAATGAAGAACTGACCATAATGGACAAAGACAAATATCTTACATTCAATCCTGCTCGACCTCCTGGTCCTGTCTCGCCTGGAGCACCAGGGTCGCCCTGGAAAAGTTAATATTAAAAATTAATAGACTTTTTCCTTATGAGGTTCAGGGCGGGGCTCAAGCAGCACCTGCTGGAAATCAACATTAATTCTTAAACTAACTTAAATTAAAGCGAATTTCAAAAATTCACGTTAATTTCAAGAAGCGTTAATTTCCTATAATAAGGTAAGTATGATGTGCACTGTAGACAGGGTGCAAAGAAAGTCAGTTTTACAGCCTGCCATTCAGGGAAAGCTGTAGCTAGCTTGTACTAGCCCACAAGTCATTTCAACTAGCCCCATAACCTTTCCCAAGGGGTTCAAGCAGCACCTGCCAGGGGGTTCATTAAGGTTTTGAACAGGAGGGCAACTGAGTTTGACACCCGGGCAAGGAATTGGCAAGGCCCGGAGGGCCTTGTCCCCTAGGGGGGTCCGGGGGCATGCTCCCCCGGAAAATTTTGAAATTCTATAGTCGCAGGGATGTGTTTTCCTGCATTTAAATTTTCCTAGAAAAAGATTGTAAGGAGAAAAAAAGAAAGGCAAGGATTACTCAACTACGGTGTCTTGGATTAGAACCAAAGTCTCATTCGCCATTCTGAGAACATCCCTCTTATGTTTAAGGGGATCGCGTTCATTGAGGAGAGTAAATCTGAACCTAAAAGAGATGGATTTTGACATCGAAAGAGGACTTTTAGGACGATAGATTTTGATTTTAGTGTGTTTTTTTTTTTAATGAAATGACTTGTTAAATAAGGAATTCTTTTATTTTAAAATTATTATTATTATTATCATTATTATTTGAAATGAACTGTTTTTTAATGGATTTTTTTTTCGAATATATGATATTTTTTAATGGAATGATTTTTTTCCATCGAAATGAAGTGTCCTTTTTTAATGGAAAGGAATACTGTACAAGATGCTTTGACTGAATAGTTTTTTAAGTGAAATTAATTGTAAAAGGGATTTCTATAGTTAGATTAGTATTAGTATTCGAATAATTTTTTTTAATTGAAATGAATTTTTTAATTAATCCGAATTAGGTGGTTTAATTTTAATCTTAGTGAATTGTAAATAGTACTTGTACAGTTGTACTGGATAGCCCTTTTTTAGCGAAATTGTAAATAGGATTTTGTGGTTAGCTTTCTTATCAATAAACGATTATATTTTTAAAAAAGATCATTGTGCCGTGTTCGGATGTAATAATAATAATTATTATCGCCTTTTTCCCGAGAAATATACACTGAAGTTCTCCTTTTGTGAGTGCCCCCTGGGCATCCAATAATACTTCTTAAATCTATTAAATTCAATATGGCCACCATATCCGTAAAAAGGACTATCGGGAAATAAAACAAAATTAAACCAGACAGCTGTGACACTGCCTCTTTATGTTTTAAAAGTGAGATGAAAATCACAAGGGTACACCACATACATGTATTTATATTCGTAGGACAGAGCCTGCCCAATAAAATTTCAACTTAATGGATTTTGACAAAAAAAAATAAAGATAGAAAAAACTAACAAGAAGGATAAAATAATATTAGTATATTTTAAACCAAAAAATAAGGACATTCATTTTGTTTATTGCAAACTTACAGGCAATCCACGGATTCCTGGAGGACCAATCGCACCTGGCTCACCTGGTAAGCCCTGAAATGAAAACAACTCAATTGTTATTAAATCTGACAAAAAGTATCACAATAATATTACACAAAAATCGTAATCCAAATTGAAAACAGAAGCAAAAAGAAGTAGTGGTCAAAAGAGCGCTTGAAAAATGGCATAACCAAGTGATACCATCTCACTTGTTAGATTCATGATTATGTCCACCAGTTATGAATGGAATGAGAGATCCAAGATAGAGCTGTGATCTACATGTAGCACTAATAAGAGTATTTTCTCCTCCAAGTTTGCAATCCCTTACAGTATTTGTCATTATTTGTGACAGTTTTAGAAAATGTTCTGTATTTTTGTTTTCATGTGTACTTGCCCCCACTCAACTTAATGTTTTCCAGTGGGAATATAGATTAAAAAAACACTTCTTTTTATTTTCTGTATCTAAAAAAAGTGTGTAAGATGACTCTTTCCTTTAAGCAGGGCTTCTGATATTTCGCAGAAAAAAAATCAAACTTTCATGGGATTTTCAGGGGCAAATTCGCAGAAAAATCGTCCGATTTTACGGGAAATTTCAGGGGGAAACTTTGCCAAGAAACAATCAGTAAAAAACAGCCAATCTCGCTGGAATTCTTTTTGGCAAATTTTGCTAAAATTGACTTAATTTTCACGTTAATACCACCAGCATTGTTTAACGTTTCTTTAACAGGGATCATGATTTGCTTTTTTAAACAACAGTTCGCTCGAAAAATGAGCGAATGCTAAAGCTATTGAGATTATGGTTAGTGCCCAGTTTTTCGCAACGTTCATCTAAAAACGCCTGGTAGTTTTGGAATGTTGTTTACTCGTTGCAGTGACGAAGTTTCAACATAAATTTGAACGTTTGGGGTGAATAAAACAGGTCTAATAGCCAAGATAAGTATGAAATATGTTTTGCTGACATGTATTTGGAAAAATTTCTTGCGGATTTCGCGGAAAAACCTGAATTTCGCGGGTCAACGACCGCGCAAAATATCAGAAGCCCTGTTTAAGGAAAAGCATAGTCTGCAGGGTTACTCAAGATTGAGAGTTACGTAATGTAAGTTTGCATCTCAAAGGCCCAAAACCTCAGCTTTGACTCTTAAAGAAATTCATTAGCCTAGCAAGTTCAAATATCTATTCAAATGCTCTTAAGGCATAGCCCAAAAGAATAGATCTCAGCTTATGTTTGGTCCTAAAAGTCCCATACAGTGTATATGATGAAAAAACAACACATGATGAGTTATACAAACTAATCAGTCAGAGGCATTGTTCAAATGAAAGGTTGTTTCAACTTCAATAGCCTACATTACCATACCCAAAAACAAAAGAAAAAGAAAAAAAATTACCTGAGATAAAAAATTGACTACAACATATGCAAAATACATACCGGTGGGCCATCACGTCCAGGAGGACCTTTTTCACCACGTTTACCCTGTACAGAGAGAAAAGAATTCCTTTAAGTTTATGCCTCTCATATAATGAGATATATTTACCATGTGGCATGAAATTTTTGCAGGAGTTCATTTTTGTGGATTGGCGATTTTTTGTGTTTTGCAGAAACTAATTTTTGCGATTAGGACAGATTAGTTTTTCTAAATTTTGTGATTTTCAGAAACTACCCAGTACCCAGCATTAACAATCCTTTCTTTTAACTGAGTAGAAATTTTGCGGGAAAAATGTTTGCAGTAATTTTTATTTGCGGGAACTTAATTTTGCGGATCGCTGGAAAAATTGCAAGAACGTAACCGCAAAAATTAGAACCCTCTAAAATTTTGTGCCATATGGTACACACTATGTTCCTGGGCCCGGTTCCTTGAAAGATGATTAAGTTTGGCCCAATATTAAGCTAAATTTTAAGCAGGGTTTTCTCGTTTAAGAACATGTAACTCAAGCTTTCACAATACTGCTGAGTCTTTACTCTGAGATACAGTAATGGAAACACAAATTGTTACTCTAAGCAATGTGTAGGAAGGTAAATACAAAAAGAGCAACAAAATTTTTAATCCTGGATTAACACTAATCTGCCTTTCAGAAACAGGGCCCTGAAGTACAAACAGTTAAATGAATGCTCCTGGGCAGTAGTTCATTTATAGTGCTGTTGGTCATTTTGTACAACATGGATCAAAAATCTTAGAACTTGTGTGACCATTCAAATAAAAGTTACTGAGTAGTACTTTCCTGTGGTACTGTTTACTATGATGTACGTCGTGGTTCTAACTTTTCTGTGGATGATATCCTATGGTGTAATCATTCAAATGAAAGCTACTGAGCAGTACTTTCTCCTGTGGTGCTCTTTACTATGCTGTACAAGGTGGTTCTAACTTTTGAGTCTCAATAAAATCCTAAAGTGTGACCATTCAAATCAAAGTTACTGAGCAATATTTTGAAAAATGTACGATTCATTTTTAGAGTCTTGGCTGTTTAAAATAAGCCACATGTGAATAATACCACAGCAGCACAACTTTTCCCAAAAGGCAGCCATAATCTGCTTCATTTAAAGCTTCCTACTTACCGGCACTCCAGGAACACCAACAGTAGTGATGGTAGGATTTCCGGGTGGCCCAGGGGGACCAATGTTTCCACGTTCTCCAGGAGGACCACGGGGACCTTGGTCTCCCTGTTAAGAAGAAATCCCAAAAGCAGTTAGTTTGTCATTGCACCAATTGAATGGTTCCCACTTGGAAAGCTGTCACTGAATTTACATGGTGCACTCAGCTCATTAAAGCACTTCCATGTGACCAAGTTGGGGGAGATGATTTGTCAAGCTTACTTTTTAATCTGTGGACCAAAAATTAATTCTACAGTGCGGCCACTTAAATGAAAGCTCTTTAGCCGACATTTTGCATACTTTTGTTTGTTCCTTAGGATATGACAAAAAGATTATCAGTATTTATCAGAATAATTATTGTTTTGGAACTTTTGACCTACATGTAGGCCAGGAGTGAAGGGAATAAAGCCAGGCCCTTCAACGTTCTCTCTATCAGGTGGTAACTGGTAAAATTTACCGCCTGAAGCAACACTTCTTAAGGCCTGCAAGTGCTTGAAGGTTTACTAAAATTAAATAAATTGTTTTAAAAAATATGCAAGTTGTGATCTGATCTGATTCTCACAAGGAAATGAATGAATATATGGAAAAGTACTCTAGTATGCACAGCTTTTCTTTTTATGGGCCATGCATTTTGGGAAGAGAACATTGAAGACAGTAAAATTATCGGAAAAATCGAACATTTTAAATTGTTGTCTACAGATAACAATGGCCAATTTGGGTCAAATAGTTCTTAAAATAAGGGAATGAAGTTTCAGAGAACTTAGCTCTGAAATTTTCAAGCAAGGGTGGGCTATGTCCCTCACTCCACTACCCCCCCCCCCCTTCCCCTCCCAGGCAAGTGCACCTCTGGTGCATATTTTTGGCCTTGCTGGCACTGGGAGAACACTGGGCCGTTGCAAGGAACAACACGGGTCAATTAAATAAAACCTTTACAGGTGTAATTTACAATTGTAAGCCATTGTTTTAGAGTCTAGTCCTTTAAGTCTTCATTAGCTAAAAAAACAAAACACTGTCGCTTGTCAGTCAAGAGATTTATTGCTGATGTGCACAAAGGCCTTTAAACCAAAAAAGAGACAAACAACAGTCATCCGCTCTGTAGTATGGTGTGCAAACTGAACCCAACTGAACTTTAAAAATATAAAAAACGTGCATAAAAATCATTAGTGCAGGTACAAAATGATACGGTAAGAATGATATTTAAGAGCCAGTCTCTGTAAGATCCTCATATCGAGTTTTGCCCACAAAATAGATTTCGCTCATAATTTTTCTGTGGACTTCTTTTAATAAGTATATAACAAATATGACACTAGATTGGAGAAATTCGCTTCTGTAAAATTTTTTTGACGAATTTTCTTTCGGCACCACATGAGGGCCTGAGATGCTTGTCAAATATGCAAATTTTGTCAAAATTCAACCGATTGTTCCGGATAAAAGAGTGCGACCCAAAGCTTCCAATTTACTGGTTATTTTAATTGAGCCTTTGTCTTTAAAATAATACAGGTCAGAATCATCGACACCTTTTCGTTTAGAAAATCTGAGGAAACACACTTAGCCACTTTGACCCATTTAGCGAAACATGCGATTTTAGCCAAATTCAGTGGATTAAATCTCAAAAGTGGCTCACACTTACTGGCTCTCCTGCATATCACTGTGTAGTTCAATCCTTCAGCTACTGAATCGTGTTAAAAGTTTTGGCGGCCATTCAGTTTCGGTCGAGGGGTGAGTGACGAAACTTGCCTTACTTGGCCATTTCGCCAGTGTTTCTTCATCGCGAAGTCCAGAAGGATTGTCAGAATAGAAAGCGAGAAATCGGGTAAATGCCACTCGAAAATTGTCCATTCCTAAAGACTGCATACTTTAAATCACTGTTTTCCATGTGGCTATGGTTCTAACCCAACGAAGAAGAGGTAGAAGACGGTAGAACGTGAACTCACTGTCCGCCATGTTTTTGTAGGGTTTGTGGAACGTAAGGAATCTGGAACGGCAGCACTAAAACATGGAATCCGGAATCCGGAAACGAAATCATGGAAACGGGAACGGAATACGGAATCCGTGAAAGAAGGTTCCAAGCGATCGATTTGAAAAAAAAATGTTAGCAATGACAATAAAATAACTAAACAGGTAAAAAAAGACATAAATGAATAAATTAGCTGAGTAGAGGAGACTGCTGTATCACTAGAGGAGTCGATTCCCGTGAAAAGACTCTTGATACCACTTCCGGCAATGAATGCAAATTCTCATGGAACAGCAAAGCGAGGAGAAAAACGGCAATGGCAAAAACTAGTTCCTTAAGAAAAAGGTAAGTTATATGGAGACAGACTTCGTTTAAATTGAGCGTGAGGCGTCGTTTATATAACTGAAGGGCGTCGCCGTCAAGTTTTTCCTGAGTGTCTTTTCTGGGTTGTCTTCAACAGCGTTCAGCTTTATTTATCAAGACACCTTAGTCAAGAGAACCATGGCATTGTGGAGTCAAAAGAGAAGAGAGAATTGTGCATGCATTTGCTTGATTCCGCAACTGATTACATCAAAATAATGCACCATGTTTAATAAGCCTCTTCAACAAAAATACGGACGTCAACGTAAACTCAATTACTGGTACACCAGAATCCCATCAGTATTCAGCTTGGCGAAAAAGTTCAACTTATTGCTAAAACACTGGAACTGTGGTCAAGTCACGGGTCGGTCATGTGTTGAGCATTCAGTTGGGGACAATCACGTGGTGTGCATTGTCTGAGGCCAACTACTACTACTATTGACATTTAGCTACAAAGGCAATATTTAACTGTATTATCGAACCGATAGACTCGTGAATAAAAATTAATCGTAAAATTACTTTCATCGGCCTTGCAGTGCAATAACCCACACTACGGCAAACCTTATCAAGACACATTAACAAGAATATATACCAAAACAAATTCTCTTTGGATTGTACTAAATTATGCAATGTGAAATTCGTTAATTTTCTATCATTGATATTTGATTCCGTATTCCATGATTCCGTTTCCGTTTCCGGATTCCGGATTCCATGTTTTAGTGCTGCCGAATCTGGAATCAGGAATCCGGAATGCGGAATTCGCAACCCTTTCAAATGTCACCTGTTGGAGCAGTATTGTAAGTTTTTATAGTTTTGTTTTTTTTCGTTAGCCGAAGCTCAATTCGCATTACAATAATTATTTCATCTTTAACTTAAAAGGATATTGAACATAATGTCTCAGAAACCTTGGCTGATCAAGGTATTAAGGAACCCCTATCGAGCTTAGCTTTTTGCTGCTATTCAAACGTGTCCTCAGCTGTTACATAAAATAATAATTATAGAAAATAAGTTGTCAAAACAGCAAACAACTATGTATAGTTCCATTCTTCAGCTCCTGAATCATTCTCAGACATTTATATTAGCGAACATCCAGTTTCGACAGTTTCGTCTGAAACCGAGGGTTGAAAGTTGCGATACTTAACACGTCACAGCTGCCCCGCTTAGATTACAAACTTAGACTTAAACTTCTTCAAAGCGGTCCATAGCCCACTGACCACCTAAATCGCAGTTTACGCTATACTGGCAAACAACCAAAATGGCACATGCACCCGCGAAGTGTTCCTTTGCCGGAATAGGAAATATTGCTTGTGCTTCCTCGCGTGGTTAAGACAATTTTTTTCCTCTAAATAAGTGCGTTGTCCAAGTAAAGAACTCTCTAAGAAGCTGTAACCTTTCACCTACGAAGATCACCGAATATGACCTAATTCTGGCAAGGGCGGGAAAGTTTAATCGTTCGCATGAATAAGTAGAAAAGATGGTGGTTTGCCTTGTCTGTAAGCACAGTCTCGGTATAGTTGTACTGGCGGCCAGGTAAAACTGTTCGTATCCTTATCCTGGCCATGAAGGAAAAAAGACTGCCCCTCACTGTAAAAAAAAACAATTAACTGGCAAATAGCGAATTCAAGAAATCCGCGAGATTTTTGTTACCCTTATTCATGTGAAGTCACGTAAGTATCTTCAATTGTTCTGTTTTTACCCCTGTTCTTTTTTTATTAAAGAAGTCGTTGGGCATAAATAAATGGGGAAAAAGGATAAATTAAGTGTAAGGAAGATTCAAATTTTGCTTCGTTTTCTACATAAAGTACCCAGAGGAGTCGCGTGTCACCCGATGTTTACTACAAAGTGACTATTCTACAGGCTTTAAAACAATTTACCTGACATTCCTAAAATAAATATATACAAATAAAAGAAACCAAGTGAAGAAAGGTGTACAGAATAAAAAAAAAACAGACTGTTTCTAAGAAAATAGAATTATTTCATAAATGGAACTGGTTGATTTAAAAGCTTATTTGCATTTTTTCATGACTAAGGTTTATTTGTGCTGTAGTAATTCAATTGACATTCATTTAAATGCATTAAAAGCAAATGAAGAGCCTGACTATCTGCCAGGCTTAATGTTCTAACATGACATAACATAACATTTTATGTTATGTTAGAACATCTAAATTGTATTTTATTTCATTGCAATTGTGAAAATTCCGTTTTATTTGCTTTGTGTGAGAAATAGACATCTGCACTTATTTATTAAGCACATCATAAACCCTCTTTATTTGAACCATGTGGTAGAGTCTATTTCAGTTGTGTAGGAGCTGCTCGTAAGGTCTCTCCTAATTGGTCGCTGGAAACAATGACATGTCATTCTTCCCATTGTTTTAGTATTGTTTGGGGTTAGGGAAACGAACCATTGGTGACTAATCTTCCGAGCAGCTGCTACATGACCTTTCTATTTATCGTTGCTGTGAAAACGTGTTGTATTTGTTTATGCTCTCACCCTTACAAAGAAGATTATTAAGTACCAAGAATAAGTCATAAAGGGTGTCAAGGGCATTTACCCAGCCCTCTTGCAAAATTTTCCAGTGTTCGAACATTGAAGATTTCTGAGTTGTATCATCGAATGAACTTCATGCGAGAATAGCCAGGCCACTAAGCAAGTTTAAGATTTTTGCATGACGTGAAAAAAAAAAAATGTTTGCCTAATCACCTACTTGCTTTTTGAAGGCAACCTCATGTGAGAGGCTTAATGTTTCAACTCAGTTTGTTGAAATGTTTTCCACAGCAAAGAAAGTTTGCTAAAAACCCACGGTATATAAGAGCTGAGACATGAGCGGGAGTAAGGGCGCAGCGGCACGAGGGAAAGAGGGCGTTCCCTATCACATGCTAGAGCTTGTTTACAGTCATCCCTGTTAACTTTGTGAGCCTGAATTAATCTCCACAGCGATTTGTTCTAAACTCCAGAAAAGTCATTCTCAGGCTATTCAAAAACATTTACATTTCTTGGAGTGCAAAGAATTAACAACTTACTGGTAATAATATTATTAGGCCAAGAAGGTTCGTTTCTCACTGATCCCGAAAATCACGCACTTAGAAAGGAAAAGACGAGGAAAAATAGCGAGAGCGAGGAAAATAATATAAGTTTAAAACGACATATTGACACTTCACATCTGTACTGTTCAGCCGTTCTTTAATGAGAAGTAAAATATTTAAATTGAGACATCTTTCAACAGCAGCGACAGTTTGGATAGGGAATTCCCCTAGTGCCTACAGCGGGCTAAGGAGACTTCTGAGACTTCCTGCTTAATATTTGATGATTAAAAAAAAGAGATACAAAAAATATTGTAAATGCGAAATGATTTTCCACAAATAGCGAAAAGAAAAGGGTTGCGAATTCCGCATTCCGGATTCCGGATTTCGGATTCCGGATTCCTTACATTCCCAAACACTGCAAAAACATGGCGGACAGCAATTACAAAGCTCACGTTCACCGCCTTCTCCCCCTTCTTCGTTGGGTTAGAACCATAGCCACATGGAAAACAGTGATTTAAAGTATGCAGTCGTTAGGAATGGACAATTTTCGAGTGGCTATAACCGATTTCTCGCTTTCTATTCTGACAATCCTTCTGAACTTCGCGATGGCAAAACGTCCGCGAAATGGCCAAGTAAGGCAAGTTTCGTCACTCACCCCTCGACCGAAACTGAATGGCCGCCAAAACTTTTAACACGATTCAGTAGCTGAAGGATTGAACTACACAGTGATATGCAGGAGAGCCAGTAAGTGTGAGCAACTTTTGAGATTTAATCCACTGAATTTGGCTAAAATCGCATGTTTCGCTAAATGGGTCAAAGTGGCTAAGTGTGTTTCCTCAGATTTTCTAAACGAAAAGGTGTCGATGATTCTGACCTGTATTATTTTAAAGATAAAGGCTCAATTAAAGGAACTAGTAAATTTGAAGCTTTGGGTCGCACTCTTTTATCCGGAACAATCGGTTGAATTTTGACAAAATTTGCATATTTCACAAGCATCTCAGGTTCTCATGTGGTGCCGAAAGAAAATTCGTCAAAAAAATTTTACAGAAGCGAATTTCTCCAATCTAGTGTCATATTTGTTATATACTTATTAAAAGAAGTCTACAGAAAAATTATGAGCGAAATCTATTTTGTGGGCAAAACTCGATATGAGGATCTTACAGAGACTGGCTCTTAAAGTGAAAAAATGTACAATTAAAACAGGAGCTACTGTGTCATTAAATTTTCATCCACCTTTTTAAGCCTTTTTAAAATTTGTTAATGTTAATTTCATCAGTGAAGAGATGGTTTGGCAAACTGTTCCAGTCTTTGACGATTCTCACAGGGAAGAAGAACCTGAAAACTTGCTTTCCATCACAGATGTATTTACATGAAATCCTTTGGCATTACCATTCAAATGAAACCTCTTTGGCAAAACATTTGCATGGGTGCTATTTAATTATCAGGGCTGTCAGTAAGGGCCTGTAGCTGGCCAAAACCACCAGCTAGTTAGCCATCCTTAGCAGGCTATTTTCATCTCCTTCTACCATAACTGCTAACAAAAAATAAGCACCATTGAATAAAATTGTAAAGCATCTGTTTTCCAGTTTTGAATGACATTGAATGCATATTTAAACAGGTTTAGATCTTTGAAACATTTGAGCCATGCGATGTCGCGAATGCCTGCAACATTTCGATGGCATTGTTCCCAGTGTTGCGAGTATTCTGACGAAAAAACATATCATCCGCAGTGGCCAATACCTCTTGAAAACCCCAGAAAATGCAATTTCTCAGACTCCAAATTTCAAAATGTCCCTAGATGCCTCGGCCATCAAGAACTTGTGCCTGCAGTGCAAGTTCCAAAGCCGCCTACTATTCATTATCAGCCTGCTACTTGAAAACTTTTTGACAACCTTGGTTATTAGGATTTTTGATGATCTGTTTTCCTTAGTTAGGACTGAAAGAGTTTCTCCAGTACTTACAGCATCTCCAGGGTCTCCAGGCTCACCAGGTTCTCCTTTTATACCAGTAAGTCCTTGATCTCCCTAAATACATACAAAGTTTAAATTACTACTACTACCATAAGCACAGCAGATCCATGTCAAACAGACACCACTGGGTTATAAAAATTTGGTCATAATAACATCTTCAGATCAATCAATCAATCAATCTTTGCATCCTATGGGATGCAAGCCATTAATTTTTTTGTGTTTTTGGTTTTCAGGGTGCAGGACTAAGAGGTAACAAAGTTATTTAGATACTTACAGATTGACCTTTTCTTCCTGCTGGACCCGCTTCACCTTTCAGTGCCTAAAAAATATACACAGAGTGTACTGTTACATAATTTATCTCATTATAATAACATAAAAATTCAAAAATTTATTAGATGTACAAGTACCAAAAGTGAAAAAAGAACAAATCAATAGCAATTCCAGTTAAATAAGAAAGATTAAAAAAGTAAAAATGGACAAGTTTTAGGAAGAAGAGAGCTAAAGCAGAACTAAAGATAATGTTTGATGTGGCTAGATGTGATTTAGGCAAAGTTAAATTGCAAGCCAATCCTGTCAGCAGAGATATTTCTCAGACAGTAGATAAGGTTTGATATTTTTTAGAAAAGATAAGAAAAAGTAAAAATGGACAAGTTTTAGGAAGAAGTGAGCTAAAGCAGAACTAAAGATAATGTTTGATGTGGCTAGATGTGATTTAGGCAAAGTTAAATTGCAAGCCAATCCTGTCAGCAGAGATATTTCTCAGACAGTAGATAAGGTTTGATATTTTTTAGAAAAGATAAGAAAAAGTAAAAATGGACAAGTTTTAGGAAGAAGTGAGTTAAAGCAGAACTAAAGATAATGTTTGATGTGGCTAAATGTAATTTAGGCAAAGTTAAATTGCAAGCTAAACCCATTAGCGGTCTCCCCCTCAAGTGTATGTGATCTCTAGGGCAGATATTTCTCAGACAGTAGATAAGGTTTGATATTTTTTAGAAAAGTGCACTCATTCAGTTCTCTTAGGTATTGTGGAATGGTCGTAGAAGGATTGATTTGCCTTTAATAAAATCATCCTCATACCGTTATTTGTTCTGACATGAGGCTTGTATAAGATTAATTTTGTTAGGTTGTATATCTATCACTAGGAGCAGTACAGCAAAATAGAGCTGTCGCAAACAACTGCAAGCCTAGTTCATACTTATGCAATAAGCATAGATATAACTGCAGGGCTCAACATTGCGACCGTATTGGTCGCATTTGCGACTAAGTTCTCTCCCTTTGCGACTGAAAATTCTTCAGCAGTCACAACTTTGCGACCAGTTTTCACCTAAATTAATGAAGAAACACAATTTTAAAAATTTTCTGTCCTTCTTGTTGCAGAGATTTTAAAATGTAAAGGCAAAATCCTGCTCAAGTTCCAAACAACATGTCGTATAAACAACGTTACACGATTAGCTCAATGAGACGCGATTACAGCGGTTCTGTTATAAACAGGTAGGTACCTCATGTATGGGGACTGACTTCTACAACACAAAAACTGAATGTCATTTTTTGATGCAAAAATGTGAAAGACTATTTTTAGTTAAAAATCATAACAATAGTACTGTGCAACAAAAACTGCGAGCCCGGAAACTATATAGATAACAATAATTGTTATAAAGGGTGTCAGAAATTTAAGATGTTTGGCAGTTTGGCAGTTTGGCGGGAACTGTGCACGTACACCTCGTTTGATTGCTGTGAATCGCTGAAAACAAACATGGTGGCTTTTCGGTGGCACGTGTGTTCGTTCCAAAGACTTCACAAGGATTCCGATATCTTTCTGTTTTGGCTTGATTTAGACTTCTTTAAAGATATAACTCTCGGCCAAACATAGACTTTACCATTTTGAGGTACAAGTGGAATTGAAAGGTAAATGCATTGAAAATTTCAATGTGTACACAAGGTTCGCGCTATTTCTGTAAGCATGTTTAATAATTAAGAGCTTGGTGTATTTAGCAACAGGAAACATTAGAGATTTCACATCATTAGGAGACGATAAGATTAATGATTGTTTCGTTTATTGAATTTTAACTTGAGTGCAAATTATCATTTAACATGATTATTTGCGTGGACTCAGTGTACGTTTTCGAAATCGATCAAACGTTCCAATTTACCATCTTGATTCTGCCGTCAAAGTAATTCCGAAACTGTTTTTTTAAACATCATTGGAAATAAATAAAAGCTACTGAAATCAAAGGGTTCTTAATTTATTAGTCAAAGTACTTATTAATGATTAACTTATGCTTTGCAACTAAATTTTGAGAATTTGCGACTAAATTTTCTCAACTGGTCGCAAAATGCGACTTCATATTTTTTTTAATTTCGAGCCCTGAACTGGAAAGATATAACTGCACAAGCAAGGGAAAAAACAAAGGACCTGTTTTTTTTCCCTTTTTTACATGTTATTACTTCATTATGCTAGAAAGAAAAAAAAAACTAGAAATAAATATCAAATACAACAAAGAAAAGCTCAGGAAAAAATACAAGCCCCCAGCAGAAATCGAGCCCAAGATCTTCCAACGTGACTCATATGGTGAGCATGTGGGAGATCTTTTGTTTCAAGCATTTCTTTGTTTTACCTTATATTAATTTGTTACTAAGGGCGCTTTCCATTTGTCAGAACTGACCGGCCAGCCCAATCCCACCGTAATAAGAATTTCATTTTTAATCAAAACTAACCATCCAGATCATTCAAAACCTAACTATTATGTACAAAGGAAATGGTTTTTCAGCAAAACCTCTTGGAAAAAGCCTATTCATTGCCAAAATGTCTGGTCCGGCCATAGTCCGGCCGGCCAGTTCCGACTTTTGGAAAGCGCCCTAAGATTCATCTTACTTAGATGATCAGTTGTCTTCAATAGTTAGAAAAAGTGTCAGATAAACATTACCCTTTGCAAAGGCATGATAACCCAAAAGCACTGCAAAAGTGTAAGTGAACTGGAATCATCACTTCACCAAAAACTAAATACTGCTACTTTTTAAATTGCCACTACTATGAGCAAGGCCTATCAACTTATTCCTTCCTGGTATTACATTTTGTACGTAGCATTTACAGTGTACTTACCGGATCTACCACCGTTGGTACTAAAAGAGACACAACAAACAAAATTAGTTAATATTTACATTACTTCAAAGTAACAATGTGCATTTGTCCCCAGGTCTTCTGTTTACTAAAATTACAAATTTTGCACTAAAACTCAAATTTCTTGATCAAGTAAACATGTTGTGGGAGCACGAGTGTGTGTTTCATTCTGAAAGACACCACAACTACTTTAAAATAAGCAATTAATCTACTGAAAGAATAGCTAATTCTAACCTTCTTGAAAGCATAGAGGCCGTAAAATTCAAAGCAAGCGCGCAAAAGCGTAAGTCACGACACTGGTCCGCCATTTTGTACTTGCAGCCTCGACTTGATGGAACATCAAAAAAATAAGGAGAGAACATCGTCAAGCTCGGTCCCAGTGGCCTCTCGTTGTTTTTAAAAAACACCCGGGGACGCGGTTCTATTGTGCGAAGTACAGTCGCGTTTAATTAATTTTCTGATAGTTTTTCTAAGTTCTTAATAAAAGCAATTTGATTTATTCTGAGTTTAGATACAAATCTACAGAACACAATGAAAATCAAACGGACAGAGGCGTCTCTTGCGAGTCGGTGGAGCAACGGCAAAGACTTCGAAAAGGAAAGGTCTACAATTATTTGTTTCCAAAATGCTGCTTAAAAATAACGATTTATATTTATTTTATAAAGGTATTCTGCGAGTTATGTTCACTCAGGTATGTATTGATGTCTTTTTATTGTTGTCCTGTTTTATTCATTTGTTTATTTTCAATATGCAAGAACATAACAATAACTTGTTTCAGGAGCTCAGAATTTGAAGCAAAATGAAGCTCTGGATACATGCAAAGTAAACAAAAATGGAATTTTCGTGATCAGATCACAACGAACATCTTCCATCCACGGCCCCGTACGTCCTTCGTGCAAAATCTGAATTTACTGAATGGTCGATTGTCCTGTTTACTTGGTATGCGAAAACGTAACATGATATAAGAGAAAATCCTGGCCGAAATATCCCTGAGAATGCTTACATTTTATTCATTTTCTCCAGCTTTCCAAATGTTATAATAACCAAATGGAGGGCTTTCGCTTTGTTTTCTATACGTAAGATTAATAGAAATCAAAAGACTTTCCTGGAAAGAGAAATTGATGCGAGCGCAGAGCTTCCATGCGGCTTTGTTTAGTACTTCGCGTTACAACTCGAGACTTAACACTCTTGCACACACAGAACTCTAAAAATTAAAATCTGCAAAGAAGCAAATTTAGAAAACCACAGATTGAAAAAAGAATAACTACTGAGCTGATTTAACTTAACAAAATAGGGCGAAAAAGCCAGGACGTCTTAAAAAAAGAGATCTTCCATGGTGGGTCTGAATACAATAAACCTTTCATGATCGGTCGACTTCCAAAGAATGAGCTAGAATTTGACAAAAAGAATCGAAATTTTTGCTCGAAACGAGGAGAAGACCAAATAAACGCGTTTAGACAAAATTGACCAAAAAGTCGCGCATAGATATTGCTGAAATAAACAGACAAGCTTCAAGTGAGGATGCATTTGAGGAATTTCTGGGTGCTGCGTTCTCCGTGACCGAGAGTCTGCTGTTAAGTTAAAATTACTTACCCATATCTCCATGTTGGGCTTGTATTCTGCAAATCCATAACGTAAAAAAGAGGGTAATCGCTATTCTAGAGACAAAGAACCCCATCTTTTCAACCCAAGCAGCTTAACGGGGTTGAAACATAAAGGTTCTGTGAACAGCCTCTAATGTTGCCTTGCGCGTGTATGAAGACAGTCAATGCGGCGCGGGTAGATCGCATCACACCCCGCGCGGAGATCAATAAAGGTTTGTATTGTTTTGCCTGTGAAATACCACACTGTTGTCGTCTGAGACAGTGATCGACATGCGAGGTGTCCACTAACAATGATCAACGACAATGTAACACAACAACCATTCACAAAAAGGTTTTTTTCTGCCCTTTCTTGGTATTTTCCATTGGACAGAAAACTCAGAAAGTAAGGGAGCTAAAAAGTAACTTATAAAGGGAGACATAGGGTTGTTTTTACCAAAATCGAGGTCCCAAAGAAGGATAAATCTTCACCAAATGGTCATTTGATACATCCAGGGTTTTTTTTATCTGGATCGTTCTGTCAAAGAAAACAGACGTTCTGTGTAATATGATGAAAGACAGGCAATCTTCTCTAGGTGACCTTTCTTTTCTCTTAGCTCTGCACAATAAAGAAATCCTCTATTTACCAAAGTCGGAGTGGTTGTGGCTTCGCAGTAAATACAATCCAAAGTGTTCTAATTTCGTGAAGGATAACGTCGGTACAAAAGAAAAAGGCCGGGCATGATTGCATGACCGCCACTCGAGTGCTAGAGACGTGACATTGACCTGTCGTGACAATACCGATAGTGTAGTGAAACACTGGGTGATGAAGGGGCCTTTCAATTGAGAAAGGCGGATTGTGCTTGTATTTTTGACACCACTGCGTGACTGCTTTTCAAAAACATAGATTTAGACAACCAATGTATCATTCAATCTATTCATTCACTTTTTCGTGGGTAAAAAAATTAAGTAAAACTAAGATTGTATCGATAGAGACTTGTTCTTTGATCAAACACAAACAACGGTGATAAACATTGTGAGTTTTCGCATTTTTATAAACTTGACGTTTCGTATGCTATTCGACATACTTGATTTTCAAAAGTGATCTCAAGTGACCGTATAAGAAAATGACGAGACTATATAATCAAAAATTACAAAAAAAAAAACAAATGTCAACAGCTGCAGTGAAAAGCTGTTGCTTTTTGTATTCATTACTGTTAAGAATCTTTAATTCTCAATATCATTTCCAGATCCCTTGTAATTTTTTAAATATAAAGTCTCGTCATTTTCTTTAACGGTCACTTAAAATCACTTGTGAAAATGTATGTTGAATAGGATACCAAAGGTCACGTTTATAAAAATGCGAAGCTCACAATGTTTATCACTGCTGTTTGTGTTTTATTTTTGATAAATCTAAGATTGGAAAGGCACAATAAATTTGAGGTGAGAGGACAAGCCTGGGGGGTGTACGCCCTTAACTCGCTGGGTCGCTCGCGCTTGTATGGGGATGTGCTGCTTCGTCCTCTCTGTTCCGTAATTTGGGGTAATTTTGAGGGTGTAATTGAGTGAAAAAGCATGCTTCCATCACCTTATTCTTCCTTTAGTCAGATAAAAAGCAAACATCTTACAATGGCACACTTTATTTTACAAAGTGCTGGAAGCAAACTGACACATACATGAAGTCTTTTGTATAGAACAAACACTAAAGTTTTAAATCTTCATTTGCATTAGATAGGGGAAAAAAAGAGCCACCTATATCAACTATTCCAATAATATTTTTATTTATGAGGAATCTGGTAAGCCTGTTGCTGGGTTTACTGGCATTAACAGTCTTGACTTTGATTTTCTGAAAAAAATAAAGCAAAAAAACTAACATAAGCGCCACTAAAAAACAAGATATTTAGTCTTGTTTCACTGTACATTGACAGTATAATAATTATTATTATTAAACCTCTCTGGCATACTTTCACTTATAATAATAATATTATTAAAATGTATCAGTAAGGCCCTGTTAGGCCTGTTAGGGTAAAATTCCGACAAGTGACATGGCCTTGAAACAGGGACATAAGACCAGATGAAAATGGTGACAATTGACACAAAGATGGGTTGAAAACTGACAGGGACATGGCCTACTCCTCAAAACACCAAACAACTGGATTTTAAATTTCAGCCTAGGGACATAAAATGATGACAATTGCCACAAAGATGGGTTGAAAACTGACAGGGACATGGCCTACTCCTCAAAACACCAAACAACTGGATTTTAAATTTCAGCCTAGGGACATATGTCCTCCCCTAGAGAGAACCTCATCAGTATAAAACGTAAACATGAAGCTGTTTAAACTGACACTCATAGTGATGAAACAGTGACTATCAAACCAAGAAAACTGTGAACATGTAAAATAATTTAGGAATGTTCACTGTATTATCCTGGCCATTGGAGAAGACACAGAGCAAACAGCGAAGTCCCAAACTATTGCTATTGCTACAACATAGAGTAATCTCTTTCTCCTCTTGACACAATACATTTAATACATTTCTTTGCTGTCACAGCACCACCATGACATAAAATTGGGAAATTTCATGAGCAAAATAAGGCTGAATTTTAGCCATCTTCTTAAGTCACAGATTCTCATTAAAGGACAATATCCAAATAATTAAGAAGACATTGAAGCCGTCCAGGGACATCACTACTCAAAAACTGGCACATAATTCAGGGCTTCTGATATTTCGCACAGTCGCGGACCCGCGAAATTCAGGCTTTTCCGCGAAATCCTGCGAAATTCCCCCCAAAAACGTGAAATACCATGAAATCCGGCAGAAATATTTCCAAATACATGTCGGCAAAACATATTTCATACTTATCTTGGCTATTAGACCTGTTTTATTCACCCCAAATGTCCAAATTTATCTTGAAACTTCGTCACTGCAACGAGCAAACAACATCCCAAAACTACCAGGCGTTTTTAGATGAACGTTGCAAAAAACTGGGCACTAACCATAATCTCAATAGCTTTAGCATTCCCTCATTTTTCGAGCAAACTGTTGTTTAAAAAGCAAATTATCCCTGTTAAAAAAACGTTAAAGAACGCTGGTCATATCGACACGAAAATTGAGTCAATTTTAGCGAAATTTGCCAAAAAAAATTCCAGCGAAATCGGCTGTTTTTTACTGATTTTTTCTTGGCAAAATTTCCCGTGAAATCGGCTGATTTTTCTAAGAATTTGCCCCTGAAAATCCTTCAAAATTTAAATTTTTTCCGCTAAAATCCCGTGAAATCAGCCGATTTTTCTGCGAATTTTGACTTTTTTCCCGTGAAAATCCCGTGAAATTGGCTGATTTTCCCACGAATTTGCCCCTGAAAATCCCGCAAAATTTTGATTTTTTTTCCGCGAAATATCAGAAGCCCTGATAATTTGATTGGTTGATTGCTGAAACATTTGCATAATTATGCAAAATGTTAGTGGAATAAATATTATTGTCATTTGCTATTAGGGGGATCGCAAACATTGTGTATTCGCATGGAGTTCAAAATGCCAACAGTCTTTACTATAAAAAGGAAAATGAATTTACCTTCAGATATGAACAGGTGGGGTGCTAGGCATATACAGCTGTAGGTATCGTGTTAGTACTATTAGATTTAAATTTTTGTTTTTCTAGCCATTTCTAGCTTTAGGTTTTAGTTTTAGTTTTCAATAGTACTGGTTGTAAATTTTGTTTTTCTAGCCTGTTTAATACTTAGTTAGTTGTAAGGCATGTTAGGTTTTATATCTGTGAAGCACTATAGGGCATCCTTTTGGATATAGTGCTATATAAGTAAATAAACATCGTTATTATTATTACTATTATTACAATGATGATGATTATGATGATGACAATGATTATCATTATTATTATTATAAAGAATCAATATGGAATTTAATAACAGTAAAGTTTTTGATACCATTACTGTCATGGTTGCTTAAGTTCCCTATTATTGCAGACGTCTCAGCATAAGTCGATAACTGGATTCATTAATTGGAAAGGTAAAACAGGAAAGGTACTAACCATGAATGAGTGTCATTGCACTATGATGTTGTTGATGGGGATGTGAATGAGTTTGACGAAAAAGCCAATGAAGCCCATGATAGCAAAACCAATAGCAGTGGCAAGGGCAATCTTCTGAAATTCTGCGAACAAAATGAGATGATTCACCGTCAAGCCTAGAAATGAAAACTCCTCTTGTGGTTTTAGGCATCGGAGATCAGGGAAGTCTCTGTTTACTATGCAGAATTCTCCGACTAAGGTTCAGTAGCCTATGACTATTTTTTACCCAGACATGGAGCCTCTTTCAAAATACTCTCCTGTAATGTTACACCTTTGTCCTGCCACCAGAATTCTTAATGAAAACCCTGTTAAGGCTCTAATTCAGTCAAGATTACAGTACAGGCCACGGGCATTGCAGCATTACACGCGTGTTTTCTGCGTGGAAATCCACCATATTGCACGCAAATTCCACGAGAAAAACACACATGAAACACCATGTAAAAAAATCCATGCAAAAATACATGAGAAAATAAACGCAAATTTGCATGTAAATTTTACACGCAGATTGTTATAATTTGCGTGTATTCGGTTTTACTCGAGTTCTTACAGCATAATGTCTGCATGGCGGCGGAGCGAGTGCGGTTGTATGTACTTGTGCGAGTGGCTTTGTTTTTGAATATTTACATCTACTTCGCTATACTTCACATATGTGACATGATTTAATTTCACTACATAAACGTTGCTTCTCTTTAGGTTGTTTGTACGGAAAAGTGTTGAATTTCAACTTACATCCAAGTTTTGAAACTGAATGAGCATTGATTTTAAATACTTGCATGTACTTCATTTGAATCTTCATTTGTAGATTTCGCAAATATGACATGACTCAATTTCACTATGTGAACATTTCTTCTCTTAAGGTTGTTTGAATGGAAAAGTATTAAATTTCAACTTAGAGAAAGGTTTCAACTAAAATCATTTTCAGTTATCATTCCTGTAACATGACATTGTAATTTACATCTCTTTTATATTTTGTTGATGGGTTGCGTATACATTTATTTTGTTTACAGCATTTCTTGTTCTTTTTGCATGAAATTAAATTTCTTTTAGCTTGCAATGCCGGCATCACGCAGTCGCGTCGCTTTAGGGGAATGTCTACTTTTCAGCAAACAATACGGCCATTGCAAATTTCGTTATTGCAAGAACTATTAGTTACCAAGGATAGGTTTTTCTTTAAAAGTTTTCGGTTACACGGCCACGCCAATTTTAATCTTCGGGGGGATTATGGACAGATTCTTTTACATGGAAGAGATCCTGCAAAACACCCTTCTTCCCTTCATCAAGGAGACCTTTCTGGACAACAACTACCGATTTCAGCAGGACGACCCGAAACATACCAGTACGTGAAACTGTTGGTCAATATTTGCCAGCTAAATTAAAATATTTGGACTGACCAGGACTGTTGTGATTGTGGTTAGGATTTTCATTTTATTTCAGGATAAAGAGAATAACTAGCTCGTAAAGAGTATTTTATTAGTTCATTGAGAGAGTGATTATTACAGCCACCTACAAAGCATTTTTAGTTAATTTGTAAAACTACTATACAAGCGCTTTGTCTTTCACTATTTCGCAGGTAATCTTGCAAAGCAATTCATTGCTGATAATGATATTAATTACTGGCCCACACCAGCAGAGTCCCCTGATTTAAATCCTACTGAGAATCTGTGGCACGAACTAAAAAGCTTTCTACGACGAATCATCAAGCCATACAACAAGGAGGAACTTATACGCAGCATTAAACAGTTTTGGGACAGCATCACCCCACGGAAGTGTGAAAAGTACATTAGACATCTGGAGAAGGTGGTTCCAGCAGTAATCAGGCGCCAAGGAAAGGCATCCGGTTTTTGATATAGGATAAAAGTTTTAAGGATCTTTAAGTTAGTGTTAGAAACTCTGTTTTTTTTTTTAGCACACGGCGTGTCACAATAACATGCAAATTCAGGATGAAATTGTATCCAAGTTTAGTAATGCATTGTAATTTTTTAGCAATAACTAAGGAATTTACATATCATGAAGCTCGACGCTAATTTAGACATCGCGTAGATATACGATTATTGTTGTAAGTTACATGTAATTTTAGAATAAATGCAGATGTTTTTAAAAACGTTGTGTGGTCTTAAGTGACACTCGTGCGAATCGAACTTTCTACTTAAATCAAACTTTCGAGGTACGTTCAAATGTTAGTATTTCAGTTATCTGGGCTAAAAATGTTCAAAGTTTTTTGACCGAATGAACATTGTTTTCAAATATTTAAATATTCTTCGCCTGAATCTTCATTTGTAGACTTCACAAGAGGTCATAAAAAGGTTTCAACTAAAATCGGTTTCAGTTATCAATTCGCAACTATTTTGATGGACGAACTACTATGTCATCTGACGCTGTAATTTACATCTCTGTTTTAGTGATGGGTCGCCAACTCGCTTACTCAAGTCAATTTCCCCTGGACTTCCTTCATACAGCCAGTTACTGTAATTGTACCCTAGCAAACTCGAAGTAATTTTTCTTTCCCTTCAGATCATTTCTCTACAATTTTACCATCGATAACTCAAACCATGTTTTAAGCGCATATTGTAAACAAGTTTGAAAAAAAAAAACAGTGTACTGAAGTCCGAGCGCCTGCTACGCAAGCTAAAACATTGAACTTATTTCAAAACAACAGTCGTAGCATGGATTTTGCGAGGAAATCCGCCATATTGCACGCAATTTACACGCGTGTAAGTGTTGCATTGCCCGTGGCCTGCACTGTATATGCACTGTTTATTCTTGTTCTGTTCTAGGACCCTGTTTCCTTCTTTTTTGCTTCTCGCAATGCTGACTAAGGGTGCTTTCCAAAAGTTAGAGCTGCCAGCCGAACTTGTCATTCAATATGAAAATATGCTTTTTAAGTGTTTTGCCTGAAACCCCATCAACCTCACGCATATTATTTAGGAATTGACTGATCTAGCTAACAGTTGTGATTAAAAATGAAATACTTATTATGACGAGCATAGTCTGAGCAGCCAGTTCTGACAAATGGAAAGCACTTGAAGTATCAACGTATCAGTGTATCCACTTCAACATACACTAAGAACAGCAATAAAGCTCAAAATATGTCTTTTTGTCATTCTTAAAGCCTATGAAAGGAAGGATCATGTATCCATGTATTCAGCTCTTTCAGGGATACAGCTTGAAAGTAGCAGGGAATTACTAAGTGTATTATATTATTGGGACTAATAATCCAAGACCCAAGACAATGAATTGATCACTTGTACCGTTCCAAGTTGGCCACAAAGGAGCAAGAGAACTGCAACTTGGGATTTAAATCACCATAATGTTAAGGGATTTTAAACGATCCAAAAGCAGATTAAAAAGAAAGTATTCTGATAAGTTTCTAAAGTATACTATACTAGAAGATTTTCACTTGACCACAAAAAAGACAAACAAAAAACCGCTGGTAAATATATATCCAAGAGCTTTATAACCTTACGATCAGGACAAAAATTGGAACATTTTCTCAACAAAATACTCAGCTAAAGCTTAAACCAAAGAAGATTACAAACGATTTCGGGAACGTCACTTAACAATTGAAAAATAAGTCAACAATAATTTTATTACCTTTCCTATCTGGTTTCGTACATCTTTTCACAAGTCTCATCGAGTCTTTGGCGAACTGCTTGCATGGTTCAAGAGCGTTGGTGATCTGGTCCATTTTATTGCTTTAATCCTTTTGAATATAAACGTAGAAGGTTAGAAAGAGTTTCAAAGCGATTTTAGACCAACGACTAAAGAGAATAACGATTAAACCAAAGTTTTCCTTACCGGAAAGACTCCTCACAAAGTAGATGTCGTGTCACTAGAGGAAGAACGAAGCTTGGTGTTGCATTATGGGAAGGAAAAATTTTTTTCCGCTGACCAAAGACCATCCAACGTGGGCTCATTTGGAAAACTCCCATATTACACGTATGTCACGGCATTTTCACGGACGAAGTTGTTTTAAGACACATTTGAGGGCACTTTTTCCCCCGAAAATAGAATGCCCACCATGTCTATGAGTGCATTCGAAGGATAAGCTAAGATATCAAAAAACGAAAACTAAATGTTACTGCTAAAAGGCAAAAAATATCATTTTCAGGTGTGTAAGTTTTGCCGACTGGTTTACGCCAAAACCGTACTAAAAATAAGCTGGTCTGTGAAAACGCCGTGAGACGAACACATGGAAGTTGATTGCTCGCTCCCGGTTATGGGCTCCTGACCCATGGGTAATTTAATAGGTACCTGACGTTGAGGATGATGTTGTCTCACGAATAAAGAGTTTTCTTTTTTAACGAGGAGAGTCTCCTCCAACCAGAGCAAAAAACGCTTCAGCCGGGAATGCCTGCGACTTAAGAAAAGCTTTTCCATGGCAATCTGAACCTTTTTCAAGAACATTAACGTGAACAAAGGAATCGGATCTTCCACGCGCAATTAAGTCTTCCCGATTGTGCTCGACAACTTTTGAGCTACTTTTGACGTTTGGGGCAACTTTTTCTGGTTCTAGCAACCTCGAGCAATTTTTTATCTTTCTGAACAATTTTTGAGCAAAATATAGGGTTAGAACACATATAAAGCACAAAAAAGTAAACGATTTCATAGAAAACTTCAATTTATTGGAATTTCATGAAGGTCAAGATAGGAATGTCTTCTTTAGTAAACAGTTTAGCAACCTTTTGAACACACAATTTCTCACTTGTCCACTTTTCGCAGGCCTAAGAGGGCAATTATTGCCGTATGAATAATTAATTAGTATCCTTAAATTTTCTCCCATATTTGTGAGCGATACTTTAAAGCTAAGTTTTAAGGTATTTTATTTCCTACTGATGATAGCAGTTATTGTGAAGAACGAAAATAAAGCTTAAAATCGACATTTGTATAAAAATGTCCAGAAATTTTGAAGTATCTTTTGAAATTTAAGAGGCAACTTGTGAACTTTTGGCAATGTTTTAGCACCTTTTTGGAATTCCCAGCATTTTACGAGCACAATCTGGGAAAGGCATGCGTGCAATGGTTAACGGTTAGTAACTGTAAAGGCTAAACAAGATCTTCAAAGCTGATTGGTTATGAAAACCCTTATTAGATCAAATGAGAATATCGTTCCCCTTGTCACCTCTCTTATGCGTTCTCAAATACCGAGAAAAAAAATGTGGGTTTTTTTTTTGAGCTTAGAAAATTTTCGGAGCTGAGATATCGAACTTTCTAATTCTTCTCTCATCCCCAAAAAATTCCCTGAAATGGCGACAATTTGACGGCGAAAACTGCTCTCTCTCTCTCTCTCCGTTCTAACCAAACTGACGGTAGGATTATTTTTGTACAATTAATTTTTTAAAGCCATGCTCGCTCCAAATGGATTACGAGGAGCCCTTGGCCGGGCTTCAAAGTCGTCCTACGTTCCCTCGTCAGCTGAGCGAAATGTGGAAAAAAAGAAAATGACCAAATGCGCAAGTGAGGCACATCATGATTTGACTTTCTTCCCGAGCAGGGACGCCAACATTTCTCGCGTCTCGCGTCTTCGCCGCTTGTCGCTTGCGTTTATGCGTACCGCTCCACTAACTTTGAATAAAATAAGACACTGCTTGTAGTCTAAGCTTTTTATTTGCACTTTCAGCGCGAGTCTTTTGTTCAAGTAATTTTACTCCGACTAGTCCAACCTGTTTCTCTGTAGTGTGATGTAGTTGAGAAATTGCAATAGGTTCATATCTCGCATTCCTATATGTCAGCTTTCAACGGTAATTTCATGCAGTATCGTTTGCTACTCGTTATCAGCAAAATAAGTCCTCGATATTTTTAATTTTCATTCTCACCCCGTGGTATTCTCCCTTCAAGAAGAGCCTCCACTTCTTGTGAAGAGTAGAAAAGGAGTTCACCAAAATTGAGCAAGCGAAAGGCTCAAGCTCCCTCCCAGGTTCTCTCTCCTACCCGTGCTAGGAGAGAGAGAGAGCCTGGGAAGGAGGTGGGCAAAAGGCTCGGTTTACAGGGTGTGCGGCGTTGTGAATCGGGAGACTTGGTATGAGCGCATGGCACGAGCATCGGCGCCGGTGTCATGTTAATAAATCCGGAAAATAAATAAACTTTATTTAGTCATCTTCGTGTTCCGATACATCTGTTTCCTTTCTTGTTTTTCTAACTTCGGAGCTCTTGCCGCAACGTTTCCATTTCATTCGGCGGTTTTGGAACCAAATCTTGACTTGAGTCTCCGTTAACATAAGACTGGTGGCAAGCTCGTATCGCTGTGGCCGAGTCAAGTATTTCTGCGCTTGGAACTGACGTTCCAATGTTAGAAGTTGATGACTTGAGAAGGCTGTGCGAGGACGACGCTGTTTTCCATTCATGATGAAATTTCGTTGGTGAAAATGTTGATGAGGGTAATCTGTCAAATAGAAACCAAAAATGCACAATTTATTTTATGGCTCTTATAAATGAGAATCTTTTCAATTGTTTTCCTTAAACTGGCCACTCTGTGCGTCTTCCAGTCGCCAGAAGAGCGGTTTTTAGCCTCGTTCTCGCGCTCCATGCGGTCTCTCTCGCGCTGTCAAATTGTCCAAGAACAAAAAAGAAAAGAAAAACATCTATGGGCAGGTTAGAGTGCTCGTATATTTCTTACATTATGCCAATAACTATGTTACGTTTAGTAAATTATGCTCTTTTTGCCAAAAATGCAGTAATTATACTTCTAATTTTTACTTTGAATGGTAACTACTCCTAAAAAACTGTGCAACAAATTAAACAAATAAATGGCAAACCATTTACATGCCCTATTCTTGAGCCAGAAACTTTACTAGCGCATATTTTTAAATTATAAATTTTTCGGGCTATCAATGTCTTGCAAAGTATTTGCAGCGGACACCATTTTAGGTGACGGAGCTAGTTATGCGCATACGTTGAGTCCTGCGGAACGAGTCCTGGGTCACTTCCTGTGGGACCCAGGCCCCATCAATACTTCAATTTGCCTGTAACACTGATCTCCGGCTAAAGGCAAATGGTTGCATGATCAGTGAAATTACAATTTTGTGCTGTACGACTAGCCAAAAGTACAAATTATGCTAGCAGTGTCCTTTTTCAGAAAATACTTGAAAATTATGCTCGTATTGACGAATTATGCCAAAAATTATGCTAGCACATTTTATCAAAGCCCACATTAGATCTAGACTTCTCAGTGGCCTCACTGTTTCTACTTCCTCCACAGGCTTTCCCAGAGTTGAGCGGAGAGCACGAAATTAAAGCAGGGTACTGGAGACGAGCGAAAAGCACAAGTGGGGTATGATGGGAATGAGCGCATACCGGGAGTTTTTTTCTCCCTTCGCGCCATCCCATCTCTCCATTCGCCCCCGCTTCCTAACTTATCAACTAAAATATCCCAAAACAAGCCATCGCCAGCGATTAAGAACGAAGCAGATTTTTCTCTCCCTCCTCCACTTCGCGCTTTGTGCCCAATGTCTCGTGCTCGGCTAACAACACATTAATCTCCGACGTTCTCAGATCTCCCACGGCCAAGCGTGAAACAGAGTGAGATCTAGGTACGACCTTAACTACACCAGTGATGCAGGCTACCAGGAATTGCTCATATTTTTTTGATAGCTGTCTGTTTTGCATAAGTTGGGCGTTTTTTCTGCTTTCACCACGGTAGTGTCAGGGATTTTCAATGCCTTAGACCGTTAGGCTTTTCTGGGGATTGATAACGAGCTCGAGCATATTACGAACAAGTCTGAAATTAAACAAGAAAGCAAGCGAATTTGAGAGGAAGAGCTCCTTCTCTCCTCATTCCCTCCCTCTTCTCTAACCTCGCCAGTTTGCCCTCTCGACTCACTGAAAAGCGGACTGTTAGGTGCCCCTCTCGCTTGGCCTGCCAACGGATGTTTTTTCGTTTTTCTGAGAAGAGACATATAGAGATATAAGGAGGGAATGATCGCAAACTACCTAGCCCTACCTACACTCAGGCATTATATATGCTTGTTCTATGCTTCTGTATGTGATGGGGCATTTTTCAAATTATCTTTAATTCTTGTGGATAACCGGATTTGTCTATGCTGTGAGTTAAAGTGGCCCCAAGAGAAACTGAAAACAATGCTTATGCAAAATTTTGGGGTGTCAAACAAGGAGCATTACGGTATGTTATGGTATTTTCTGGAGTGGTCAATTCAAAGGAATCTATCCTCTCCTTACTCCGTAAATCAAGCTCAATCTCTCTTGCGTAAACTGAACCCCATTCGTTGGTTTTCGTGAGCTCTTGTTTGTTCCAGGCTTGTAATTAATGAAAAAAATTGAATCGGAAATCAAGACCCAGTATTCTGGTAATCAATCCTATTTCAATTATAGAATATTATAACTAACCTTCTTTGTTCTAAATGTCGATAGATCAGTTTAATTTAGATATTTGGCGAAATAGCCTACGCTTTGCGTGGAGAAGATCCTGTCCCCATCATTCACCCACAACGTTTATTGTATAAGTCCGAAAAAAGCTAACTCAATCAGTGGCATTTATTCCAAAGAAGTGCATTGTACTAAAGCCGCCTGATAGTTTTCTGATCACTGAGTTCCCTAGTTCAGAATTCCTATTTGTTTCATTGCTCTGGAGCATTGCCTACTACATTGCATGAGATTTTCGCAAAAGAAGGGTGTTAGTTCACAAACAGTCTATGGGAGTCTCAATGGGGTTAACCGTCGACCTTTAAACGGTGTAAAATTTAACCGTCAGCCGTCAAAAAAGGTAGTTTTTTCCGTCAACTGTCAAAAATTGAGAGTCATCTTAACCGTCAAAACGTTTCAAGGTATTTCGAATCCCGCTATTTCAGCTGATCTTCACGGCCTTTTGGCTCTGGAAGAATCTGTTAACTTGAAAACCCACAGAGCCATGTTCTCAAAAACACTCTCTCTGAACAGTACAAGACCTTACAACTTTGTTTTGTCCTGAAAATAATTCGAAATTTTATACGTGAAAGGCTGAGGCAGCCTCCAAAACACGACAGTTAAAATTAATTTGCACACAACTTGATATTTACTTGCTTTAACTTATGGACGAAATTTTCACTAACTAACCGTCAACCGTCAAAAGCTCTAAAATTTAGCCGTCAACAGTCAAAATTGGCGAAAAATAACCGTCAACCGTAAAAGCTACCACCCCATTGAGAACCTTGTCTATCTACAATGAACTGTAAAAAGGACTGAAAATGAATAACTATGGGAAGCCAATAAACTGGGTCAAATCTCCAGCCCTGATCTCATGAATTAAGCCTACCTGATAACTTTGTCACCCTACTTTTCTGAATTCCATGAAATGACGAGGTATTTCAGAGGAGACGTGACTACTTCACTTAACTAAATCCTCATTGTTTGTTTGGACAAAATTTACCGCCAAAACTTTCTTGATAAAACGTTTCTTCGATGGTGTAATGCTGTATTGATGTTCTTGATGGTATTTAGCTTTGCCTTATGAACAAACCGGCAAGGAGCTGCGCGCCGTGACGGGCTTGGCTTTCTTTTTACCAATCGGGTTTCCACGCTTAAGTACAGATACGAAGCTGGACCACTAAAAAGCAGGAACAATGAAGTGATAGTGTTTAAATATCTTACCCTGATAAGCATAAAGATGTCTGTCATAATACCAGGGTGGGTAGAATGCGCTAGGCTCGCTAACATGACTGGAACAGTTTGGATGCGGCGAACTGCAGCAATGGCCCATACGTTGTTCCCATGTTATAGGCTGTACCCTCGGCAACAAAATCGGTCTACGAGCGGCAGTGGTTTGCGAAGTTTCCTCCTTCCGTTTCGCTTTCGCTGCCTCTTTGGAAAGATCTTCGCCTAAAATATCATCAATTCTAAAGGATCTGTGTTGCATTTTTTTCGGCAATGTCAAGCGAATGCGCTCATAGTAACGAATTGGGTTGTCTCTAGTTTGACGGGGTGTCTTTTTCACGAAAGGATGTAAACTCACTTAATGTTATTGTAACTATACTCTTGTTCATACACTATTCGCAAATTCAATTACTCTCTGCTGTTGTGATTGGCAGCTTTTGCGACAATTAGTTTCTAATCTTTTGTTAATGAAACTAGATGAACCTTGAATAAAGCTCAAAGTAGGACCATCACGCCCTCATTAACATTAATTTAGATATAATTTGCTTAAAGTTCTTAATCGCCCACATCGCGACTTTGATTGTGCATCTGCTAGGGTATCAATGAAAATATCAATAACTTCTTTTTTTGCCACAGAAATTGAACAATAGAACCGCGAATCTAATTTGACGCCTTTGAAGCGTTTCTAAAACGCTATTGCGACAAATTAAACAGACAACGCCACTTTTAATTCCAGGAAAGAAAGATTAAGTTTCATGGATTAAGAACTACTGTTTGCTAAATTCTTTTGTTGGCCTTAGGATTAAGATAGATTTTAAAACCAAAGTTTACATCATGCACAATGAAATTCCTTCCTTTTCCTGTAGATGGCATATGCACGTCAACTTAAATTCTTAACATGGGAGAGTGAGATGAAGCCAGTTTAAAAAAGTCAAACATTGGAAATGTTACCATTAGAAAGACTTACAAAAGATATTATACTTTTTGTTAGCACCGCATATAAAGCTCACCATCGAAATTTGAGATTATAAATATCTCACGCTTTCACAAATGCAAAGAAAAAGTGATTGATATTTCAGAAAATAGCTATCGGCCGTTGACCAATCCCGAGAGGTGTAAGCGACTTTAACAGCAATCAAAACTCTACCGCCCGTCTCTGCTAATAAACTTTACAAGACTGTGTATACATTTCAAAGTACACATGCATAAAATTCGAATACCTTATTTAGAGGACTTACACAAAAGTTGTTTGTTTTTTAGACCCGCGACTTAAAACGTCGATCGACAATCACGCACAAAGAGACAAATTTAGTCTCTTTTGATTTTCATGCAAATGCTAAAGCGTGGGCTTGCGAAATTACTTTCTTTGTCTAACTTACAGTAGTGTAACGACAAGGCCATAAACAGGAAATCGCGTTCCTTTTAATCATCCGTTGTTAATAAGCTTTGTCCTTTGTTCACGACAGATTTCTTTCTTCTTGGATCTCGTGCTCTTTATGATTTTTATTAGCGATGGAAATTCAATTTTAATTAGCTTTTGTCTTTCTGTACAGGTGAAGACTTAAAAGAGTTTCCTATAATTTGTACCTTAATTAACCAAAATCGTTTTATTTTGAAAGGGCTACCCAGGGCAAAAATCAATCTTCTATTCAGATAAATTCATTAGCCATGTAATTTTGTCATTTCTGTTTCGAACTCGTCAATGATTGCTCAATGAGAAACATGCACAGGAAACTATGTCTCGACTTTTTTTCGGGTCATTTATTTATTCAATAAAAGTAAACGCTAAAATTGAATATTATGTAGTAATTATGATCTAAACGAGTCTAAAATACTCAAAATTAACGCTTTTCTGTTAGTTCAATTTGCAAACAGAAATGCCATGTTACCTAGCTAATGAGATTTCGATGAACTTGCAAGCGAGCCTACGTAACAAGACGTAGTTGATTTAAGTAATACCACTAGCTTAGAAACAAAGAAGAAGTAAAAAAGAAAGTTTACAAAAGGAGCAAAATATTTGTAAGCAATAATAAAGCATTTAAGCTCTCCTTGTTTTTCTTGATGAGCAGCTTTACAAGAAAAGTCTCGATTTTTTTAAAATGCCCTTCGGCAGCATCCCGCCTAAAGGGACAATCTGTACATGGTAATTGCCCTCTATTTTTTTGGCGTCGCATATCAGTGATGTATGATCAGAACAAGGATATAGATTGTTAAATAGATTGAACAATTAATTAAATATAACATCTCAAATGAGAAATGGAAGAGTACAGGATAGTTAAATGAAAATGTCATAGCAATCAAAGGCAAATTAATCTACAGCATATGACTTCTTGCATATCCGCTGGGCATGGGTCTTCACGTTCACCGCCATCAGAGAGCGTTTTCACATGACGTCACGGCGGCCATATTGGTGTTCCAAAACAATGAAACGGCGGCCATGTTGATGTACCAAGAAAATCCCCTGGGAGTTTAACTCTTTTCTCATGTAAATGATTTCTTTTGTTCCAATAAATTAGCATAGATGCTGGCCACGTTAGTGAAAACGCTCTATAGACCATTCTAAGTTTTATTTTTGGACAAGTAAGAGAACTCTGTCAACGTCTCTGGAAAGAGCGCTTTTAAATTAATAAAGTTACCTAGTCTGACAGTGATTTGCTGAAAACAAACGAACATATAGCTCCTCAATGTCGCCAAATTTTCAAGACTTTTGTATGGTTTGGGGAAATTCTCTGCGAGGGTCTGAATGGGGGGGGGGAGGGGTCCACTTGTCGGTTAAAATTTAGTTACTTTGTCGGTAGTCGGTTAAAATTTTCGATCTTTGTCGGTTAATCTCAGTTAATAAGTAAAGATACATGTTAATTATTAATATTTGTTATGCGTTTCACTCAGTTTCAAGACTTTGATCCCTATAAAACGTGTAAAACTTGTAAAAATGCATCAGTTGATTGAACTTAAACTTCATTATGCAACATGATAGTTTATTAATCACCTTTGTTTGCCAATACAGTACCGATAAAATCACCAAGGCTTTTATTGCAAATACGAACTTGGTTTCCCTGTTGATTACAGGGCACCATAAAAATAATGAAGAGAGGTTAATTGGACACAACCTTTTGGATACGTTTATTATTTTTCAGTGAAAAACTGCAAGGGGTAACAGGTTGCACATCTATACCGGCGTGAAATCGTGTGTTGACCTTTAATATTTTGGCTCTAACAAGAATGTTGTTTGCCATAGTTTTCCTTTCTTGTAGGAAATAAGGGGTGGTTCTTTAAAAAATTAGCAAGCGGTTGGTTTTGTATGTCTACTTATCCATTCAAGCTTCTTTTACAGCAAACACTAAGGGCTGGTATTGTGTGACGAAAGGCAACATTTCTTTTTCTTCCTTCCTGTTTGACAAATCGGTGGGTGACAAGGGCCAAAATGTATGCTGGAAGGTTTCCGTAGCCTTCACATCACGGATAACTTTTTCGCTGAATCTCAGTTCCTTTAATTGTATACAACTGTGTCTAAAAACATTGTCTCTGTAAATTTCGGTGGTGAATTTAATAGTATGATGATGTAAGTTAAGTTGCTTCTTCGAAGAAAGTTACGATGTCTAGTTTAATAAAGACGGTTTAGCTTAGACTTTGTGTTTCAATATATGAGATGAAAATGTTGGCAGAGGAAACTGCTAGCGCTGTCTTTGTGCCCATCGCGGTACGGTGGGTTTGTAGGTAGAGCTTTCCGAACTATTATGCCGACGATACCGTTATTTTTACTGCTGCTTCAAACATTGACCAACTACAGCTGACCTTAAGCCTTGACCTCAATAACGTCTCTAACTGGCTAACTGCGAACGGTCTTTTCCTTAATCTAAAGAAAACTGAGTATGTTTTATTTGGAACTCGGCAGAGGCTAGTTAGATCTGAATCTCATAGTCCGCTTTGCATGGAAGGAAAGGAAGTCAACCAAGTAAAGTCGTTCAAGTACCTAGGAGTCTTGCTTGATGAGTGTTTATCTTTCAACGATCACATAAGCTATTTAAGGTCAAAAGTTGCTAGCAGACTTGGCCTCCTGTCACGATCACGAGGTTGTTTGACCACGGAAGCAGCAAATAAGATCTATTTGTCCACGGTGCTACCGATATTAAGCTATTGTGATACGTGCTTTTGCCCTCTTGGAGGCACTAACAGAATGACTCTTGAACTCCTTCAACGACGAGCTGCGAAAATTGTATACGGTTTTAAACCGGACTTAGCCACGGAAACAATACTCGTGAACCTACGCTGGCCGACTCTTACAAAAACCATGGAAAAGCACTGTGCACTGTTGGTTAACAAGTGCTTGGTCGGAGAAGTTCCTCTATACTTTAAAGACTATTTCATGTTACGCTGCCAGAGCGACAACCAACATGTTTTTAATTAATAGATCCACTAGATCGTCAATCACTGACATTATACTTCCCAAATTTCATTTAGATGTCGCTAAAAAGTCTTTTTATTATCATGGTGCATGCATATTTAATAGCCTTCCAACGAGCATAAAGATTTTGCCACCTAAGGAGCGTTTCAAGGCTATCTCCGATTTTTATTCTTAGGTCATTTCTTAGAACGTTTCCAATCTTCATCCAATTTTTATGAGAACGTTATTACCTTTTTCTAAGCTTTTAATTTTGAACATTATGGATATATGTTATTTTTACATACTCTTTTTATTTTTACGTTATACAGGGCCCCCGTTGATACCAGTCCTGTGACTGAAGGGGTCACCCTGTTTAAACATCGATTATTATAACTGGAACGATTTTCTTTGAGGATTAATCTAAGCATTTCTCGCATGTAATGTGTAGGACTAGGCGGGTTGCTCCGTAGAAATTTTCATACGCTCTGTAAACCGATTTCAATAACCTCGTTTTGTAGTATATTTGTAAAAAGACTTGTGACGTGGTATCTTTGGTTACTTCCTAAAAAAAGGTAGAAAAAATACAATATACTCTTCTTCTAAAAAAAAATATAGATAATGTCGGTCCATGTCGGCAGTCGGTTAATGTTTTTCCTCTCGGTAGGCGGTAATTTTTTTCGCGTTTTGTCGGTAGTCGGTAATATTTTTTGCCCTTTGTCGCTAGTCGGTTAACGCCATTCACACCCTCCTGTGCCCCCACAATAAAATAGTCCTTAAAATTTCGCGACTTTGCGGAGATATATCTTCTCGAGCTTAAGACATATCACTTCGAAAAATGGTAAAATTGGATGGGTTCATTAAAAACGAACATTATTTTTTAAAAAACCACAAGTACGAAAACATGTTCGGCAACAGTAAAGGGTTTTTCACTAACACGGGGGTAAAATAAAGGCTTGAACCAAAACTGCCGGAAAGGCTGACAATACGGCAAAGGGCTGATTTCTGAGAGACCAATATCTTGGCTGACAAAATTGGCATCAAAAGTGACATCTGGCTTCAGTAAGGCCCGTTTCAAACGTCGTGCTACTGCCGTGCCGAAATGAATTGATCGAATTAAACTCGACTTTAGCACGGCAGTAGCTCGACTTGGTTTCAAACGTCGCGCTACTGCCGTGCCGAACTAAATTCATAAATTATAAATACCGCTAGAATACGTTTCTTTATTCTTGTGTTTTATTTTCGGCAACAGCCGTTCTATTCGACTGAATAAATTCGACGTCTGAAACCAAGTCGTGCTGGTGTCGTGCTATAGTCGAGCTACAGTCGAGCCAGCTTAGCACGGCAGTAGCACGACGTTTGAAACAGGCCTAAGCATTTCTACATTTAACCACAGCAGGACCAGCTAAGTCCCTAGAGCGCCTGACTGCAGCGCGGGAGATCGCGGGTTCGATTCTCGGGTTCGATTCCCGGGACCCGAACCAATTGTCAGGGTCTTAAAAATAAAAGAGAAATTGACCACTCCAGAAAATACCATAACATTCCATTATGCTCTTTGTTTGTCATCCCAAAATTTTGCATAAGCATTGTTTTCAGTTTCTCTCGGGGCCATTTTGACTCCCAAGAGAAACTGGAGACAATGCTTATGCAAATTTTTGGAGTAACAAACAAAGAGCATTATGGTACGTTACAGTATTTTCTGGAGTGGTCAATTGGGTCATTTGAGGTTTCTGGGAAACTGCCCACCTACCCCTCCCTTAAGCTAACAGTAACACTTACTTCTTATCTAGGGCAAAATGTTAGTTAAGGGAGGGGTAGGTGGGAAGTTTCCCAGGAACCTGAATTGATCCGAGAATAGACGGTACTGCCTTTGCCTGCAAACAGCTAGACCTTCGCTTGGCTCGGGCCAGGGTAATACCGAGGGGCATATTTCGAAGAAAAATACAAACTTATGGGCCCTCTCCGACCCCTCTATTCAAAGTTGGGTTGTTGTTGCTTCCTACGAAGCAAAGGTTATCTTTTTGGGGGGTGTGTGTGGGGGGGGGGGGGGGGGGTGGAAACAAGGTGTATTAAGGGAGATTTGGAAATGGTGAATAGTGCGTTTTCACATGACGTCACCATGTCCGCTATATTGGTGTTCCAAATCAATGAAACGGCGGCCATGTTGGTTTTCCAACCAATCCTGTAGAAGTTGAGCCATTTTCGTACGTCAAAACTTTTTTTTGTTCCAATAAATTTGCATTGTTGCTAGACACGTGAGTGAAAATGATCTATACTTCGTTGATTTGTTTTTGGAACTTGCCTTTTCATAATTAACGCGAAAAAGGTCCTGGAGACTAGATTGAGTTGTTCGCAACCTCGTCCCCAGCTTATCTCGTTTTCCAATATGGCGGTGTCCATATCTCGTCGCCATATGGTCAGCACTCGTTAACATCCGTCGAAAGGCCCTTGGACACCTTATGAAGTTTACACAAGGTAGATTAAAGTAAACATAGCATCAACTCCAACCCAAAAAAGGAACCTAACCAGTTTCGAAACAGTGCTTAACCCTAATCAGTAAAGGCAGTGCTTAACCCTAATCAGTAAAGGCAGTGCTTAACCCTAATCAGTAAAGGTAGTGCTTAACCCTAATCTGTAAAACGCAGTGCTTAACCGGCTAATCCAAAACGATAAGGAATACTACGTTGTGTAAACGTCATAAGGTGTCCAAGGGCCTTTCGACAGATGTTAAAAAGTGCTGACCTCGCCATATTCGAAAACGAGAAGACCCTGGGGACGAGCGTGAGTTCCAGCTTTCAAGTAAATAAATCGCTCTCCGCCAGCCTCCAACCTTGCATTCTTAAAATCTAGCAGACTCGAATATTAAACACAATAAGTAGTTTTAAATGCAAATAATTAATTCCCCAATGAATTTTCATGAGTAATTTTGTTTATTATCTCATCCGGTGTAAACATTCACCAGGAGCCCTGCATTCACTCATTCACGTACGCGTATGTGATTCTTGCCCGCGGGTTCACACCCAACGTTTAAAAAAAAATTACTCTGTTTTAACCTTTTGTCCTGTTGATAAGCGCTAATTTCCGTCGTTGAAGACTAAACTGACAAGTTATGATAAACAAAGTCGACTTAAGGCACCAGAAAATATTGTAGACAAAAATTAAGGTGCGGTTGTCAAAAAGGCCTTTCAACTTTAAGGGTGGATTTCCACTGTCGCGTTTTTTTTATTCGTGCGTAAATAAAATAGAAGCAATGTATGAAAAGTTCGCGCGTAAACTTTAAAATTGAACTCACTCAACTTTTTCGTTTACGCTTAACTTTTCATACCTTGCTTCTATTTTCAGTAAAGCACGTAAATTTTACTCGCGTACTAATGTAAAAATTGCTCGACAGTGGAAATCCATCTTAAAGAACTCTCTTTTAAAATTAAAGAAAAATCGGACATCTAACTTTTGTATAAGCGAACAAACAAGCATAATAATCTTGAAACGATCGACAGTTTTTAATTTGAACTGTGGAATTGCGGAGTCTTAAAGTCGGCATGCATCAGAACGCCAAGTTTGCAGAGAGTGGTTGAGGAGTCTATTCCCCTATAGACATGACATGATCTAGTGGATTTCGTCCAGAGACCGCGCTCAAAAGTTAAGAATCACCTAACAGCACAACAGCGAAGTCGGCTCAGCGGTTTTCATTTGAATTATGGTCCGTTTAAACTTAAGGATTTTGTCCACGTACAAGATTGAAACAACACAATGAATGGTACTTTTCCCTAGCCATTTTTTTTTTTAATGATAAAAAGGGTCCTGAAACGAAGTCTATCCTCAAACAGTCAAAACACGCCATGGAAATAAACAATTAATCAGGCCATATATGGTAAACTAAATTGTTTCAAACAAAATCATTTTTGACCTTAAAAATCTGAAGTTTGCGCTGATCCAAAATCATAAATCAGTACTTTTCGTAGAAATGAAAAGCTCGATAGTGCTCGATAGTGAAATTATGGTACTTGAGCTTTCTTGTTACAGTAATTATGTTTCAAAAAGACCAAAGGATAAAGTGATCTTTTTTTTTAACAAAACGCGACTCAAATTAAAGAGACGCCAGGGTTTCTAAGAGAGAAGTAGTTTTTTCCGAAAACAAAACATAAAACGTTAAAGAAAAAAAAAAACTTCCGTTATTTGTTTTAAACTGAGAAACGTAGTGTTTCAAGTTGGCTTTAATTTTGACTTAATCTTTTGCAAATCAAATCCAGGTGATTCTCTTTCACCTTACCAAATCTAAGAGTTACAAATTTGCTGAGTAAATTCAGGTATCACTCGAGAAAACTGAAAAAGCACAAACTATAACACAATGATTCTTCCATTGTACCATTAAGTACAAAATTACATTTTGACTTGATATATCAGTTTTTGAAATTTTTCACTGGAGTTTGGCTATTTATTAAAATGTTTCATAACCAGATTGTTTGAAATGTTGAATGATCACGAATCGATGAAACATCGATGAAATTAAATCTCAATAAGAATAACAATGCAGAGTAGAAATCGGTAATATGTTAAGGTCAGTTTCAAACAAAGAAACAACAATCTTTTCATTGAGAGATACTCTTCAAACCCGCGAAATTAAAGAAAAACTGTTTAAACACTAAGCAAGAGAAGACGGATTGGCAAACCGTTTTGTACAGCAATTTTTAAACATTTTAAAACCGTCATTAAAAAGTACTCAAATTTAAAAATGCACTTAAAATGTTTAATTATTAAAAAAAATAATTAAAAAAACAAATTTACGAGGTTTTTAGTATTGAGTCGATCAGATTTAATGGTAATCACTCACTAAAAGATCGTCACAGACAATTAGCTTAATAACCAAAGCTTTCTTTGTTTAAAGGCCGGGCAGATGTAACCGAGTTCATTTTTAAACAAAAAATAAATTAAATAAAATGATTTTCGCGATTCTCTTTAGCAAAAAAAAAAGTATTCTTGCGTTAATCTAATGACGCATTCATTTCACTCCGAAAAATGACAAGTATTTATCCTGTAGTTTGCTGAGAGGGTGACTGGTTTCAAGGACCAAAAACCTGTTGGTCAGATATATATAGATATATATTTTTAAGTAACCTTATTTAAAACGGCAATTCTCTAATCACCTCGAGAACACATAGATAATTCCATCCCGATCTTTTTCGATGAGTTCTCAATTGTGCATTGTACTTAACGGGGGCCAATTTTGCGGTCAATAGCCTAAAAGATGCAGCTGCCATTTCTAATGAATCTCACTAAACCTCTAGTACTTTCCAATTATTTCCGCTGTCGGACAACTACTAGTATCGGGTTTTCCGTTTACAACTTGCTGTGATAAAAATAAAATAAAACATTACATATAACATATAATTGCATGAAACGTTGCTAACTGAACCTCTGGGTGGTCTATAGGGTAAGAGTTTACAGGCCTTTCTGCTACTCGTTCTTGACTTTTCTCTCTACTTACGACAAAAAGCATCTCCTTTTTGGCATCGTCTCAGCTTGATATATGGAATCAATTAGGTTAAAAGGTCTAGCGATACAGAATCTTCAAGTTTAATTAATTTGATAAGCCAGAGAAATATGCCCAAGTATTGCTTTATCACTTTAAAGACCCTTTGCACGTAAATTGTTGTGTGGAGGGTATTGGATTAGTTTCAAGATCACTCTAAAAGCTTTCAGTCTAGACCCGATCGACTCTCAAAGAAAATTCCGAGGAGTAAAATATTCTTAACCAGCAGAGCTTACAATTAACTCCTTTTACTCGCCTACAAAGTTGAACACTTATTTCTGCGTGAAAACGGCGCTTTTCACAGCAAGCTTTTAATGAAACTACCAGGAGACCCACTGCGATGTATAACCACTTCCCGCGTTAAGTGATACTAGTTCTAAATTATATCACACATGTTAGTTTATTTTTAAAAAATTGACGCTTGCAGAGATAAAGACGGGCTGCGGTGTAGATCTCTTTGAAAAAAAGTTCAGCGTGCTGGGAGTTGTTTGATATTAAACCGAGAACTATTCGGTATAAGTGAGCAACTTCACGGAGGTAAAAGGGGGTATGTTTTGTGAAAACCAAACTCGGAGCCAGTAAGGTAACATATGAACTATAATATAAACAGACATGTTGCATTTCAGTGCAGTTTCCTTTGAAGTATATAGTTGAAACTTTTAACAAACACTAAAACACTTCGCTCTTTATCAGGTTTTTTTTAAATATTTTCCTTAACTTTGAGAGAGACACCGAACATAAATTAACTCCCGTTTAAGAGTTTTTCTTCCTTTTTCTAGGCTTTGATACTTAACAAATAAGAGTCGTTTTGATTGAAAACTCTCCCAAATAGAATCGTAAATCCAGCTTTCAGCTGATCTTTCCAGGTGATGCAAAATTAGTTTGATTGAATGGCAGTTTGTTAGCACATAATGAGCTGACGAGCTTAAGTAAAAGAACCCCGCAGAGCGTAAAGGCTATAAACCTTTTTCTTTGAACTTTAAAATCAGTTAAAACCGCACTGACTTCTGATCAATTAAATGATAACATCATAGAGAATAGCAAAAGTCCGCACAAATGTTTGTGTTATGTTTAGAGTCGCTTCCATCACGTATTTTTTAGAAACCTATTTTACCACTTCCTCTTGGAAACCAACACAACTAAATAATAAGAGTTTCAAATCCTCTTAGTGCGACGTCGATATAACATTTGTCTTATACAAAGTCACATTTACCAGCTATTAATTTAACTTTTGAAATGAACGATCGAGATCAAATCAATAATTTATCTAGCTTTCTTGTTTAATATTATTTTATTACGCATTCGCTTGCGATCCTACAAAAAGCTGAACAAACAAAAACAGAGTCATTGCAGGCAATATTATATCATCGCGGAAAGTGATGATAATAGCTTGAAGAAATGGATTAAATTAAATGTTTGATCACTATAAAGTGTGGAAAAAATTACATTAAACACGAACGCAGAAAAAAAAAAAAGACATTCATTTAAAGTAAGAAGAGCAATTTCCATCAATGTCCAAACCTACATCTGCGAGGTTAATTGAGGTTTAAACTTCAATAGTTATGAGTTGTGTTTTTTTATTCACATTAATATCTTATTTGATTTTCCTCGAGTAAAAATCATACAATTAAAAGGGCATAAATGTGCAAATGAGAGAAAACTTAAAGATCTTTATTTCACTTAAGATATACGGAAGAAAAATATTTGGATGTTTATATGATAATTGATTCTAGGTCATATTTTTTCTTAAAGCTAGAATAAAATAATTGGAAAGGCAGAGAAGTAAATACGGTATTTATTTTACAAAGCCCAGATCAATATTACCGCGGAGCGATTGTCCCTCATCTTTTACCACGTATCAAAAATACAAAGCAATTTATCTTTCTCTTTCCGCTTTATTTAAATATTTTTTAAAACCGTTCCCAATAATTATTAAAAGCTTAATCTTTAATCTCACATCTCGAAAATAATTTCGGGCAGTTTTGTGAATCAATCTTAGTCTTGCCAAAAATCATAATTTTCAAAATCTGAAAAATGACTTCTTTTCACATCAGTATCATCTTGTTATAACAAAAAGGAAATAGTTCAATTTTCTTTTTGAATTTAGCCCTGTAGACTCTAGCAAAATCAAACAATTTACCCTCAGGAACAATCAAATCTAACAACTTAGCTTTGCAAACTTGCATTCGATTCTTTGCCGGCGTGATAAACCTCCGATACAATACAGCAAGCTGGAAAACTGAATATGGATTTCTTGGTTTCACACGACGCAGTTTGACAAACCAGCCGACAGAACTTTTAAGTTAGTCGGGTCGGGTCACTTAATGATTATTGGTAATTCATGGAAGTATAATGCTAAAAAAATGTCTGTAAAATTATAAAAAGAGGTGAAATTTCCGTTCGGGCAATTTTGCGTCAATAAATAATAAGAAGCTTCCGACATAAATTGGTAAATTTGCTTTTTCCGCCCCGTAGGCAGTTCAAAACATTCTGCCATTAAGGGGAAACTTTTTTGTAGCCTTTTATTCGAAAGGATATTGTGTTTCTCTTTTCTCGTTGTTAGAAAGAACATCGGGGGAACGTTTTGTGCTTTTTAGGCGTGGAATGGCTTTAAACAAGGATTTCTCGTAAACAGAAAAACGGAAATATGCATATTAAACGAAAAGAGGTTGTGTTGTATTGACAAATTTAAAACAAAGTCCTCCATTTTTAATTAGCAGATTAGGAGATGTCCATTAAGTAAATGAAATATCTAAATAAACTCTGTCTCACTTGATGACTAGAATATAGACTTATTACCCTTTGCCAAGGGATCATTTTCGAGAAGGCAAATACAGTATTGAGAAATGGCACAATTTAAAGTATTCGTATCTTAAAAAGGAACTTCAAAATATGTTGTTTTGGAGCTGAATCGAGATAAAAGAAAATAGCATTTCACTGGGTTAGCTGAGAAAAAGGAGAGAAAAGGTATTCATAAAGTATTTATGTTATAAATCCATAGTGGAATTATAATCAACGGTTTCATTAAATGCTCAAGTTCTGAAAGTTGTACGGCGCCACAAGTCGCGAGAAGGCGTGTTAAATTGAGGTGTTTATTTTGCGAGATTTACTTCGAGTTAGTAAATGCTTATGCGTTGTTTGCTGAAAGGTTCTCGTTTTTCGCTTGCAAATGGCACAAGATAATTGTTATGAAGTGCATAAATACAATAAAATGAGGCGAAAATTGCTGTAATCACCCACAAATGTCCATTGTATCTTCTTACAGCTGTACCATCTGCGTCAAAAAAAGCCAATCAGATGAAGAAATCGATCTCACCTGGGCAATCCCACCAATCGGAACTGCTGGTTTTCGCGTCAAAAACGCACTAAAACGTTATGAAAACAATCGTAAAAGTATCTTGTTTTTAATTCCTTCTTTTCATGAAAAGCGCAATTTGCATCAAGTGATACCCACACAATTGTTTCTGCTCAAGCGACTTTCACTTTGAGCTTAAAAGGGTATAAATCGTTCTATATGTAATAAAACAAACGGTGGGAAAGCACTAACTCACATTCGCTAATTTGTGCATTCCTATCATAAATATGTACTAAATAAAAGTTTAACGATAAAGATAGTATTTTAACTTAATATATCATTTTTTGACGCCTGGAATTGAACAATAACACTCCAGTATTAGAAATAAGTGCCATGGAATACCAATAATCTTTGTTAATAAATAACTCTCGGAATAATACACCATAATCATTGTCTTCGTTGCCCATGGTGAATAGCGCGCAGAAGATCCCATCATATCGATAAAAGGCTCCTTTTGAATTTCCTGTCCACATAAAACGTCCTTTCTCAATCTGAGCAAACATATCTCCCATCGCATAAGAAGGCATCAAGCAGGTTACCTGTAGCCAGTATGCAGAATTCCTCAGCGTTTAGCGTCGATTCCTTGATGGGGAAGAAATCCCTCGACCCGAAGACAGCTGATCTGGAGAAAGAGAACGAACGAAAGTCGGCATTTTCTGTGGCTCCGCCGTTGCCAAAGCGTGAGTTTCCTCCGAGTGTATGTAACTGCCAACCCTGTCAGCAATCAGCCGTATCAGGTTACACCGCCATTAGCCAGTCTGTACCGCCAGAGCCACGCTTCATGCCCTTGCAGTCCATGGCAGGCGCTGTCTCAGTCCCTCCTTCAGTTTATCTGCCTAAAAGTAAGTAACTCTCTTCTACTTGTAAAGCCATGTTTGCTAATCATTTTCCGTCCGTTTTCACTGCACACAAAGGTCTTAAACCAGTTTTTCGAGCAGCCTTTTTAAACAAAGAATCAATACATTTCTTTTCTCAATGAAAGGTTCTCTACAGACGTTTCGGCTTTAAAAAACCACCCAAAATTCTTTCTGTTCTTTCATTTTACTCTTAAAACATTGACTTCAAGTGTCCTTTCGTGTTGTCATGAAAGTGGTTTTATTTTTGCTAGCTGAGGTTAATTTTTAGTTCCGCTCAAGTTGCCAACGGAGCAATCAAAGAATATAATATGACTGTGTATCATCAAATTGGATTTTTATAACCCGACACTTTTTTTGTCAGTACATTTTCAAAATGCTGTTCTTTTTCTGCCTGTTTCTTGTCTCAGTAATAGAAAAACGACATTCAATACAAGAAATGAACCAAGAAACAAAAAATATGCCATTTTTTCGTTAGAAAATAAAGTTAAAAATTCTGGGTGTATCTTAGAGTTGCTTAAAATGAAAAACCCATTCTACATTCTTTCTATTTTACCTCAGTAGTTATCTGTAGGAGACAATCTTAATGAATTAAACGAGAATGTATTTTGTTTCTACACTTTTTCTAGTCTAGCCTTTTCAGTGCACTAACGATTTTTTTTTTTTCATTTCTGATTAATTGGTTATAGACTAAATATGAAAGAATAAAACTGGACTGCAAATTATAAACAAGAAATTACAGGCACTATCTGTTGCTTTCTTTAATTTGCCATTTATATATATCCCTACGTTAAACGTTAAATTGTTCGTTTATCACGATCCTTGGCCTAACCGATACACGAAGCCAAAGGCTACTAAGTAAGATGTAGCTCCATAATCAACGCTTTTTACTTGAATGTGTATCTAGTTTAATCAAACATATCATTCTATTGAGAGGACTTGATTTTGAAGTGAGAGCGTCAGTATTTTGCAGATTTTGCGACCAAACTGCTTTAAAGTTTGTAATTTTTGGTTTCACAGAATTTTGTTAGGGTGTAGTTTAGGCTAAAAATATCAAATTCTAAGGTGTCATTTCTGAAAATAGTCTTACGAATGAGAATCAGAAAGATTATGTTGTGATTTCTTGAATGCCTCGAATTCTAACTGCAAAATCCGGTAAGTTAACGTCTTTTTAACTCTCCTGGACATGACATATGCCCAAAAGTTTTCCCCAAAGATTTCAGAACCGTCATTAGCCCAGAACAGTCACAAAACGAGTTTAACCGCTCTCATCATTAAAATTTCATCTAAATTTTAATCGTGTCTAAAAGCACAGGAAACGGGCGAGCAATCAAACAGTTAGTTTAACAGTTGGACTCCCGGTAACGCGAAATTTATATAGTGTTTTCTAATTGTTCCAAAAGTTTGTGTTACCGTGAGTTTCAGGGTCATTTAAGTTCAAAGTTCTTAAGGTGTTTGACTTCCATCGATTATCGATTTTATGCCTCAAAGCCAGCGTCTAAACGCAATGATTTTAATCTTTGGGTGTCTAATATAGATGTTACATTCTGATCCAACTGAACAGTTATGCTGACAAAACGGTGCGTTATATTTGAGGTCAATCTTTTCACGCAATCATACCAATTACTGGGATAGTCAACAAAAAGAAACAACCTTTTCTGGTTTTTCTTTTCGTTAAGGAATAGTCTTTGCCTCCTGAGAACAGTTTTAAAGATGACAGATGACGCAATGAAGTCTTGTTTTTAATTCCAAGGTCAGGAAGGGAAAGTTTTGTTTGTAAAAAATCTCTTTATCGGGTTTCTGCGCGCTTTCTTAAAGAACCATTAACGCGCGTGCTTGTAAACAAAAGCGAACACACACCGTTTCTCATCGATATAATTAAGTGGCGACTTTTTGTTGTTTCTCTCCTTGTTTTACTGTAGATAATGGAAAGTTGAAAATTGTTAATGGGCAGCTCATTATGGGAAAAACATGTTAAATTTTTCACAGCTTTCGCGGATGATGGCACAAGCTACTTCAGTGATAGGTTAAAAGTTATAGGCAGCATACTGATAGCATTTGTTCCATCTAATTATTGTATCGTTTCCTCTATATTTGAAACAAGCAGATTCTTCGTCTTTTTTCTCAATATTAAGCCCCTTAATTTTCCCTGTATTAGACAATAGTCCGAAAGAGCTCTCACTGTGTTTACATTTCCGGATGAGAAGCCTTTCCACTGGAACATATTTTCCAATTCCCACATTATAAACGAAAAATCTGTTGAAACCATTTTATTCTTCCTAATGCGACACGCTTAAAAAATTTCAGAAAATAGAGTTTAGATTAGGTTCAACTTTTAGAAAGGAAATTTATTGCGTCAAGTTCCGGACTCTCAAACGAAAAACTAAAACGATCATTTAGTGTTTTATTGTCAATGAACATGAGAGAATAACATAGTAAATAAAGTATATTCAGGCCTTTTGGCTTTTTGATACAAGAGTCAAAACAAAATCATTAACTAACTTTCGAACTTAGATTATAAGTAAATTCTTCGTCTCGAATGAACAGTTTCCTAGAAAAGCTCTTTATCTCCCTCTCTCTTTTTGTTAGTCTTATTTGTTTATATTTTCATGTATTTTCTTTTCCCTGTTGGCTTCTTTCCATTTCTTCCTACTCCTGGCCGTTAGCCCCTGCTTCGCGAGGCTCTGCGATTCACGTATTTGTAGTAAAGAGAGGGCAAGACAGAATTCCGCCTTCTTGGAGAGGAACAACACTTTCAGATGAGAAAACATAACGTGAGGCCATGTCACGCCCAGTTGTCTAATTTATTTTGTTATTAATGCTAATTGCGCGTCCTTATTCCCTAGGAACTTGAGAAACCAGTTACCTGTGAATGGCAAAATCACATCTTTCTTGTGCAGCTGCAAATATGTCTCCCAAGCGTTATATACTTATTTTTCAGTCAGTTTGGTGGCGGTTTCCAATGTTTGATTTTGATAAATTTCGTGAGACAATTTACAGCTGCATGCAAGGTTGAGGGTCTCAATTGGGTAAAAAAATAAATCGGCCGCTGTCAAAAGGCCTAAAATTTAACCGTTAACCGTCGATAAAGGCAATTTTTCACCGTCAACCGTGAAAAATGAAGAATGATAGTAACTGTAAAAAGGTTATTACAATAGGTATTCTAAATACTCAGTATTTCAGCTGATCTCAACCTCTAAACTGGAAAAACCAGTCCCCATGTTCTAAGAAACACACTCTAGACCGCGTAACAAAACCTTACAACTTGCTTATATTTAAAAATATTTCGAAATTCTATAAGTGAAAGGCCAAGATAACCTCCAAAAACACAACAGTTAAATTAAACCGTCAACCGTCAAAGCTGGCAAAAATTAACTGACAACCTTCAAAGCTACCACGCCATTGAGACACTCAAAGATGTTTAAGTGAGCCAGTTCTCTTATATACCTTTATAGCCATACCAAGGATTCAATTATCGCCGTACGTACGTCTTACGTCTATATGTGAGTCGAGCTTCTTTTGTTTGTTTTCGACCGTGCTCTGATGCATTTTCTCTGAGTTCTTCGATTTTCTCCTTTAACAGTTACCCCCCGGGGACATTCCCTCACCACTTCCAACACCGGAGTAAACCTGATCGTAGACCCTCTTATTATGCTTACTTAATTTACCGCTTAGCGACTTAACAACTTTGATTCAAGCAGACTTAAATTTTCTATTTCAGCTCCTCAAAGACGCAAGAGAAAAGAAAGCAAGTCTAGACGTCAGCGGACAACCTTTACCAGCGAGCAAACTCTAAAACTCGAGCTCGAATTCCATCAGAACGAGTACATAACACGCTCTAGACGTTTCGAACTCGCCGCTTGTCTCAGCTTAACGGAAACACAGGTGAAAATATGGTTTCAAAATCGCCGCGCAAAAGACAAGCGATTGGAAAAAGCACAAATGGACCAGCAACTAAGAATAGCAAGTTACGCAGCCGGGGCTGGAATAACATATCCACCATCTTACTTCAATTACTACTCCGCGCACTATTACAAGAACAATCCCAGCATTCCACAGGTGCCTGGTTCTATCAGCCAAAGAGTTGTCTAAGCCTTGCGACTTAATGTTTGAACAGTGACTTCGAATGTAAATTTGACAAATTGTGAGCATGCAGTTTTCGTCTTAAACCAAAGTGAATTCCTTTCTCTATCAATTATCCATTAGGGAATTCCTTCTGGGTTAATTAAACAACTTATTTATGAGAGGCATATTTAATGACCACAACCCTTAACCCGTTCCCAGTGTCCTCTCCTACTCGGCCCTTCTGGTCCCTTCCCTCTTCTCCCTCTCGCTCCGGGGACTGACTAGGGGAGGACCCAGGGTACAAGGTTGCCACACCCCCTAATTTAATTTTTCTCCTGTATGTTTATATTCTGACTTAATCTCTTATCAAAATCGGAACTGCTGTAAGCTCCGCTCCGGCATAGTTAAAAGAGTGATATTTGTGTCATTTGTGCAAAGACCAACTTGTAGGTCTCTGAATCTTTTAGGCTTGTGTAAGTGTTTATGTCATTCCCGGGCTTTTCTCCTACATAAAACAGATATCGTTAGACCTTCCCTCTAAGTCACTGTTCATATGAAGTGAGACGGCCCTTTTGGCCCGGCTGGCTCGGCTCATGCCTCGTTTCTTCTTAAAGTTTTCGTTGTTTTTATATAAGGAGACGGATACTGGTCTGCCTGCCGAGATCTCGGCTCGTACACCCAGGATCTTGGCAAACCAGGCCAGCCCTCCTTCTCATATAAACACAACGAAATTTTACGAGGAAACATTGCATGGGCCGTCTCACCTCATATACGCCACTTGCACATCACCCATAATGCACCTTATCTGCCCCCCAAAATTTTGCATAAGCATTGTTTTCAATTTCTCTCAAGACGGCTGTAATACCCAGGAGAAATAAAGAACAAAGGTTATGCGAAATTTTGGGGGGCAAATAAGGCGCATTATGGGAGAATGTGCAAGTGGCGTATAAACAGGCACTGACCAATGATTGGTCCCTCGCGAATATGAGGAAGAACGTACTCTAATAAATAATTGACGATAGAAACAAAAGAGTTATAAAAGCAATGAAGTTAAAACAAACAAACAAACAAAAAAAGAGAAGAAAGACAAAAACTGAAAAGTTTAGTAATCGAAAAATTTAAGAGATCACAGCATTTTTAGAGCACGTATTCGGCCAAGAATTCTTCCAGGTTTGCATGTATAGTGAATGATAGCTGTTTTTTATCCGGAATTGCAGTTTTTGGTTTCGATCGATAATTTGGCGTGAGATTGTCCCTTTCAACAATTACTTGATAGATATCACTCATAAAATGTGTAGATATCATGAGGATTGTATTGCAAAAATTATTCGCTTCATGTATTCTGAAGTATTGCCAGTTATATTGTAAAATATCATTTCAATTAACACGAAAATAACAGATTTTGACTAACTTCAAACGGCATCGGACGAATATTCGACCAGTCGAAAATTCGGAAACCGGTCGTTTCGATACTAAGTCGTTTCGTTACGAACTCAAGCTTGCAAAAAAATTTCGATCACTTCAAGAAAAGTTCGCAATTGAACAAGAAAAACATTTTGGATGAAATATTCTTCGTTCGTAAAGCCAAGTACGAAAACTTCGAAGGAATTAACTTGTATCGAAACGACCAGTAACCGACAATTGGAACGTATAGGTCTTGCGTTTAAACGGAACCACCTAAACTGTACGAGAATTTAGACGTCTAGCCGTTGAAAGTTCCATGTGAACAGAGCGAAATTATTGAAGGGTTTCGTGTAAACAAAGTAGCCGGTCAAAGTTTTCAACCGGTTGAAAATCCGTCCGTTGCCGTGCTAACGTAGCCTTTAATTTGTTTGGTATACACTGTATATTAAAAGAAGAAAGATGTTACACAGAAGTGTCAAAAGGACTGCGATTATTTGAATGCGTATACAGGGATTTCAATAAAAATTGAAGTAGGCAGCAGGTTTGAAAAAAGTGACCCTTTCTTCAAGGGGGGTCTGGGGGTATGCTCTCCTTGAACATTTCGAAATTTCAATGCCCTAAAATGCGATTTCCAGCGCTCTCGGCATTAAATTGAGTACAAAAGATAATGTACTTTCGATCAATTTGGACAAGTATTGCACAGCAAGTCCCAAACTTTTCTTAAATATTTTAAATATGAAGCAGAAAGTCTGTCTAGGTCCAGCAAATTGAATTTGAATAAACGGTTGACAGAATCTTTCTTTAATTTAATACTTTATTTCCAGCTTCCAATTTAGCGGAAAAAAGTAGCCGACTTCTCTGTGCAAAGTAGCCGACGTGTCTTGTCGGTCGTCGGTGCTTTTTGAAACCCCTGCCGGTATAGATAAACTTGTTAAAACAGTCATACCTGCTTATTCTCGAGGCTCCCTTCTTTCCTCCTTGTTAAATTAAGCTGTTTGCATCGTGCAGACTTCTTGCTCTCTCTGTTTGGTAGCCATCTTGTTACTTTTAGCACCACACTAATCAAAGTGGCTATGAGACCATGAACTTGGGAAATAATATATTGATAATGGTCCCGTTTCGAGGTTTCTACGACAACATCCTTAGTGTTTTTGTTTACCGGCCTGCTGCAAGTTTCGAAGCACCCACGACAAAACTTTCCTGCACAACAAATAAAATGTGCCTCATCCTCGGTGTAAAAACCTGTTAAACTCACGGTTGACGTAAAACAAAGAAAATAGACCCTAGGAAAACAAAAGGTGCGAAACAAAGAAAAAGTTCACAGGTTCTCACACCGAGGTAAAACTCTAAGGGCGGATTCATTTGTAACATACGCGTATAGCCGTCGCATTTGCCTGTTGGAAGTTTTTATTGTCAGTTTGAGCCCAAAAAATAAAAAATTCCAACAGGCATATGCGACAGCTATACGCGTATGTTGCAAATGAATCAGCCTAAAAGGTTGTGTATGAGCAAATATTGTTTTTATTACAAATTTTCAACGAGTGAAAAAATAGGATGGTTTGTTTCCGAACCCATGCGCTTCTGGTTGGATATAGTGATATCAACGTGGGTATCGCCTCTTTGACTTCACGTGCAAACCAGCAATGAATTATCAGTTCAACTTTTATCTTCTCTTTGCTGGTTTCCGATGAAAAGGTTTTTTGACGAATGTACTGTCGCAATTTGTAATACATTCATCGCACTTTGTAATACCTGTCGCTGACTTGTAATAAACCGTGTCGCACTTTGTAATAAAATAGCCTGCGAGCAAGCTCTCCTATTTGGGTAAGCGAAGTGAGCCTCGCGAGAACGCGCGAGCGAGGGGGCCGAGGAAAGGAGAGCTTGCAACGATCTCTTATAAATTTTCATTTCCACCCCGGAAACCCAGGGACTCCGCAAAGCGTGAAATCTGTCACCGCAAACGTGCCGCAGATTAGAAAAGTGACAACCGCCTGTTAAGTAAGTTAAGACAGCCGAGGACTGTACAGCCCCCGAAATGATCCCTAACCCTGAAATGATCCCCAAATTGACCCCGAAATGATCCCAATCCCGAAATGATCCCCATTTTTCTTCTTGTCGACCCCGAAATGATCCCCAAGGAATTATGGAATGGTGATGAAACATGGGACTGTGGACTGCTCAATAATTTGGGAAAGTAAAGACATTTTTGCGTATGTAGTAAATAGATTTACGGCGCCGATATTAACAACTCAGCATCATCCAAAGGCAAATTTCTTCGCTTAACCTTTAATTAGAGTAAATTTATAGTTAATGCTTAATTTCACTTGATTTAGTCAAAGTGCAAATTACTTGATCCCGAATAAGATAGTAAACAGCACCAAACGACATTCAGACTAATATATTTTTATTTTTTTTCTTCCAATGAAACTGAAAAGACTTAGAGGAATCTAGATCCTTCGCTCGCTCGCATATATGAGTGAAGTAAATGTAAGCGATCATAGCTGAGGAATTGACGCACCAGTAACAATGTCACGCTATGGCACCATCGCTGCCATTGCTAACGTTTTGGAACTGACAGTTAGCTATTCAATAACAATTTGAAAATTGTGCATTCATACTGTATCACATTGTTTATGTACACAAGTAACATACAGCATGTGCGCTATGCGCGAGCTTGCACTGTGGAGGCTCTTACGTTGTGTTTCAGTGTATATTGAAACTCACCTCTGCATTCTTCGATAGTCCTGAATTTGTATGAGGAGGCTTATCATCATTCCCTGAAATAACGCTTTGTAAAACATAGCACAGAAGAAGAACTAAAAACCACGTGGTTCGAGACATTGCATCAAACTAAATGGGTCAAAGGTCGACTGGAACGAGACTGGAACGAGAAAGTGACCCGACAACTAGTTTCCTTTTGTTTGAAACTTGGTAAGAATAAAAAGAAATGACAGGATTGCAGCATTTCGACAAAGAACAAAAAAGCAATCCACAGTCCCATGTTTCATCACCATTCCATAATTCCTTGGGGATCATTTCGGGGTCGACAAGAAGAAAAATGGGGATCATTTCGGGGTTGGGATCATTTCGGGGTCAATTTGGGGATCATTTCAGGGTTGGGGATCATTTCGGGGTCGGGATCATTTCGGGGGCTGTACAGGACGCGTAGAATTATTTATTTATTTATAAATCACTTTCGCAACAGCATCAAAGCAATGTTTTTATATGTTTTTTTTTTCCACGGGGACATCGAACTTCAACGTTTCCACTCGGATAAGAACTCACTAATTTGATTCTCTTTTCGTTTACTTTTGAAAATTCATTGCTACTGCAAGGTAGAAGACTACTCCCCATCGCAACCATCAACAAAAACATCATATATTTGTCCGTCTGGAACTGAAGAATAGCGTTTTCCTGCACTTGGTTCTCTTAAGTTTTACTCCAGTAGCTTCCAACTCTTTCTCTTTTCCTTCTTTACGGTCACGCTACACAGCTACACTGTCAAGTACATGTTTCTGAATTTTTCTACCCAGTAGAATTCAACCGGGCGAAGAAACCGATGGAAAACAGCGCTTGAATCACTCTTCACTTTCACTCTCCGGGTTTTCAGAACTAAACAAGGTGCTTGACACAAACGAATACAACCCACTGATGAAGGGTTTTCATTTTCTTTCCACAAGAACTACAAACTCGATCCGACTTATCCTCGGCTCTCAATATTCTCTTTACGAGAATTACATCAAACGAGCCCGTCTGTTTTGAGGGCTGAAACAAGTTTTCGGTACCAATCTGATCCCCCTGAGAACCAAATTTGACACACAGACGAAGCAGGTGACAGCTTAGCCTGTTATCAATCAACTTTGATTTCCGGAACGTCATTTTTCAGCCAATGGTATTTTCCTTCGTCTGGGCGAAGTCAAAATGAAAATTTGTAAGGGATGGTTGCAAGCTCTCCTTTCACCGGCCCCTCGCGGCTTCGCCGCTCGCGCGTTCTCGCGAGACTCGCTTCACTCGCCCACATAGGAGAGCTTGCTCGCAGGCTATAATAAAAAAGCTGTCGCAATTTGTAATAACTGTCCATCGCACTTTTTAATAATTAAGCTGTCGCAATTTTGTAATAATTCCATCGCACTTTGTTATAAACTTGTTATAAGTTATTTTCTTTGGTCAAACATGCATGTCTTCCGTTATAAATTTGTCTGCCTTAATTAATCACATGACCAACGAGAATCGCTTTTATGAAAGACATGAAACTTCCTCGGTGACATGTCACCAAAAAAAAAAAGATGAATCATTTCATATATTTGAATTCAAAAGTATTTAAATAACAAAAGCAACATTTAACAACAGAAAATTCATGAATAATCTGACATTCGTCGTCCCAATCTATGTTTGCGTGACACGTGAAGTCTTCGGGGTGGTGGGGGGGGGGGGGGGGATAATCAAATATACACGTATGGGCTGGGTAGGTAAGTACCGCTGAGGATCTCGAACCTTAAATATGGTATCATTTTTGGCCTTTCTGGCTTTGTGTCTTTGGTTTGATCCTTAGATAGGGTAACTCAAGTAGTAATGGATGGTTTGGTTTATTATCCTTTCCACGCTCGGAAGAATTGCAAGCCGGGTCTTACGAGTTGTGCGCAGGGAAGGAGAATTAATCACTATCCCCACGGTATTTTCTTTAGAGGGCTCCGTGGAAAAAAATTGTTTTTAGATGGAATGATACTCCTTTTGCTCCAAAATGGGACCAAATGAAAAGAGAATAATGGACCAAATGGTCAGCCAGCTCAGTGTATCAGCCCAAGTGATCCTAAAAAAGGGTACGTACAAAGGTATTGGCCAGCGACTAATTGAATTTGTGTTTATATTTCTGTTGTGGTTCGATGGTCTGCCACTGGTTGTTTCTCATTCTTGAGTTTAGTAACAATAACCTGAAGGATTATGGTGGTTCTAGTCAAACGATGTCATTTTGCAAACGATCCATTCTCAACTATAGAAAGTATTTGGGGAAGGGGTACAAACTTTCGGCGCAGAGATTCTTGGGATCGTTTGGGTGGACAAGAGTTAGTTATGATCGGTCGATGGCGTCTAAGGCAACCATTAACCAATCATAAGTATTGCTTGCCCAACCCAGGAAATGATTCCAGAAATCGTTGTGCCGAAAGCTTGCCATTTCCCCCTTAAGCTTCTGGAGTCGCAAATTAAGGGCGCTTCCATTTGTCAGAACTGACCGGCCAGCCCATTCCCATCGTAATGAGAATTTCACTTTTAATTAAAACTAACCATTCAGATCAGTCAAATCTTAAATATTATGCACAAAGGAGATGGGTTTTCAGCAAAACCTCTTGGAAAAAGCCTATTTCGTTGCCAAAATGTCTGGTCCGGCCGGAGAAGAGCGCTCTAAGACAGATCAAACGCTTTGCTAAATATCTTATAAAACTATAAAATATTTCAATAAAATGATAGTATACACGTTCGGATAACAAACATTACACAACTCAAAGAAGTAAGCTCCAATTTAGTCTCTCTTTATTTTATCGTCTTTTAGACTTACAATAAAAAAAAGATGCCTGATTTTATAAATAATATGGAAATCGGAAAGTCGGAAAACAAAATGCCAGCTGTGCTCGAGCAAGGCGAACCATCCTCTGCGATATGAGCAGTTCACGCAATAATTTCTCTGCTATAGCTATGTGCTAGGATTGTCTCCGGCGACGAGTGTTCCCTACGGATATTGTAGCTTGCGTTACACGTAAAATAGAGCTCGTAGTGCCATGACGATCCCAGTATACTTCTTCTTGCGTTTTCTTCAATTCTCCACTTCAGAATCTCTAAGGAGAATGGGCACAAGCTCTTGGTGCAGTGATTTCTGGGATTTTTTGGATGGAAAAGTGTTAGTTATGATTGGTCGATGCTATTCAAGGAAACCATTAACCAATCACAAGTAACGCTTGTCCACCGAAATGATCCCAGAAATAATTACGCCGAAAGCTTGTACCCATTCCTCTTATAGTTTTTGGAGTGAGGAGTGAAGCTTTGACACACATGATGTATATCTTCTACGTCCTGGAACTTTTCTTAAAAGCCCAAAATATTTTTATGCCGCACGCGAAATCAGTTAGCAGGATGTAGAAACCTGTAGTAAGGTGCTCTTCACGAAACAATTCGTGTAATAAGTTACTTGTACGCACAACCAAGTTGAACTGTATAAACCAAGCCTAGTTCACACGTCTTTGGCGCAAAACTTCCTTTTTTCTTTAATTGTAAAAACTACTATTGTAGGTCAGTCTTGTTTATCAAATGCTAGACTGCAAAACAGTCTGGTTTTTCTCTCAAAATCGGTTTTTTAAGGCGCGAAGCGCCATCGGATCAGAGTCGGTTTATACGCGCGACTTCACCCTCGCATTTTTCGCGTGTCTCTCCCCAGTCACACTCTCCGTTTTCAGCCTCGCTCCAGTCCTTTCGTTTGACTGATCACGCATTCTTGACTACGCTATCATACGGACTATTGTTTTGCAGTCTTATCAAAGACTTGCATGGGGTTTATCCGCTTTTGGACCGTCTTGCTCGACAGTAACTCCGCTGAGGTAACCGGACGAATACCGTAGGCTCCTTTTGCGTCTTTCAATCGATTCTCGATCTGTTTTACCAAACTCTTCTTCGAGTCGTCGGCGAGAACGACGCGACTTCCTGCGTGAGGAATCCATGGCAGCATCTTTAGGATCGATAGAGTGATCTTCTTCAAATGGGGTTAACTTCTAAAGGAGAACGCAACGAGTATTAAGACTGGACGTTATGTCCTTGGAGATACTGTAGGCCCTACGCAAAAATGACCATAGTAGTTCATCTTCTTTTGTTCATATTTAAATCAGCCTTACTAGCCTCGTCTTTAAGTACAAAATTCAAAAGAACACCTTAAAAAAAACTAAAGATTATTAACCCAGTAGCCACTTTTGCACTGAGTCCATGTGGTTTACATAGTCCCCTATTAGGGGGCCGGTTCAGTCAAGACCAAATAAGCAAAAACCCACACCCATAAGGAGATTCCAGACCTGTGTTTCCATTAATCGAAGCACAGGTAAATATAAAAATCACAATACACAATAGTTGTTGTTTTCATTTTGGGGGACACATTCCCTTGTCCCCTACATCCGGTTTCGAAGTCGCAATTGAACGCTAGTGCGGAAAAACCAGGTAAGTTTTAAATTGAGAATTTATGAAAAAAAAAATGAATGATCCACAAAATGGCTTAGGGATCGATAATAGGCGACGCTAAAGGTTCAAGTAATCTTGAGAACTCTGTCTGAGTCTATTTGGATATCACGCTCAAATTGTCCATTGTGATCAATTTTGCACAGTGTTCTTTAACAGGGTTATGTCATGTTCTTTGCCATCTTTTTAAAAAAGCAAAAACTATTCTGGCATCAACTGAACTTAAAAAATAATGGTCCAGTTTTGTTATTCAAGACTATATTTAGGCCGCCATTGAAACTGTTACCTCTCGTTTGTTGCTACAGATGGCAAGAATGGACATGGATTGAAAAGTTGCGCCAGCCTTTTCAAGTTTCAATGCAATGCCTGCAAAACCCACAAAAAAATTATTATGGCCAGTGCTCCCTTGTAAATTTGTTTGATATCTTCTTCATAACTCTACAGAAGCAATAAATGATTTCAACTTAGAATTGATCCAAAACAGCAATATCCTCGTGACATAACCTCTTTAACCCTTTAAGCCCCAATATCCACATACAAATTCTCCAAACTGATCTCCGTATATTTCCTTAAAGAATTAGTTGAGAGAATTTGATAACAGATCATGCAAAGCATTTTCTCTTTAGTGATCATTTTATTAATTCTAATAACCTTTTCTTTTGACAACATATGGATATTGTTGGGAGAAAACTGATGTTAATCACTATTGCGACTTAAAGGTTAAAAGGTCTACATTCTGTGTATGAGGTTACCTTGAAATCTTGCGATCTGTGCCTTGGTCTGCTGTTGTAAGGAGGTGGTGACTCTGCTGTGGGGTAGTCCGATGCGCTCATCAGGGGCTGACGCTCAGGAATTTGTTGCAGCTTCGAGTAACTGGATAACGTATCCAGACTTTTACGCACGCTGCTTTTCGCACTTTTATGTTCCCCGAAGAAGTTCGTCACAAACACTTCCGGTTCTTCGGCACCGTCCGGGCGCCGATCGCTGACAGAATCCGATGGGATTGATGAACTTCCCTTTCGGAATGGGAATGATTGCAATTGGATTGGTTCACCCGCAGGAGATTCTGGGATCGGTTGGTCTTCGATGTATCTTGGAAGAAATGAGAATATGATTACTTTTGCTTTCTCTTAAGAGTAACTTGTGTCCAGTTAAGATGAGTTTTTTTTCCAGCTACGCTGAGTTCAAGAGGTTTTCTTCTCCCTAGCTCGTCGTTGGTACCACGCTGGATCGAAGTTAGAATAGCACGATAGTAAATTGATACATTATTATAATTATTACTATTATCATCAACATCACCATCATCGTCATCATCATCATCATTATTATTATCATCATTGACAGTACACAAGCCCCCAAAACCCGAAAATCTACCAGGTAAATGCCTCCAGGTGATCTGTGACGTCACTGCGGGGGCCTGGGGAAAGACATTTTAATGCCGTATCCCATAAACCAAAGCTGACGGGAACAGATTGAATTGAATTGAATTGGTGCGCGCGTTGGTTTATGGGATACGGCACTAAAATTTCTTTCCCCAGGCCCCCGCAATGATGTCACAGATCACCTGGGTTGGCAATTACCTTTTAACAGCGCTGTCCATGTGTGCTGGTGTGTCCATTACAGGGGAAGGGTATTCGGGTTCACTTTCAAACACCCCTGTTGTTGAACCTATGCGGGAAAGCCTCTTGGATGATCCTCGCAGATCAGTGTTGGATTCCTTAATGGATGGTCTGGTAACTGTGTACGTTTTCCCATCAACTGCGGTAGTTTCAGACGCGAAATACTAGAAGAAATACGAAGATCAGTGTACTGTTACTTCCTTGAATAAGCTCCTGGGCGCTTATTTAAAATTACAACTAAAAGGAGGGGCGCTTATTGGAAGGAGGGCGCTAATCTGGTACCCAGATCTCCCAGTGTAAAACAGAGTGAGATCTGGGTACGAGATTAGGAGGACGCTTAATAAAGGAGGTGCTTATAAAGTTTTTCTTTCAAGCGAGTATAGTTTTATTTTAACTGATCTTAAAAGAAACGTGAAGTCAATTTTAATGTCTTTGGTTTGTTAAAGCAGTAGTTGGTAATCAGGCGTACCGTAGTCACATACACATGTATCGGTATCGATTATCTCATCATCCTCGACAACGATACGCAGATCGTCGCATTACGTTTGTATCCCTACTAGTTAAGAAAATAAGGAGGAAGGGTTTTGTAATAGCGGGGCTCTCTCACGTGCGAAGCGCGCCCAGCAGAGCACCCTGGGTAAAAAAATCTGGCTATCTATGCATCCAGGAAATTTTGGTTCTGACAAAACCGTCCGTACGTACGTCCACCCCTTCATGTAAGCTGGGGTGAAATTTTCATTGATGTACCATTTTCGACAAAAAAGGAACCCCTTTCATATTTTTATACTTTTATTGAGAAATGGTGCCCCTTTTAAAATTTAAATAAGTGACTACAACCAGAAAGTTTTCTTGTATTTTTCACAGCCATAAAATGCGACTGTTAGCCTTGTTAGGTCCTTTCACAGACAACAATGACAGATACTTCAACTAGTAAAATACCCACTTCTCATATTCCTGAAGCCTGAAAAAGGTACCCCTTTCAGGCGGAGCCTCTCGGTTGGACGCCCCCCCCGGACTGCATTGTAACAGTGAGAATTATTTGAGTTTTGATGCCTCCAGAGTAGTTATCACGGTAAAGCTAACCTGGACGGTATCGGTTGTACTGTAATAATTTCTTTTTTCCTTTGGTCGGTTTTTCTTATGTTTGGAAAGACACGCAAAGTTCTTGATCTGAAATGCATCGAAGGAATAGTAATTATTAAGTTGTCACTACAAAATTACAATTTCAAGAGTGGCATCGAGAACAATTTCAAAAATCAACCACGACTATTACAGAAGAGTTGAACGGTTTATCTCAGTTAAAACATGAAGACTGCTCACAGTATCCAATTTTCCGTTGAGGGCAACGAGATAGTGCGCCTGCTATAACTGGCGGTCATCTTGGGTTGAGAGGGGGGGCATTGGTGTGTATAGTGGAATGGAGGGAGGCGTGAAAAACTACCCTCCATGGCCCTATGAAACCAGGGGCTTGTCCCACAAGGTACATTTGGAACCACGATGGCAGCCCCTTAAAGTAAGCGCTATAACACGTCATCAGTATTGAATTTCTGCAGCCGTTCTTCAGACGTCATTTCGCGGGGAAACCAGCAGTGGCACCACGAAATGTCGGCTGTTTTCTCAGGCTAATACGAAAAGCCTTTGTTTAAAGAGGTTTCACTTAAGTTTACAGATTTTCCCTAGTTAGTGTCTTCGTAGTACAGGTTTTAAATAAATGATCGATTTGACTCACTTCCTGGTTTATAAGACAATATAAAAGCAGCAAAATTCCCTGGAAAAACAAAAGGAACAAAATAAAGTCACAAAAGTGCAATTGTATAGTAATTCGTGGGGGGTCGTCCTCTTTTCCGTCAGGATCATGCGCGTGGAGCGAAAAAGTGGACTTATGCAAATTAACGGCAAAAAGGAGGAAAGACTGGGGCGGAGAGAGAAAAAAAGGACGATCGCGGACGTGTTTCTTGTACTTTGAATTACCATTTCAGTAAGATAGGAATTCCCGATTGGTTCGCCACTTTTCAATTGGCCAACAACAAACAATCTCAACCTCTTACAGGGAAAAGCAAGTGAAATTGTGTCACTTGTCAATCAAGGAGGCGTGAAAAGCGGCAGATAGCCAGATCGAAGATCCCATCGCAGTTTCTTTTTTTTTCTTCATCGGGTTTGCGCCCTCGTTCCTCGCGGCTTCGCCACTCGCCCCTCACTCGCGCTCTCGAACTACTGTGACTCAAGAGAAAAATAAGAGACTGCTAACAGTCTAGCCGAAGTCCTTTTGGTTCGTTACGCAATGCTCACGTTGGAGAGGATTGCGTGATGGAGCTAAAGTACGTTTGCAAAAGGGCCTATTAGTAAAACCACGTAACGTTTGCTTTGTACTGCGTGACGTAAAAAAGACATTACTGAGATATTACCTGAAACCCGCATGCGCCTGCAAAAGCGTACTGCCAGGAGCTGGTTTCATGATGTTTGACGTAAATAGCAGCTAGGATCCAGGTACCGGCGATTGCAATGATCAAAATAAAAAGAAGCACGATGGAGAGGCTAAAAAGAGAGAGAATACCGCTGATTACATTAAGCTAGTTTCAAAACAACATAATTCATACTTGGCTTCTAGGCTACGGAGAAAAAAAAATGAACTATTATTAAAAACTGAATCATTGGATAATGCAATTCGAGAGCTCTGATTGGCTTACCCATCATGATATATGAGCCATTCTACCATGCTCTCCAAATATGGTAACTATACGCGTCCGCTCAAAAGTAAAAACAAGCTGAAAATCGGTTGTTTTTCCAAAAACAATGTCCCGAAGAATTCTCGATATTTTGTGGGCGTTTTTAATAAAACATATTAGGGACCTTAAGATCCGACGACGGCGGCGGCAACGAGAACGTCAAAAAAGCAAGACGTTTATTTAATAACCAAAACAACAACTTTGCACGTGCATCATGCTTTTTTGTACTTTTCTTTGCCGTCACTGCACGACTACGACGTGAAAATGCCTAACTTCACGTTTTACAGAGGAAGTACACAAGGGACAACGAAATTTCTTCTCTCGTTCTGACCTTGGATATGGTTCTTAGGAATTCCACTTTAGGAGAGTTTGCTTACAATTGACAAAGTTAGTGACTTGGAGTAATCGAAAGAACGCGAATTCACTTTTTCAGCGACGTTTTCGCTGCCGTCGCCGTCCTCGGATCTTAAGGTCCCTAATAATTCCACTCACGCTTGTTGTGAGATGATTATAGAGTGTTACTGCAACTTCGGACATTACTTAGTTCTTAGATACTTTCTTTCTTTTCTTTTGTTTGTCCGTCTTTCTTTCCCTTTGGCTTTTTTATTGTTATAGAATAAAAACAGTCCTTCTTTGCTAAGGAAAGAAAAAAAAAACCTAACGGAAGCTGGTATTTGTGGCAACATGAAAATAACCTTTTTCTAAATCAAATAAACATTAACTGCAAAGGACAGCAAACGTAAATCCCGCAGAACATAGGATGTATAGAAGACCTGATCAGCAGAAACATATCAAGTAAACACAATGAAATCTGAGAAGCTGATCGTGCTTGTCACTCTTATCACCTTTGCACTAAATTAGAAAAAAAAAATTGTTTATGACCCAGTGAGTAGGACTTTCTTCATTTGGTATATTTCTACATTACTTAATTTTTGCTTCATTTTTTATGCTTAAGTTTGGTTGAGGGCCACGCGTATATTATCTGTGGATATCAAGTGAAACCCTCATCAAAAAAAGTATTTATCTATCTAAAGAAGTTGTCGTTTGAAGTTGACTTACGTCACTTTTCTCTTGTCAGTGGGGTCAGCATTTGCTCTACCTCTTGCGCAGAAAACCGCAATCATCACCACGAGGCTAACCTGAAATGAAATTCTGTTTCCGTCAATCATTCGCCACTTTAGAGACGAAGCAGGAGACTGGAGCCGAAATGTGTCCCGCAATTGTTTCTGGGATCGTTAGTGGGGATGCGCCAGTCGGCTAACTCGATATTGTAACCAATTCAAATTTCCCGGGGTTAAGATTCTTTGTGTATTGTATTTGCATTATAATGTGGCATTCTCATTTTAATGATATGGAAATTCCTGAAACAAAACGTTTTATTCCCAAAGGGTTTGAATTGGGTAGAACATTAAGTTAGCCTAATAGGTCTTTTGGCCAATTTTTCCGTGGCGCCAGTAACAGTCCCAGAAGTCTTTGCGAACGTTAGCTCGGCCTATTTCCTTCTCATTTCTAAAATAGCGAAAATGAGAAGTGAGTGACAAATGAAAGGCCGCGTAGAAAATAGATAGACGGATGGATGAAGGGCAGACTGAACACGCGACTGGCTAATGACCTGAGTAAACTACATGCAGTCAACTCTAGCCTTGCGGATACCCCGCTATAACGGATACCCCGATAATACGCACAGCAGCTAAATCCCTGGCAAAAATATATTAGAGATGTTTGACTGAAATAAACTCCCGCTGTTACGGACTGTGGCTAATGAGGACACTAACTCAAGGACCCTACGGTGTCCGCTATAAAGGGAGTTGTATCATACCGACTGCTATTGAATGGCTGAGTGTCGGAAAAAAGGAACAACCTGACCAACTGACTGACTCACTGAAAATCACAAAAATGTGCAAACAAACCAATTGCCTGACGGGTTGTCTGGTAAATAGACCTTATTTACGTTACCCGCCATCTTTACGCACGCTTTACGATCGATGGGATAAAAGCAATGTCACAAGTGATAAGATTTGCCAATACGAGAAATCGCAGTCGAGTTTGTTTATTCATTGAAAATAAGACGAATATTTAATAGCTGTGAAAAAAGTACAGTTCGAGTTTTAAAAAGATTTACGTCATTATTGTTTACTGTGAGGACATCTACGGTCGTTACTGTATCCAAAAAATTAACAACGA
>JBBMOI010000004.1:5412500-5635000 GCA_038088405.1 Porites divaricata
GTTGCTTGATGCTCCGATACAGTTTCGAACCGAGGTTTAATATCCGTGCGCTTGGTACAGCGGGCTCAGGCATGACCATCGGTTTATCAGTAAACACATGCTCGGACTCAGAAAACCAGTTTGACAAGTTCGGGCTTTGGTGACTTCAAAGGTTTGACATGATTCAGGCATTGAGCCTCCGTTTCTCCTCCTAACTTTAGAAGACAAAAGGACACTCTTCTCGCCGAGTGCTATCATTACACGAGATAATTCGCAACGACGATTTTAGCGCAACACAGCGTTGCAACATTGTTACGACATTATTTTGAATAGTTACAACATTGTTCCAACATTGCAACGCTGTGTTGCGCTAAAAATCGTGGTTGCGAATCGTCCCGTGCAACATCACCTTTACAGACTTTACATCTGAACGTACAACACTAGACTGTGAATACAACTACCTCTGCCTCATCGCTACTCGTCGCTGCAACGTCTCACGAAACGTCCCAACGACAAGGAGCGATGAGAAGCGGCTGTATTCGCAGACAAGTGAGCCACCAACAGAAATTTGTCATTTCAACTTACTCCATCCAATGATAAAGAAGTACTTTAGCCGGGATGATTTCTTGTTCTTTCCTGTTGTAAGCGTCATAAAGAACTGAAGTCCTTCGCACACGGCCCAACAGAACATAGCAATAAAGAAATACTGTAGCAATGCTGCGATCACAAGACAGACCACCTAAGATAGAAAAGATGGTTTAGTGGCGTTAATTAGATAGAACACAAAACCTCAAATGACGCTGGAGAATAGGTTAGCCTGCGTAGCATGGCGGTTTTGGTCGGGCGTGCAAACAAGCCAAGGTGGGGGCAGTGAAACTGCGAGGAGATTGGAGCGGGTTCGCCACTAGTTCGCGCGCGCTTTTGCGGCTTCGCCGCCGCTCAGTAGTGTGCCAGACAAAACCGCCATACTACTCAGGCTAAGAATAGGTTTGAGCCATTTGTTGTGCCACTGTAAATTTGGAGTTATCCAAGATTTGTTTTTTTGACAAGAAAGCATCAATGGTTGCATCAAATTTGTGAAGAAACAATGTTGTTTACCTTGGGGCGTCCGCACATTTTAATCGATTTTTCTGAATGGCGATACAATGTAGAAATAGACTTGCATTATTTTACCAGTGGTTACAAAGACGCTAGTTATTGGTTCGGCCATGATTTGCTCCCGCGACCTCTCTTATGCCACAGTCTTGTGATGTAGGCAAACGAGAAAAAGATTAAAGCTACTTTGAAAAATGCGTCTTGCCATCATCACTCACCTTCATTGATGTCAGTTTGAGCCCGCCAACGAAGAGAGCTGTGCCAGCGGCAATTGCCAAACAAAGGTTAACGTGAATGATTGAACGTTCCGGGCGGCGCTTGCTGAAGAAAACAAAGATGGAAAATTAGTTACAATCGTATTTTAACGGTAGCTCTTAAAATAATATCACACATGTACAGTTCTTTTGGTCCCACGATGCCAAACGTCATACAGCCCCTGGTCGTAGTACGTTCTGTTGTATTTTCAAGCTTTTTCAACCCTGTTACGAAGTTTTCCTCTCTGCTCCTTCCTATAAAGCGTCAAAAAGGGAGGAGGGAGGGGAGGGGAGGGGAGGAGGCGTCTCTTACAAAGTCTATGGCGTACATTACAGAAGTCAGGCCACTTTTTTTCTTCTCGAAAATGCTTAACTTGTGTGCTCTATAACGTTGGCCTTCATTCTAGTCCTCAACTATCACTGTCATGTTTAACAGGAAACTGGACTAAATAATGAAGGATCTGTCTTTTTCAACCAAGATGTCACAAGAACCAATGAGCAAGGCTGATGATAAACAATTAACGGATAAGGTGTTTGTGATTTACGGAATAACCAAGGCCGAGGTAAGTATTCGGGTGTTAACACTTATCTTGATTATTCCGGATATCACAAAACCGAATCCAATAGTTCTTTCTTATACGTTGTTTTGAGGAAAATTTCGACAAACACACCATCGAACGGAACGCAGTTTGACATTGCTCTTGGAAATTTGCATTGCGCGCGCAATCTGCAGATTACTCATCCCTTGGTTGTTTTGCAAAACTAACTGTAGGCTCTTAGCCAATGAGATGTGTGATAAAGCTACTAACCAGTAGATGTAGAGGTGTCTGATTATTGCAATTAGCGCGGCTAACAACAGGACTCCACAGCCAATGTAAATGATGAGGGTAAGAGCGAGTTCCTGGTAAAGACGACAAAACGTCAAGACAACAGGCAGCTTACACTGTATGCTTTTCTTGGGGGAGGGGAAGGCGGGGCGAACGAATGCTTTGCAGTATCTCCTGTGTGTATCTGTCACTTAAATTAAAGGCAGAGAAACACTAAGGAAGGTAAAATGCGTGCCAGTAGGTGTGATCTTAGGGAGGCGCCACTTTCTTCCCTGTGCCCTTTGGCTCGTCCATCTCATTTCCTTAAGGTTTTGGTGATTCAACACTGTAGTTGCACAAAACCCGACCAAATTCTACCACTCGCGCAAAAATAGAAAATGTATGCCTACACTGTAGGATTTTTATTGAGAAGGGTGGGGTGGGGTGGGGTGGCAAGAGAGAGCTTTGTAGTATCTCCTATGGGTATCCGTCATTAAACACTTTAAAGACAGAGGAACACTGGGGAAGGTAAATCTTGGGTGTGTGTTTGGCGGAAGGAACTATGTGGGGGATGGTAGAGAGGCAAATGTCCCCTTGGCGGAAGGAACTATGTGGGGGATGGTAGAGAGGCAAATGTCCCCTTGGCGGAAGGAACTATGTGGGGGATGGTAGAGAGGCAAATGTCCCCTTGGCGGAAGGAACTATGTGGGGGATGGTAGAGAGGCAAATGTCCCCTTGGCGGAAGGAACTATGTGGGGGATGGTAGAGAGGCAAATGTCCCCTTGGCGGAAGGAACTATGTGGGGGATGGTAGAGAGGCAAATGTCCCCTTCACTCTCTCCTCTGTGACCTTTGACTCGTCCCGGCTCCTTAACTCCTCGACATTGTAGTCGCACACTGACCCCAGCAAATTCTCCCACTCCCGCAACAATAGAAAACGCATGCTTTGCAGGATAGAAAGTAGGAAGCATGTGAAGGGAGTTAAAGTGTTTAGGTTGTACCTTGTCATAAACAGAAATCGAAGAAAAGCTTGTGAGGTGGTTACATTCGCAAACTGTGCCATTACTGGCGCTTGACACCACCTTACACCCATCAGCTGACCAGCTTCCACCCAGTTCCTTGGACCTGAAAACATCATCCCATGCATAAAATCATTGTTTATTTGCTTCTTTATTTAAAAAAATGACAATGAACGGGATAATCGCAGCCGTTTAAATAGGAGAACGCAAGATAAAATCGAGGCCTTTACGCAACAAAGCGGCGGAACGGAGAGGACAGCAAAATCTCAAGATATATATGATGTAAACTCAGTCCTCGCGCGATCCGAAATAGCCGTCAACATCGACGAATTCTATCAAGTAAAGGCCTCTAATAACGTAAGCAGGTAGTAAAGTAGGGGCGGAACCTAGGGGTACTTCTTGGGTTCAAACGCATCCCGCTTATCACACCAGTTACACTTTCTCCATCTCTTGCTAACCGCCCTTGTCACCACAGATACGAGTAATCAATATATCTATATAAGAAAGGATATACTCCCGTAAATTAAAGAGAGCTTTCTTCCTTGAGCCCAAATTTATAGTATGAAGCATTCCTATGAATTACTGGACATGCGGAAAATGCCGCACGGGTAGCATTCACAGTAATTCTTACTTGATTATTATTTGCAAAAACGTGGAGTATGACCGATAGGTGCGCGCGTCAATCAAACAAAACCAAACAAAACTACTTACTTCTCAAAGTCCCAGTACACACATCTGGCGACCGCTTCTTTCTCTACAGGCTTAAAAACAACACGAACGCAATCAAAACACCACTTGCTACGGTCACAGAGTAGTCTCTTATCAGTAGTTTCGCCAGTGGTGGTTGAGAGTGCGATACAGGCGAATATTAATTACTGTTTATACATGTCAATGTGTTTTGGGGGTAGGAGAAGATTGGGGTTCGATCGAGTCAAGCGGAGGGTCACAGAAAGGGCGAAGACAAAACAGCATCCGTAACAATAGCCTGTAAACAGACGTTGTTTTATTTTTCTTTTCGTTCTTTTCAAAAACATCGGTGAGCGCGTACAGACCGTCTACTTTCTTCTTCCGCCACCACTGACCCCTTGCGTTGACGGTCAATAAATCCCCTGCAGTTTATATTTTATCACCGCGCTCGACAGACTTTGAAGAGAAATAGACGGTCTGTGAACAGGCTACCGTAACAAACAAACAAAACACACAAACAGCGACTAGGTGTGTGTCTGTCACTTTGGCTGTGATAATGACATCCGCCCATGTCGTCGAAGCGTAAGTGACTACCAGCTGATAAGCGTTCCTATTCAGGACAACTCAAATAAAACCTACAAATCTGCCAAAAAATCGTTCACAGCAGACACTGTCGCCAAATGGCGAGTTCGGAAAACATACGCGACCAATGTTAACTCGTTTGTTGCTACAGATGGCGTGAGCAGTAACACAACATTGTTTGGGGGAAGTGAGGGGAGGATAAGCTTGCTTTTTCCTTCTTGAAGTTGATAAGGTTGCTAAAGCTTGAGAAATCTTGTAACTGAGGACGTGTCGAAAATGATTTTTGTTCACCGATTATACTTGTGATACGACACTTTCCTACATGCGAACCATCTACAATGGGTAGGAGTCTGTTCACAAATTGGTAAGATCTTAATACCTGATTTGACAGAGTTATTCTGACAGGCGGATCCAGTTTCCCGCCGGACGGAAGTGGAGACAGTGAACTGGACACTATCGGAGAACTTGCATCGAATCTGTAAAAATAGAAATACTATGAATCGTTACCACAAATAAACAATAATAAACAGACTCATTAAGAACTTGACGTTTTCTTATTAAGTTTAAAACACTGCAAAAAGTTGTTACAGGTTTTAAGCAGGCGTATGGCTATTGAGGAAAGTCATTTTCTATTTCTTGGTTAGTTTTACAACGACATAAGTCAAGCTAATTAAGTTTCTAGGTTAATTTTTTCTAATAAAGCTTATAACACTGAAAAAAAAAGTGGTTACAGGTTTTAAGCAGGAGGGTGGTCATTTAAAGGAAAGTCACGACTTCCGTTTCTCGGTTAGTTTTAAAACGATAAAAGCAAAGTTATTTTTAACATTATTGCTCGGATGAAATTACTTTTTGAACCCCTCTGCTCTCTTTGGCATTAGTTTTGCCAGGTCCTTGAAGAAGAAGCTGGTTATTTTGACCACAATGTCACCTGAAATGAAAACAAGTGTGAAACAAGAGCCAGAAAACAGGAAAACATTTAGATTAATAACATAATGGACAATGGAGGTCAAAAGTCTTAACGCCTTTAAGGCGTATGCCAAACGTCATACTTTTCACAAGACGAACCAAACTTAGCGAGTTAAATCATGAAAAGTACGACGTCTGGCTCAGCTAAGTTCGTCAGAATGAGTTTGGCTTTGGATCGTCCAACACGTTCTATCCGTCTGCTTCAGACGAATAGAACGTCTGAAGATCGTCCCCGGGACAAACATCGATCTTCACATGCGACGAACTAAACTAATAAATTAAAAATTTGTATGATAATATATATTTAGCCTCGATCGGGAGGAAATCTTATTACTGATCTGATTCTGTTGATTGGTTCAACGCGTCCTAAGTTCCGCGACGTTTGACCTAACAGACGATCTTAACTTAATTTTAGGTCGACCCAAATTAGAGTTTGGTTCGTCTCATGAAAAGTTCGTCGTTTGGCCTAGGCCTAACTTCCTCCCTTCCCCTCTCGCACTCTAGCAAAATTGTAGTTTGTGCACTTCACACTGTCCTAAAAAGTGATCGTTGAACCTATCAGTCACAAAACTTGACAACGCAAGGGTGGCAATTGCCGAAAAATTGCTCAGTGGCAATAGCCTAGTTTCACGAACATTCGCAGAACATAAAGAGCACAAATTGGTTACAAACTGGTATTTTGGTGGACTGCTTTTTCAGATTGTATTGAAGAAGCGAAGAGTTACTAGCGAATAGCACATGTACAGGGTAACGACGGCAGCGAAAACGTCACTTATTAAGTGTACTCGTGTTCTTCGAAACTTTACCGTGATTGTTCCAACTAGTTAAATTTGTAAAATGCAGGCGAGTTTTCCTGGAGTTAAATATTCAGAGAGCGCATTAGAGTTCGGAAAGAGACAGAAAAAATATGTGTGTTAACGTTCTCCACAAATAGTCACATTAGAGAGCTTAAGCAAAGACCTTTTTGAGCGACGCACGTCAACCGGAAGTGAGGTCTTCTCCCTTACTATATGCCTTGACGCTAAGAAATTTGTATTGATAAGTTTCTTTTCTCTTATAAGGGCGATTTACTTGAGAGTTTCAACCAAACCACCGCCCAATGATGCAAAACGTCCACTTCCGGTTGACGTCCGTCGCTCAAAAACGCTGTTGCTTAAGCTCCCTACTGTCAGTAGTTTCACATCGTGATAGTACAGTAATGGTAAAGAAATGTACCAAAAAGTGTGAGGCACGTGCAAAGATGTTGTTTGACTTGTTGAAACGACCTTATTCTCAATTAATTTCTCGATTTTCGCGGTTTTGGAAAAATCGCGAAATCTAAAAATTCCGAAAAATCGCGAAATAAGGCTCATGAATTGTCGCGAAATTTAAAACTCGAGAAATTAAGTCTTTTTTCACGTTACCGCTGCCGTCGCGGTCGCGATTGCTTCCTGCTGTTACCACGTGATCGCGATGAAAGACGCAGTAGCCTACTTTGCCATAGTCTCCTTCGCAGCCGTTTTTAGGCTCGTCACGCAACGCTCCTTGCGTGACGAGCCTAAAAACAGCTGCGAAGGAGACTAACTTTGCCAAGTCGACAAAAAAACTCAATGGCCCACCGACAAACAGATTTGTGCGCTCTATGAAAATTGTGAAAGTCGTAGGCTGAAATAAAGGAGAAAGGAAAGACGGGACTTGAATTTCCGCTATGAAAAAAAAAAATTATTACCTTCGTATTTTGTCAACAGTTCTCGGGGCAAGACAACCTGTGCAGAAGGCCCGTTGTCCTTTTTTCTAAGTTCAGGATACTGGACATCGGTTGAAATGTTCTTGGCTTCTTTTACCATCACCCTCATTTCTAAAAGAAAAGAAAAGAAAGAAAAGAAAACTTTTTTAAAAAGTGACTCAGTGTGAGATATTTGTGCAAGTTTAAGTTACTCACGAAGGCAAAGTTGATTTTTTCTTTTGATGACTCTGTCACCCTTACAACATCCTAATGACGATAGTTTCCTTTTTGCTATTAATAAAGACCTTTAAATTTACGAGAGCGAGAAATTTCACAACATTAAGTGATGTGCGTAAGTGAACCAACGTCATTTTGGCGGGAAAACGTGATAGCCGTCCTCATTCTGCTAGACTGCTGTGGGTGTTGGCGAAAAAGTCGTATTGAAGGAAACAAGTTTTCAAGTGTTGGAAGTTTTATCCAGCGATCGCGAAAGGATTTAACCTCCTTCAATAAAAATAACAGTGCAAACATTTCTGGTAAAAAAGTGCAATGAAGCTTTTCGGAGTGTCGATATTTTGAGAATCCGCGACAATTCTTTACGTCAAATCTCATCCCCGAACCTAAAGGTCTCTACTCTCTTTACTCACCAACGTTCTCCGTTTTAATATTTATGTCAGAACTGTCATTCTTCGACCTTTGTTTCTCTAGGTCATCAGCCAGTTCCATGGCAAATTCATCTAGTAAATTCATGACTTCAGTGACGCCCTTTGTTTCCTAGAAAAAAAGAACTCACAATCAAGTTCAGTTGTATCGCTTCTCTGACAGACGCAGAGAAAAGTAATACACTCGATCAAAACCTCGGAGGGAGGAAAGGGGAGTTAGCAGACGCCTCCCCAGTTGTCTCTTACCTCTCCGTAGTGGTGCGCAGGGTTAGATGGGAAGGAGGAAAGCGCGGGAGATCTCTTCTCTCTTCCCATCAACCACCGCTTCTGCTACCGTGCACGTTACGAAGACGACTGAGGACGAGTCAGGGGTGTCGGAACATCCATTCGACCAATGATACACTAGCGTGGCGTTATAATTTTTCTTTTTGGTGAAATATCGACTATAAAAACTCTTTTAAACTCTTCAAAACATTCGTTTAGTAATCGACTCCTGTAATGTTATAGGATCGTGTGACTGGGCTCTTCCGTCTGCGTCATTTCCGGTTTGGAGCTGAAGCGAAAAGTTTATCACATTTTCAAATCATATTTTCTGTATTTTGGTTATGGGCGGAGTATCTTTTAATCTTCTGTAAATGTAACTATGGGAGTGGAGGAAAGGGCGAAGATTTATGAGTGATAGAGCTGGATTTTGCCAATATGCACTACAGGCAGACCACCCTCTGTTAGTGGGGGCCGTTGTTGATTGAAATCTGAGCAATTTTTTATTTATAGAAGAAATACATATGAACGATACGGTGGCTATAATTTGTTCCAAAATGCAGAATTTAAAGTTTGAAGAAAATGTTAACTGAGTCATGTGTCATGTTTTTGTCGCCGTCACGTGCTGTTTTAAGCGCTATTTTGCGAGATGAATATTTGACCTCGGCTGTTAGAATTAAAGAGGGAGATAAGCTATTTCTTCTATAAATAAAAAATTGCTCAGATTTCAATCAACAACGGCCTTCACTAACCTAACAGAGGGTGGTCTCCCTGTGTATGCACTAACGTATTGCTTGGTAATTACCTTTTGTAACTCACTCCATTGTTCCTTGTGACGCTCATCCAAAAGATTACTGGCAATTTGAAGAGTAGGCTGACAGAAGAAAGTATAAAACAGGCTTAGCACGGTTCAGCTGTTACCCTTAGAAGTTCTCCTCTTGTGTTTGGTTAGCCTGCGAGCAAGCTATCCAGCTACGAGTGGCAAGGATCAGATTTAAAGAAGAAATGAGGGCTTATTTTAGTTTTTTTCACCTTAGCAGAGGACAGTTTCTGTTTAGCGTCCATACTTGTTAGAGCAACACGCATTCCTCTAACGGCAACCAGCAGGTCACCTGGAAGAAGTTGCTGGGGGCCTGGAGCCGATGAGTTCAGCACAACGCCCAGCAGATCGTCAGCTGTGATATTGTTTAGTTGAAACTGATTTATCTGTTAAAGAAGAAAAGACACGAACACCGTCATAGACGTTACTGACACTGCATTTACGAGGGATTTTCAGACTCTGGTACAGAGAGAGAAAAGGAAAAAAGTAAATTTAGTGCGAAGTTAACTTTCCCTCGAGTAAAATGAAATAATAATAATGGTAATAAATTATAATAATGATTATACATGATATAAAAAACTGAATTTAACATTGATCAACGAGATATGATGTACGCCAAAATAAGTTAAATTGAGGTTAAAAAATAAATTCACTTTAATTGAGCGTCAAGGAATTTTAGCACGTGAGTACAATTGAGAACACTATTTCTACGACTCCCACTGGAGACGGGACCGCCATTTTACGTGGACATCTGAGCTACTCGAAAGCCTAGTCGTTTACCGGGCAAAGATAATACTTTCAATAGACCACTTTCGATATATTAAAATTCAGCTTGGCAGCGAGGCCTAGAGGACACAAACAAAGGAAACTGAACGAACATGATTATTCATTTCTTTTGTTTGTGTCCTCTAAGCCTCACCATCAAGCTGAATTTTAATATATCGAAAGTGTCCTATTCTCAGTTATTTCCCCTGAGTATTGGCAAGACCCGGGAATTGAACCCACGACCTTCCGCTCTGCGGTCAAGCGCGCGCATTTGAACTGAGTGTGTTCAACTCTCTTCGAACAAGCTGGAAGAAAACCACAAGGCGAAGAAAACTGGATTTAATATTGAGTGCTTAACATAAATATCCCAAGAAGGATGCGGTTTACTTTTACCTTTTCGACTAAAACATCCATCTTGCCAGAAAATGACCACGTCTTCCCTGTGGTTCCGGTAAGAAATCGAGTTTTCTCTTCTGAAAAATATTTTTTTTTGTTAGAATCAATGGACTATTCAGACAAAATTAATCAACAGTGTGAAAACTAACTTTCGGTCTGTGTCATTGTCTTTCCTCGTGTCTAAAATCAAGTGGCGGATAAAAAAATACATAATAGACACTTCGGTTTCAGTTTCTTGTTTTTAGTTAATTTGTGTTGCATGTTTGTATGTTACTCTTAAAATATTATTTCTTTAAACACAATAACATCTGCTTGAAAATCGTACTCAAAAGACCGCTTTGTTACTCTATGTTTAACAGCCTTGAGTGAAAAAATCGACCAGGATAAGTGCAGTTCACATGCATGTTTGTGGTACTTAGGATAAGGAAATAAAGCAGCTGGCTGAGAGGGTTTGGTGCTCTAAATCCCAATCCTCACTCCGGAATATTTACTTCCGTTTTCTGTGGATTCCAGTCCTCTTGGCTGCTCATCCACTTCCGCTGGGGCCCGAATGCCTGTTCACACTACACCAAAGTGAGGCAGAGAACCTATCCGATATGTGACGCTACTCTTTCGAGATCGGGGCGGCGCAGCTTCGCGCCGATACGGAAATCGCGCCAAAATCAGCCGTTCTTATGTGTGACAAGAGAACAGAAGCCCTATCTGGCAGTGGACCTTCAGATAAGGGGGAGGGGGGCGGTCATTCAGACCCTGAGCAGGCTCCTGCCCTGAGATAAGGGAGGGGGGGGGGAAGGGGGGGGGGGTCTCAAAAAAATTTTCGGCCCTTCGGGCCTCAGTTTGGTCTAAACATAAGGGGAGGGGAGGGGAGGGCCGGGCCACCCGGGCCCCTTCCCTGGATCCGCCACCGTCCGGTATGATTTCCGTGCCGCCGGTATAGTGCGATCATAGCCGAAGGTGCTCTGCTTCGTAGGACATCTGGCATGTGTTTGCGTGGTAGTTATGGCAACACTGAGTCATACTGAATGGTTTGGAGAAGGAAATCACCATTACGTTCTTTTTCTAACCTTCGCATTCTACAAAGCCGTCGCCTTCAAACCCTTTCTTACACGTGCATGTGAACGAACCGGGAGTGTTTTTACAATCAGCATTCTTGTGGCAGCGGGATCCCTCTGTACATTCATCAATGTCTAGAAATAACAGAGAATCAAGCAATGTTATCTTTGAGTGTATTCTGGGTAGAATACAATGAGTGCGCTACAGATAACTGATTCAACAGTAAGCATGCCAATCTTTCTTTACACTACACTAGAAGGAAACGACCCGCAAAATCGTGTCTGTGTAAACATGGGGGATGGATATCTCTTTACTAGCTATCGCAGGGCCTCGCCCATACTCTTCTGTACAAGGGTAAGTTTTCCAAGACCTCACAGGTAGTCGAGCATCATGGATCTAGGTCGCGGGTAGACTGATATCAGTATCTCGGGATTGTCGCGCGGGTGAGCATGTTACGTGCGAGCGAGCGAGTGAGACAAATGCGCAACAGAGAAGAATTCTGAGGGACATCTTGCAGTCTCAGTCACGTAACAACAACTACTCTGCAATTAAACAACATGCTGAATAACTCCGAGAGATGGCCAGACCTTCGGGCGAGGTGTGTTCTACTGCAAATTTATCCTACAGTCGGAAAACCCTCAGTTTTTTTAAAAAACGACGTTCAAGACGATTGAAGAGGGTACATCGTGATTACGTAAGTGCGGTTTATCCAGGAGCCATCCACGCGCAGTTTACGCCTCTCTGTGACTTAGCCGTCTGATTCGTCAATTTCCTGAAACTCACACAACCGAGTTTCCTACAGGAAGAAAACTCTTCCCTTACCTAGACAAGTTGGACCGGGGATACTCCATTTGGCGTCTTTGCCACACGTAACACTTGAAAGCTTTTGATCTGCAAGCTTGTATCCCGTCAAACACTCTAGCCAAACTGTGTCATCAATCTTGTAGTTCGGTTTCATTGGTGTCCATTTTCCATTAGGTTGTTGGTTTGGTGGCATGCAAACAGCTACAAACAAAAAGTGGGCATAAAGTAAACAAAGAAGTTTTTAAGCGACCGCAACTTTTATACAAGCGAGTACGTGATGTAACAAACTATTTCAAGCTAGAGGAATAATAATCGGCCGTTAGCCAACAAGGAAGGGCAGCCGAGCATGTGTTAAGTTCAAGTGCGCGACGAGCCGATAAGACGCAGCCGGTCCAAAGCGCGGGAAAATTGCAATTTGAACCCTTGGATCCCTGTGTGAAGTGCATGCAGACAAACTCGTTATCAAGGTGCTTCTCCTCATCTGTTTACGTCAAAGGAAAGAAGCCTAGAGAGAGATGACAGTTCAGACGATCGACAGACGCTGTATGACTAGCAATGAAAATTATGAGAACAAAAGCCTTACCAACACAAGCAAATCCGTCGCCAGCATATCCAGTGGTGCACTGACATTTATACGAGCCAACGGTGTTCAGGCAACGAGCTTTCTCGTGACAAGTCCGAAGTATGGTGGTATTCTTGTAAGGGATGGAGGCAAGGATTGTACACTCGTCAATGTCTGGCGAAGAGGACAAATCAAACAAAAGAACCAAATTCTAACTCCACTAACACGAGACATTCAATGCGAAAAGTTTAGTTTTAGGATGCGACAATCAGTCATCTGATGCAGATGTAGGCTAGTTAAGTTACATCAACGTTATACTTCCAGCAAACCACTAATTTATGTTCTAGGCTAGCACGTGTGCTATGCCAGATGCGAAAAACCACCAAAAAACCACCCTTGAGTGGTGGCCAAATAATGTGTGGAAACGAATTCCTCTCCTATTTTTCATACACTTTACTATTACTGGGGTAAAGAAAATCATTCGTTATACCGAGGACTTCGTTATATAGAGGTTCGTCATATCTCGAGGTTCCACTGTAGAACGGTGATACCTTGTCACACAGACTACTCCAAAAAGTGACTAATTTCTAAGAATGTAAGTCCAAATACCTAAACGCATAAGCTATATACCGAATTAAGGTTATTCCAAAAACATGCAGATCTGAACACGTATTGTTTTATTGTTTATTATCATTTTTGCCATACCAAGGTGAGAAAAAATAATGCAAGAATAAACGACAAAAAAAAAAAAAAGCGAAAGAAGCGAAAAACTACACACAAGCATTAGGAGAACTAAAGTGTGCTTATACCAAGAAAAAATGACTTAAGTTTAGAATTGAACAAAGCCGTACTAGAGGCATTCTGAATTTCAGAGCTAAGGGAATTAAATATTTTGGGCCCTTGAAAGAAGAATATAAACTATCGGAAAAGAAACTTTGCATGACAAAATGAAAGCGAACACAACGACTGAGGTGACATACAATGCCACAAATCCCGCGCCAAATTCATAAATAGTCCGAAAATATCTCACGAGCGTCGGCGCGCTCCAAACCGTGCCGTCAGAGTATTAATTTCTGACTAATTCGCTCCCATGTCCCTCAATCGTCAGTTATTGTCGACGCTGTCGTCGGTGCTTAAGCTCCTTTTGTTGTGATCCAGAAATTTTGCTACCATGGTAACGTGACGTCACAGTTCTCCTCCCTATTGACTCCAAGATTATAATCTATCAACATGTATCTTTGCTTCATTGTTTTATCTAACCATAGCCTGTTACAGGCTTACCGATAGTGTGGCGTGAAATGGAGAACGGATAGAAAAACAAAAGCGAAAAAAAAGGGACAGGAAAAAAGTAAGAGAACAGCATAATCACGCCCTCTCGATGTTTTTTCCTGCTATCTTCTCTTTTCACCATCCTTGCTATCTGCCAGAAACAAGCTAAACTTACCAGTACACTGCGGAAAATTCTTATCCCAATTTCCATCATTTTGGCAAGTTAGATTTGTATCCTGTTTCGTTTCAAACCCAGGCTTGCAGCTAACAGTGACTTTTTCACCAACACGAAAGAACATCTTATCTGGTTCGTGGAATGCGTTTTGTTGAGGGTCTATTCTACATGAGGCTGCAATTTAGACAAAGAAAACGTTACTTCTGCAGTCACTAAATCTCAAACCTCAAGCAAATGCTACCAAAATCAAAATATCCTAGCCTTAGAAACATCTGCAGGTTAGAAGTAGATTATAGTTCGGTAACCTGCGATCAGGCGTTTTTCTGTTCCTCGTCTCCGAAACAAAAGGGAAGAAAGACCGCCTGATCGCAGGTTAATAGTTCGAAAGATTGAAAAACATTTTTTTGGCGATCGGTGGCTAACAAATTGTAACTACCACTCTGACAAACCTTTTTAATTTAATAGCCATCACCTTAATTAGTTTATACGTTTTCTAAATTTTGTTGCAATAAAAATTATTATGTCCCGCTTTAAGATAAGTAAGAAAGCTTCGGACATAATTGAGAAAATCTATCGTAGAGACATGAGCTTAATACTTAAACAAACAACAAGTCAAAAAACAAGCGGTCAAAACATAGCCTGCGTGGAAGATTCAAAAAGGGGAAGGGAGGGGTGCACAGTGAAATGGGAGAGAAGGGCCTCTTCTCCTAAACCTTTTCCTATTTCACGCACAGGGCATCCAAACACCACAATAATAATAGTGGAAACTTTATTTGTGTTTAATTTTTTGAATGTACAATTTTTCGCTACGTACGGAAAATTTACAAATGCTGCTTGAGATTGAATTACTAAAAAGAAAAAAAAAAGAAAAAAAAAGCAAACAACAAAAACAAAACAAAACAAAATCAAAAAAAAAAAAAATCAAAATTGCATTAAGTCTGGGCTATCCCAGTTCCTGTTTCTACAACAACAGATGTAATATGTTGCTCTAATGGCTATATTTATCATTTTCTTGATTATATGACGTTGCTGCTTTTTGTCAATGCCAATGTCATTCATCATGTCTAAGAACGTGAAGTAATAATAATAATAATAATAATAATAATAATAATAATTATAATAATAATTTTAATAATAATAATAATGAGACATTTATAAAACGCCCTTTCCCAAGGGTCCAAAGGCGCTATTTATAGTCAAAATTTAAAACTCAATCAAAGTTAAAATTCAAAGGCCACAATTAAAAACTACAAAAACTAAAGATGAAATAATTTAAGATATAAAACACCACAGTCACGTCATCAATTTGAAAAGGCGCGTCTAAAAAGAACAGTTTTCAACTGTCCTTTAAAAATGTCCAGTGATCCAGCATCCCTAATATGCTTAGGAACACTCAGTGTTAAAAAAAAACGGCGCAGCAACAGAGAAAACACGACGGCCATAACTGTTAAACGTTCAAGCTTTGAAAAAGCTTGATTTATGTGTCAAATTTGTCAATGAGTGATGAGTCAAGTTACAAGTCAGGTCTGGTTTAAGCATAGTAATTAGGGATAGGCAATGACGATAGTAATTGGGAATGAATAATGATAACAGTGATCAGGGTTAACCACTGACTCGAAGTGGTTAGCATTTATTTAGGTTTAGCTTTGTCACTATATCCACCAATCCGAGAGATTCGAAATATTGGGCGCTTTCCATTTAAAAAATTTCCGGTTACCGTTTGAAATTTCGGAAATTCCACGCGCCCAGTGGAATGGTACATTCCGGTTGCAAAGACCCGACCCAAGCCACCGCGCGTTTGGTTATTGTTCTTGTAAGCGATTGTAAGCAGGTTAGAAAAGAGCGGTACTGGGGACAAATGGAAACGACCGTCTGAAATGACCAGACCGGTCAAAGAGGACCACCTTCAAAGTAGGTCCCGAATATTCGGGTCGGACCAAACCGAAATGGTCCGTTCCATTAATTTTGATGTACCAACCGAAATTTCCGGAATTTTGGGTTGAATGGTAAGCGCTCATTGACTCATTGACAAATTCACACTTTAATTCTCTTGAGCCTTGAAGAATCTCAACAATAGAATTGGAACTTACTGTACACAGTTATAGTAATTTCCCTTCTAATTGTCTTTAATCTGTTGGACGCTGAGCAAGCATAACGTCCCTCGTCTGCCATTTGAATATTGCTAATCAACAAACTGCCATTCTTTAGTTGCTGCGTTGGGGACTTGCTCGAGCCGGTTTTACTCCAGCGTATTGCCGGCACAGGGTCGCCACTCGCTTGGCAGGTGAACATCGTATTGCTTCCAGATGGCGCCTCGGCATCGCGAGGTACGATTGTAAATCTTGGAGGAACTTGAAAAAAAAAAAAAAGAACGGATAGTTTTTAAATTCAATATAAACAAAGTTATTATCATAACCCCTCCGATCCTACTTCTGAAACTTCGTACTGCCTTACTTTGTTGAAGACGCTTTCAACAGGTTTTCGTCTACTGATGTAGAAAAATTAAAAAAGACCTCATCCCTACTCTTTAAGAATTTTCACTGTCAAAAACCCTTCCGTTGGAATTCCAAGTAGCGCTAAGTCTGCGAGCAACATCTCAATTTGGGGATTTTCGAGAGAAGACAACCGCGAGCGGCACGCGTAAGCAGACGCGAGAGCGTGGGGAGGTGTTCATCCTCGCTCGCGCGTCCTATCGAAACTCGCTTAACTCGCCTTTGGAGACGGGTAGCTTGCTAGCGCTCTAAGAAGCACTAAATCTTGGTGACACTGTCTTTTAAAGGCTCTCAACTCAGTCAAGAATAGATCTTAAGTCATACATACCCAGAACACGAAGGAAAGCGGAAGCATTATTATATCCTACTGGATTTTCGGCCCGACACCGATAAAAGGCTTCGTCTATTTTCTGAACTGGATGTATTTTCAATGAACCATTAGGGAAAACGTTAAAACGCTTGCCCAGCTTCTGTACAGATGATAGTGAAGAAGATCCTTCCATCCGCCTAAACCACATGATCTGACTTCCAACACTGGCTCTGCAATCAAACATGGCGGTCCGGTTGACTGAAGTCTGCAAGTTTTTGGGAACTTCAATAAAAACGGGTGGCTCTGCAATGGGAAAACAACCAATAAGCTTACGAATAATCTGCCTAGTTTTCAGAAATTTTCACAATTTTCCAACCAGAAGGTAAACTGAACGAACATTCACGCGAGAACATTACTGCAACGCGAAAAGAAGAAACAGACCAACAACAAAACCAACAAGCAAGTAATTAATAAGTGTGCATAGCGCCTTTCTTCGATACGTTTTGATTAAAAGAATATATATTGAAATTTTCATGATATCACTCTGTTTTAATCTCCCCTTGGGAGATTTCCGATAACTTTGTTCTTATCTTTCGAATTTGAATTTGTGTTTCTGGATAAATCACTATCCAGTGGATAAGTATTAGGAAAGCCAATTACGTTATCAACTGAATAGAGTTTTATCCAGTGGATAGCGCTATCCACCTTTTAAACAATAGAGGCCAGATCAACATGTCGCAAGGGGGTTTTTTCGGCACCAAGCAAAGCTGTTAGAATTTTTTTCTGTTTCCTTAGAACCGAATGAGTTGCATATATTATTGTTCATCCAGGTTTCAATATTAGTTACAAATATCTGTTCCGTTGACCATCATGTTAATTTAATTATGAATAGGAACAAGCAGGAGAGAATTCTGCACTATCCACGTTTCTCTGTGCGCTTAGCAATGGACTGACGGTAGATTAGGAAGTAAAAGCCCTGAATCAGGCGAATCAATTTAGTTTTCTGAGAAACTGCCCACCTACCAGTCCCCTAAGCCAACATTTTGCCCTAAATGAGAAGTAAGTGTTAATGTTAGCTTAGGGGAGGGGTAGGTGGGCGGTTTCCCACAATCCTAAATTAATCCAATCAGACTACGTTCACATGGCACCGGACGAATTTTCGACCGGCTGAAAAATATGACCGGACACTTTGTTCACAGAGGGAACAGTTTTTCGCTCTGATCACACGGAACTAAAAAAACCAGGTCGAGTTTTAACGTTTGTCAGCAGTTTTACCATCTAACCATGCGTCGAGCTTTACTTAAGCAAATCCAAAATGGCGTGCTCCCGGCTTAGTAACCACGCACCCATGCAACCGCGCCTTTGCCGCACAAAAAATCAAGCTGGTTATGGCGTTCACACAACGCCTGTCAAATTTGAGAGCAAAGGTGTTCACATTTCGCCAATTTAAATTTTGACCATACCGGCTAAAAATTTGACCCCGATTTTAGCGTTCAAATTTTCGTAAGGTTAACTTGATTAGGTGTGAACGGGAAAACGTAGCCTCAATCTCTATGTTCTTACCTCCCACTTTGACACTTATGTCTGTAGACTCATATCCTCCTGAATTAACAGCCGTGCAATAATAATCACCCTCATAACTTTTCTTTGCCTTCCTCACAAACAGCGAACCGTTCGAAAATGGCACAAATTCAAACTCGTCAAGACGCTCTCCAAATGGCCAGGGATTCGCTTTACTCCAGAAGAATTTCGCGCGTGGATCAGCGGCAACGCTACAATGAACCCAGCCTGCTTTGTTGAGCGTGAGGTACTGGTCACTAGCCGTTTTGGACTTCGGTTTAATTGGTTGTAGACCTGTGGCAAAATAAGTCAGTAAATGAGAAGTATTAATATCCCCGTCTCCTTCTAACGAACTAAGTCTGAAATAAATCTAAAGAAGATCATCGGAGTTGAAGACGCAACTTCTGCAGTTGCGAAAAGAAAGCCTGAAGAAATTTATAACTTGTGTCTTCAACTGCGATGATCTTCTTTACATTTCTTGTTTTCACTTATTCATTGTTTGAATTAAGTCTGATTGATCAACTGACTCTTTGATTGATTTAAGTATCATCATCGCCATTGACTAAGATGGGGTCTATAATTGGCCACAGAATAGACTATAATGGGGTAGGGGCTTCGGGAGGCCAGCGGCACATACCCAGCAAAAATTAACCCAAGTACCCTCCCCCCACAATTTACACCCCTCATTATTATGCTATCGGTCTCCGTTACCCTCTTAAACACCTTAGGGGTGGAGGGGGTCGTGTCAAGTAATGTAGAATAAGTCACAAATCTGGAATTCAACACCTTGGGGGTGGAGGGGGTCACGTCAAGTAATGTAGAATAAGTCACAAATCTGGAATTCAACACCTTAGGGGTGGAGGGGGTCATGTCAAGTAATGTAGAATAAGTCACAAATCTGGAATTCAACACCTTGGGGGTGGAGGGGGTCATGTCAAGTAATGTAAAATAAGTCACAGACCTGGAATTCAACCTCGAGTGGTTAGTAGATTGTCTTATCAGAGATAGAGTATGGATACTAGCACTAATGTTAGGACTGTGTTTAGCACACGTCCCTGGGGAAGAAATGAATGCGTGACGAACAAACCCCACAGGACGTCTGCGGGGAGGCTACCCGCACATACGAGAAAAAGAGAAAGAAACAAAGAAAAGGAGCTGATAACGCATATATAAGAATAAAATCTCTTAACCAAAAATAACCTAGTCTCTCACGCAGCCGTTTTTGTTTCGTCACGCAACGCTGGGGATGAGCGTTGCGTGACGAGACAAAAACGGCTGTGTGGTAAACCAAGCCATACCTGACTGCGTGATCTCAAACAAATACTTAGCATTGCAGCTGGACAAAATCAAGTTGTTCGCAGCATCCAAGTTGACACACAAGTCACTGGCTTGGTGGATAAGCCAGAAGGTTCCAGAAGGCTCTTCCCGCTTCGTAAAAGTATCACATGGTCCATCTCTGAGAGCGAGGAACGAGCGTTCATTGCGATACACGCACTTTCCACTACAACTGTGCGCTATAGAACCATCGTGGCGCAAAGACATCATCACACCCTCCCCCTGACAGAAAGACTTCAATGACAGCTGGGTCCCTTCCCCAGGTTCGCAAGGATTAGAGCTGGCTTGTGGACTCCAGCAGTTTTTCGTTGTTGAGCTACGCATTACGACGGAAAAAACATCTGTGAAAAGACAATTTCAAAAAGGCAATTAAATTAATTTTATCTAAAGCATTTCTTTTGCAACACAATTTCAGGAATAGAGACAATCACCTCTATGAAGCCGTACGTAAATGTGAGTGTCGTTCAATGATGCTAAGTTCGACGTTCCCAGACCCCTTTCCCCCGCGCTCCCAATTTAAGGTAAAAATCCTGGGAATGAGTTTGCAGTTCCTTCTGTTATCACGCAAACCCTCTGTGCAACACTAGAAAAAAGTTTTAAAGACTGACTTTTTTTTACTAAACTGACGGTTCCTTTTTGTAAAACAGAATTTAAGCACAGATTATGACTATACGAGAAAAAGGTTGTGGCGGAGACTATTGGAATCCAAAGAGAAAGTTACAAGCTTTACCGGTATTTCAGATGGTACGGGTTTAAAACTACGAAAGTTATAGCTCACTGTAATCAATTTCCAACGCTTTTTAATATTATCACCGCTTCACTATCACTGAAATGAGTTGCTACCCCCCAATTGCTTTCGTACATTACAATAGCTAATTGTTGCCACTCTTTTTGGGTTGGTTAAGAATGCGAGCGATAGTCAAACGGAAAGGTCTGGAGCGAGGGTCAAAACGTGGAGCGGGGCTGGAGAGAGACGCTGAAAATTCTCCTCTTCTCCCTAATCTCGAATCACATGTGAAAGGCTCGCGCGCATTGAGCTTCGCAAGTCGAAGCTTAGCGCACCTACAAACTGGACAATTTTAAGAATAAAGCGTCTGCTTTGCAGGCTGTTAAATATGTCGAAGTGAGAACGAAACTGACGCTCTAGATCTGATAAAAGCGCATATTTGTCTGGTTGGTTTAGCATACGCTGAAAGGAAAAAAAAGATTTAAATTCGGTAAAATACTGTCCCTTCTACGGTAGCCCGTGCAAGGCTGGCAGATAGCTGGGGCGTCGCGAAAACAAGCTAAACGAAAATAAGACGCGCGGGATCTGGGGAAGGGGGCCTCTCTCCCCAGCTACCCCCTGTGTTTCGCATCACTTATCCTTATCTCGGCCCATTTCTATCTTAAGGCCTAGAACATGCTACTTCTACGGGAATTCAAAGGAGTTTTTACCGGTAACGCATCCGTAGAGCTCAACGCGCATACAGATTGAGTTCGTGGGACTGCTGATTAACTTTGGTAAAATTTTCACGTAGCGTGCACGAAACCGCTGATTGAACCAATGAGTCACCACGCTGTTCTGGTCAACATTTCCTTCAAAATCCTGAAAATAACGAATAGGAAACTGTTGTTAATTTTTTGCAATCGACTTCATTAGCTAGCTACAGAGCAGTGGGCTGTGGATAAACTGCTTTGGAATTACCCCTTTAACTCCCAAGAGCGACCAACATCAGTTTTCTCCCAACAATCTCCATACATCATCGATAGAAATGGTATTGAGAATTAACGAAATGATCACCTAAGAGGAAATTCTTTTATCATTTGTCAAATTCCCAACTATTTCTTTGAGGAAATGACTGCAAAAGACTTTGAGAACACTGGCTTTGTTTACCGTCCATGTAGTTCCCGCCTTATTGGCTCACTGGTGACAATAAACACGCGCAAAATACTACTAACCTGTTTTTGCAGTGTTGGTGTTAGAGTACAGTTCCTGAGAAAAACCTAGTCAGGTATTACTGCAACCTCGTACCCAGGGCGTTTTTGGGAGGAGGTTGGTATTACTGGAGCAGTTCTCGCAAAATTTCCCACGAAAACCAACAAAACGTGAAATCTTATGAATCGCACACGAGAACCAGTCTTAAGTTCTCGGGGACTGGTTGCAGTATCAGGGAAACGTTTCCGCCCATCGAGACTGAACCCAACTTAACGTGTTCGCACAATCCAGCCTAGTCCCTAGGCGTTCTCTTTTCTTGGCCCGTTGTCCGCGCGAAGTCTGGAAAAGCGCGGGCGACGCCACATCTCAGAGTCTAGGTTTGACCGAGCCGAGAAGGCGCACGAACAATTTTGTCCCGTTTCATAATGTTTTCCGCTTTAAGTTACAGTGCACAGGCCAACCATCCCGCTATTTAAGTGTGATAACAATACAGGGAATAAAGGGAGATATAAAGAATCAACCATAAGAGGAAACACAAAAATCTGAGCCGCAGATGGCATTCGAACCCACGACCTTTCATGTTCTATATCGGATGCTCCAACCATTGAGCTACTGAGGACTCGTTGGCGAACAAGGGTCATTTCTGTGGGTTAAACTTACGAAACGCATCACGCAGTCACGCAGTCCATCCATACCTTTGCTCGCCAGCGAGTCCTCAGTAGCTCAATGATTAGAGCATCCGATCTAGAATACGGAGGGTCGTAGGTTCGAATCCCATCTGGGGCTCAGATTTTTTTCTGTGTCCCCTTATGGTCAATTCTTTACATCTCCCTTTATTTCCTTTATAATACTAATATCAGTGCATAGGTTGATAGCAACAGAACCTGCACAAACCTTCTTAATTCCAAACTCTTTGAAAGGTTGCCAGTAGTTTCCATCTTTGCTGTGCTCAATGGAATACTTTGCAACCCAGTTAAGCTCGTCATTTGGACCTTGTGTAGCGATTCCAGATACAGTCATCTCCTTTTTCAGATCAATCTGAAGATACTTGGACGTGTCCGATCTTGCCGCACACCATGTCCCACCCATCACCCCTGAAGGTTTGTTGTTTAATCGGCCATACTCTGGTCTGTAACTTTTGCTTCCGTCTGTCTTGAAGGATGAACTTGTAATTTGGCTATCTGTAATGGAGCGATCTTCCATTCCTAGACCTTTATAACAAGCTGCAAGGGTAATAAGAGAAATTGTATTTGATGAATGTATCAGTTAACCAATGAAGTCCACCTTTCTCAAATGGATTCGAGTTATCTTAAGGGGACTGATGCCGAAATGTGTCCCGCAATTGCTTCTGGGATCATTACTGAGGACGCGCCGGTCAGGTATTAGCCAATTATTTTCCCTGTCTCAATTAAGTCAACTCAGCCCATTTTCTTCTCATTTTAACCCTTTTTTTAAACCTGTGCGTTCAGGGCGGTCGGGCGCGGTTCGCAGTTTTCGGTTTGGTTTTGATGCTTGTCCTTTTCCAAAATAGGTATGATATAGATTATCAGTATAATTATGCTTTGAAAACAACTTCAAATTTCAGTCCCTCGCCGAACTAACAAATCTCCGTTTTTTTAAGCCCAGTCGCGTCATTTGATAGTCCTTGACCGAACCAGAGTGATGCGAATGTCCATTATAAAGTAATTAAAAATGGCGCCAAAAATGCGGACACACGGCGAAAAAATCTTGTTGAAAAGGTCACCCCAGTGTACCACAGGACAACCAAGTAACACAGGAATTCCAAGATTAGGTGTTGCGTTCTCCTAACGTCGAACGCAATACGGGAAACACTACATTCTTGTCCTTTCCCTGTTTTAAAAAAGGTTGACAGGCAACATGAGTCTTACATTCGAAAACCTTCCGACAGTTTTCCACTTCCACTTTCAATTTCCCACCACGAGCCCTGCAACCTCCACAGTAGCCCCCGCACTCTCCAAACACGCGCCTGCGATCCTCATCGACGTCCAGCAGATTCTTCATACCTGACGGAGTGCCGTATGGTTCCCAGACCACGTCGTCCTAAAAGGCCAAATCAGAACTAAGGATTAGACAAGCAACTTTCGCATAAACTGAATGACTTCTATCACTTTTTTTTACAGAAAGAGTAATAAAGCCAAAATTAACTGCTTCTTATCTACAAAGTAAGATTAACGACTGCTTGAATGCATGGGAAATCCTTCTAAACCCTCCTTGTTTTGAAGTGCCAGGTAAAAAAGAAAGAAAATGACCAAACGCGGTAAGTTATGTCATTTGAATCGTCTTCTTACAAACGATACCCTGGATCTTTGTACCTTAACATATAGAACAAATCGAAGATGGCGGTTCTATTATTGCAATTTGTATTGAAAATGAAACGTTTATAGGTCCACCAACTCTTTCAAATACACAAAAACGAAAGTCCTGCGGAAAGAAATTTTATAGTCTTAAGAAAACTGGCAGTCTGCGTAGCAAGCGTTTCTGCGCGAGTTTGTCGAATAAATTCCCCACTCCGGAAACTATGGGGAGAATGGGTGTAAACCTTCGGCGCAACGAGTTCTGGGATCGTTTTGGTTGACAAGCGTTACTTATAATAGGTTAATGGTTGCCTTGAATACCATCCACCAATCATAAGTAACGCTTGTCCACCCAAACGATCCCAGAAATCGTTGCACCGAAAGCTTGTACCCATTCCCCTTATAGTTTCTGGAGTAGGGAATTGGGACGAGAGTATAAAAAGGGAATGATGGGGAAGGAGAGGGGAGAATAGCGTCTACTTCTTCCTTTCCTTTCCCCCCTCTTCTATTTTTTTTACTCTCGCTCCAACTTTTGCGCAAAAACGCGATTGAAAATGCTTGCTATGCAGGCTAGAAAACGGGAATCCCTTAGCATTTGCGAACGTGATTCTCTTTTTAGTATTTCAATTTCGTACTTAAAACTACTGTTGAGTACAGTGACACCAACGACACCTTTTTACATTGTTATTCCCATTCTGAAGAAAACTGTTCACAAATGAGGAAGAGAAATGGTGCCTTCTTTTAAATAAGACTATCGTTTCTATTTTTCATAGGAATTACGTATAGTAAGAAAACTCGCCTTAAGACGAAAGCCAGTTCCTGTAAGATCAATTTTAAATTCTCCTTTGCGACAGTACTCTTTACTAGCAGAAAAGCAATCTCCAGCTTCACCATATTTGATCTTTTTACCAGAGCTTGTTGTTGAGTAATGGAAGTCGTCGGCTACAAGGGTCATGGTACTGAGGTCCAGACGAACTTTAGTGAAGTTTGTGAATCCAGCTTCCGAGTACGCTGAGGCTCCTAAAAGAGAAAAAACTATAAGTTAATAAGCAGTATGAACAATGCTACCCTGAAATAAAGCTTGGTATCCCTATGCTATAGCTTTGTTTGCTGACGTTCATGACGTTCAGTCTCTGTTCATGACGTTCAGTCTCAATTCGTGAAGAAAGAAGTAAATGATGCCTTATCATCATGCCTTATCTTCTTCCACAAGTTTTAGTGGCGGGAAAAAGTTATCAAATGTTTTATTATTTTGCCTGGTGACAGGGCTTAATTTCCTGTAACAAAAATAACCGTGTTAACTTTACAGGTGAAATAAAGTAAAGTCTTTAAGGGTGTATATTTTGAGAATAGGCAGAAAAGTCGTCTTCGTCCTTGAATCTAAAGCTCTCTAATGGATGAAATCGCAAATGCACTATTTTATTTTACAGAGAACATACACCTTTTACTTTTCTCTAATCTCCCTTCCTCGACTGGCGTCCTTGATAGATAATTTTGCATGAATGGTATAAATACAAGTTGAAAGAGGAAAGAAAACACATTTTGACGATGATAACAATCTTAATGACACATTTTGAGTTGGCGCGTGAGACTAAGTTATAGTTGTGTCGAATTGCACCGTGGGACTCTTTTGAGGGCCGAAGTTCGGTCCAGTTTCCCGAGCATCCTCTCGAATCCTCCTAATGGCCAATAAAAAGTAACTATTGCCGCGCAAAAAGCGAACACAAACTTACCGTCTGCTTTTTCGCACTCTTCTCTAGATGCATAAGGTTGTTTGTATCCATACACATAGGCATAGTTGTCTTTCGGACCAGAAAGGAGTGAAATGTACTCTGAAGGATTATCTGTACGCATTCCTCGACAATACAAGCGCACACGCGCGTCACAGTCCCTGCCGATTTGCATGAAGTACTCTCCATCAGCATCCGCACTTGTTTGCGCTTTTACCGCGTCGCAGCCACCTGTTTCAAGAAACAACAAAAGAACCCAGAAACAGGGGTGAACGAAATCATCCATAACATATAAGAGCAAGGGCTTGTATAAGAGTAAGAACTTTTCCGGGCCAATGTAGGGTTAGATATATTAGGCTCGAAACTTTGAGCATTACGGTTTTAAGAGTCACCCTCAAAACAACACCATTATTCCTAAAATTATGCTCGAAAAGTAACATTATGCTCGACTGATCTTGGTCCCTTTGAGTTCTGAGGTTTTGACATGCAACAACGGAAACTCTTTCATACGTTTCCCGCCAATAATCTCTGCACTAGGAACATTGCAGATGACAGTAGCATTCTTTTTTAGATCGAATTTACAAGTTAATTGTATTTGCTATCCCTAAGACAAATCATTTTATGCCTGGTCCGTGGGAAAACCATTTGCTTTTTTGATCTTAAGCCACCTCATCCTGAAAACTTCTAAGTACTTTGTCTCTGGGAAACTCCGCGAGTGTAAAATATGTCAGGCACAATTGGGTAACTCTGCGAGTGTAAAATATGTCAGGCACAATTGGGCAACTCTGCGAGTGAAAAATATCTCAGGCACAATTGGGTAACTCTGCGAGTGTAAAATATGTCAGGCACAATTGGGTAACTCTGCGAGTGAAAAATATGTCGGGCACAATTGGGTAACTCTGCGAGTGTAAAATATGTCAGGCACAATTGGGTAACTCTGCGAGTGAAAAATATGTCGGGCACAATTCTAATAAAGACCTTTAGGTTCGAGGACAAGAACAACTTAACTTTACACATGATTTAGAACGGTTATTTACTGAAAGAGCTGGATAAACTAAAAGCTCCCTCCGGAGGGCAAAATGGGTCAAAATGACAACCGCTATCACCACCCTAGTCCCTAGGCGTTCTCTGCTCGGTCAATCCTGGACTCTACCGTGAGCTGTGACGTCACCGAGAGAGACTCGTTCTGTCGCCTGCTCTTTCCCAGACTTCGCGCGGACAACGGGTCAAGAGGGAACGCCGAGGGATTAGGCTGGGCTATCAGGTTTTCCCGCCAATATGACGATGGTACGTTCAAGCGCGTGCACAACTTACTGTTGAGAAATTGTCGTCCTCGACTTACGGTAGAATCTTATAAAGGTCTCTAATCTTTCGGCAACGCAACATGTGGTAGGGCTTAAATCTCTCTTCTAAAGGATGCATAAATGTGTCTACACTGCAGACTCTTTTATGTTTTAACCTATGAGAACAAGAGCTGGATGAAGCCTCAGTTATCTCAGACTTGTCTCATATTTGTGTGCCGCTTTTGAAGTACTTACGACAGAACTCCAATAGCTTGAGTGACTTTATACTCTTGTTACGCAATCCATCCGGTTTGTAACAAGTTCCTGTAAATGTTGGTAAGTGTTGCGAAGCATTGAACACTCCATACAGTTTACAGTCGCAGGTCAACTGGTTTCCACTTAAGTACCTGTAAACGCAAAAAGTGACCTGACTTAGAGCACGCTTCACTTGCATGTGGAAAGAAGGATTCGCTCTGTCACGTTTTCTCGCACCACTTTTTCAACCAATCAGGTGTAAAATAAGAACCAAACGTCATTTTCTTATAAAAGATTTCCAGCATTTTCCCTCGGGTTTTGATTGGCTTGGCGGTCCCCAACTCAGAGTAGTTACAATACTTTCGTCCGTGATTTTCTATCTTAGCTTGGCTCCAGCTTAATGCTTAATGCTTTCTGCAACCTCCACAGCCCCGGAGGAAACGAGTTTTTCACTTTGAGGTGTGCGGTTTTCTTTTTTTTTTTTGGGGGGGGGGGGGGGGGGTACGGTCGGCCGTACCAATGACCAGTTGCTTAATTTTCGGCACCTTCAACAAGGATACGTTTCCCTAAACACTGATAGATAAGCAAAGAATACTAACGGAAACTGCAATGGTGGCAAATCCCTTTGGACAAACTATCAACGGAAGAACGAGACCCACAAGCGGAAGCCTCCACTAGTACTTACAATTCTTTTAGAGCCGGTAGGTAGCTGAAAATCTTCGACCTTACTGTTGTAATACGGTTGTTACTCAAATCCCTGAAAAGCAAACAGATTTAAACGAAACGATTGTTAAACGAAACGGTGTTGCAAGTTTTCCAGCGCTTAGGTGCATTTCTCGGCAATGGTTCAGCGCTGGTTGTGTTTTTGCATTTGGCCTATTCTTAGTGCATATTGCTTGTTCTGCCCACAGTCCCACACAAGTCACATGCTTTTAGCCCTGCTTTTGGTACGGCTGATCGTACGTTTTCCACCTTCATAAAGCACCGATTGCATGTTTTTCAGTAATGCCGAATTGGTTTTTATAATTCTGTGCATAGTTCTATTATTTAACACGGTAGCCTGTTTACAGACATTCTAGTCGAAAAAGCGCGCGTGTGGGATCTCTTGACCGCTAGCGCAAGAAGGTTGAGGTCCTGAAATTCCTTGGAAAAAAAAGAAAAGAAAAAAGTCTGTGGGCAGATGGCAACAGGGTTTTATATTAAGGGCCTCTTCACATGCACCCGGTTTACCGGGCTGGTCCGGTTACCGGGATAAATTTCACAATGGGTTCATATGAGAAACTTCAGCCCGGTTTCCGAGATGAGAAAAGGCTAAAGATCCTGCCGGGGGACGAGTTCTGGCGCCAAATTCTAGAAACAAAGGAAAGATGGCGAAACACAAGAATTTTAACTTCCATAGCTTCATTAACTCTTAAAGCTGTATCACTGCAGTTAAATGCGATGCTTATGATGTGGAAACTAAATTACAGCAGGCAATGCAAGACGATGCCATCCGGACCGCCAGAATTCACCCCGCCGGTCATCCCGGTAACCGGGATGAAATGTTAATATGGCAGAATTTTCAGCCCGCTTACCGAGATCTCGGGGACCAAGCCAGCCCGCCCTCTCATATGAACACATCGAAGATTTTACGAAGGCTTTAGAGGTAAGGCGAGGTCTCGGAAACCGGGCTTATATGAAGACGCCCTAAATGAATGAACGAACTAGGAATCAATGGACGTTTGACTTACAAGATAACGAGTTTTGATAAGGTCTTAAAGGCTTGCTCACTGAGTTGTTCAATCCTGTTGTCCTTTAGGATTCTATAAACCGTAAAAATAAGAAAACGTGTTTCAAAATACTCGTTTCAATTACTACTAACAGAGTAGACAGACCTAAAAGTAGATCAGTGTCGGGAGGGGGGTGTTAAGCCCGCCTAGAGTGGGGTAAGGAAGTAGTGTAGTTGATGAAGCTTTCTTTTATATTAAAGACCCATCTGACCTATTCATAAATATCATGTAAACAGTGCTACTAAACGTGGCTCAATATCTTACAAAAGCAAGGAACTGAGAGATTAGTTTAGTAGCTTTGTTGAATAGTTTTGCGGCAGAATCGTTGAATTTATATTAAAAAACATGCATGTTTTGAAATTTGAATGTCTTATGATACACCCGTGATTCACATTAGATTGATTGTAGCTATAATTTGTTTAAAAGATAAATGTTAAAACTTAAACATTTAGGGCAACTAATCAAGTTGTTTAATGACGCGTTAAATTTTTAATGCTGGTCTCTACTACACGTTTTCCAAGTTGTTACATGTAAAATTAATCTTAGATGAAAATCCACCCTTTTCCCGCGTAATATCATCGAAGCAATTTTTTTGAAATGGAACAGTTTTGACTTACAAACATGAAAATAAGTCCAATAGAAAAACAACTTGAAGCTGATGCACACCGCCTTCAATTTGAGTGACTTATACTACAGCCTACGAGGCACGTATTAATAATAATAATAATAATAATAATTTAACATTTATATTGCGCAAAATACATGTGAATATGATCAAATGCGCATATTATATAGTTTGACTATCAGAGCAAAGTTGATATAAGATTCGAGTAAATGTGCAACCTCTGTCGAATAAAGAGAAAGTTGGACTGAATATATCGCACCAACACTGGTCCAACATTTTGGAAGATTATCAAAGCACTATATTCATGATATTGGCACATAGAAAATGCGCATTGTCACGTATGCGGTGGGGTTTGCCTCGAGTACAAATAATTAATCGTACCCCTTGGCGTTGATTAGTTACTAGTACTTGGAAAGACACGCGATTAAATAACTCGACTCTATCTCGGAACTCGAGGACAATAAATACCCGATATGAAAATACATGTATTCTTTTAAGTTGGGAAGGTCTGCATTCCCATGGTTTTAACCTCGGAAGGGATTAAAACGGACCATTAACCACGTACATCATCGACCACTGAACAATGGATTGAAAACTTTTTAATCCAATGTTACTGTAAAGGTAATAAAATATTCTGTAAGGTATAAACCGGATTTTAGAACGCGTGCGTTTGACTTTCAGGTGCCAAAAAACGAAAATGTGAATAAAGAACACAAGTGTACCTAATACTGTGCCAGTAGGCTAAAAATAATAAAAAGCTCTCTAGAGCGAAGAGGTCTTTCAAAGCTTTTCAAGATTTCCTCATTAGGTTTTAAAATAACTTTGAAGTTGTTCATTTCAGATGAGATGTAACTTACAATTAAAACACAGTGTGAAAGTTACAAACTATCAAACTAGCCGGAACTGTCATATTTTATATCATCATCGACGACTTATTATCTACTTTACGGTATGTCTTGCTTGTTACGCGGATAAAATTTTGAACGCAGAAAAAAATTCCATATTTATCTCTGCCATTCGAGGAATTTAAAGTAGGTAAAGAAACTGGTTATGTGGCTATTTACAGATTTGCTGATTTGTGCTGTAAGTTGTTTTGATCGTTTAGCAATTTTCGGTTTTCAGAATCAAGCTCGAACTACAATAGCTCAAAACAGCGGGAAATCTACAGAGTACCCCTCTGCCCTGTGCGAAAATTCATCAGATTCATGGTACAAAAAAAGGCGAGATTACGACAGATTGCTTTTAAAATAATGAAAATGTACGACGAACGTGAAGTGAAAATATTACGAAGTTTGTGACGATGTATTTTTACACTAAGCAATATAGCGTCGAGTAACAACCGTTATTTTTACGAACAGCTCGTGGCAGCATGATTTTACCTCGAAGACTACGCACCAGATTTAAATTAAATATTAACATAGAACTGTAAAATATAAGTACCAGATACCCCACCTAATAATAAAAATAAAGCAATGTAATAAAATATTTACGCACGCAAAAAAAGTTCACTCACAGATTCGTAGTGTCATCTGGTATGTCCCAAGGAATACTATTCAAATCACCGAGTTTTCCAGCACAATCGACGATTCTTTTGTAGTCTACCGATCCTCTGCTACCCTGCTCTGTACATAAACATTTCGTTGGACAAGCAAAACTTGGAGAAGGAGCAGTAAAAACAACAAGCCCCAACAGCAAGCGAAGCGCCATGTTTGTTTGAGAGAATAGAAGCGTCAATTATCATATGCAAATCACCTCTCAAACAAACACTCGGATGTAATTTTCATGAACTTTCCAAAACAATAAGACTATAGAATCTGCTAGTTCTAAATTTCTTGTGGTTTAAAGTGAAATCTCCACGGTTACTAAACGATGAAACATTACCCGAGAACATATTAACAACAGCAATTAAATTTCCTGAACGTGATCGCGAGATCGAGACGGTTCAATGACGTCAAGGTAGCGTGACTTTATAAATCTGTTAGCCGCGAGCCGCGTAACGCAATTCTTTAAAATTCGCTTCCTTAAGAACTGAAACAGACTGAAACAAACATTTGTCACCTATCATAGCTCTACTTTTAACGATGCCGCTTGACATCGATACCGACGCAGGTAAGAATAGATAACATCGAAACACGGTACTTTGTGAAACATGTGGGCAGTATGCGGTTCAGCCCATCTTTTTTAGAGGGGAAGGCGCGAATTGGTAAAATACAAGGCTCGCATATAGACATCGATACCTAGTTTACAAATCCAATAGCTTAACGGGAAAAACGTTCAGGACTTTAAGGAGGAAAGGAGCTCACACAAACGAGACCGGGCTCATCAGATGTCGAAAAACTGAAGGCTTCCTAGATTTTCAGGTCGGGTCAGGGCCATACGGGTAGTGCCGCTCAACAAGGCATGCTTTTTGCCTCACTAGCCTGGCTCCAGAACAGGGTATAAAAGTCATATTTCAGACTTCTTATCTCTGAAAGAGGGAATATATATTTCACTTCAGTTTGAGTCAGGGACAGGGTCTATTTTCCCCCATAATCCGTGATTTTTGTTGATGAAGTTTGATGCGAAACTATCCTGAGCCAGCCGGCGCACAGACGGAACCAGCTGAGTCTTTAATATGTACACTACCTGAAAGAACTTAGCGTGGCACCAGGCTCCGCATTGTGGGAAAAAGGAGCAAAAATAGGCGAGTGAAGCGAGCCGAGAGGTAGTCTGGGGAGGGGAAAGGGCGCCTTTCCCCGCCTCCCCAGGATACCGCTCACCGATACTTAGTTTCCTATTTGACCCCGTTTTTTTGCCTTTTTCCACACTGTGGAGCCTGGTCTCAGGCCAGAAAGAAATAGACAAGGTATATTCCTCTATATCTCTTTCATCTCCTCTTCCTTCAGATTATGACATCCATATCACCATAAAGACTACTGAACTACATTTTATTTTTCTTATCCGTCTTCGGCAAAAAGTTCTTGATACGTTTCATCAGGTAAGTGGTGAACTGACGCAGCTCTAGTTTTTAAGTGCTGAGAGTTATAGTGACTTTCCCGTCTCCTTTGTTTACCCCGCTCTCGTTGATCTGCGCGGAGCCGTTATTTATGGAGCCTCCTCCTCCTGCGACTCCTTTTCCGAAAATCCCTTCCACTCCTCCACCGGAGTATCCGCCTCCCCCTCCGGGGAGAAACAAACCATAGCCCCCTCCACCAAATCCCCCTTTAGAGAGTAATGTTAACTTAACACTTTGACCGCCACTTTTGAAGCTGCGAGCATGCCCATACATACCTTCACCGTCGCCCCATAAGCCCGCTCCAGTCCCCGATGATATTTTTGGATTTGTTCTCCGACCTCCGGACCCCGATGCACCGCCGTTCCTTGTTCCATTTTGCCCAGCTTGCCCGGGATCGTCGTCCAAGTTTCCCTTCACCGGCGAAAAATGTCTACGCATGCTCTGCAAAAAATGACACGTGATCGATTTCGGGCAATGTCATTGGCTCCGAGGCAAAAATGCCCGCGAAATGTTGTTGAGATGAAAGAAGCGATGCCAGCTTTTTTGGGCAGTGACGACGTCACAATTTCTTGCCACTGTAAGAGATAAAAAATTATTTTGGTCGAAGTTTTGACGGAGATACACTCTAAAACCTGTATTTTTAAATTAAGGAAAGGATGCTTAATTTAAGGTGGCTGAACACAGTTTTGCGGGCGGTCAGCGGTAACTTGCGTGACGGAGCTTCTTTTAAATTAGACAAACAAACATGGCGGCGAAAAAGCAATGATACACAGAAGACCATTTCTCAAAATCTACTCATTAAAATTTTGTGATATTTGGCAGAATTTTTACTTTTATCGTACTTTCAATAATAAGAACTGTAAAATGGAAGTTGAACAGACGAATTTTGTGACACATTAAATAATAACATTATAACCATAATATTGATTATCTAAAAACCCGTCTGTTAAAATTTGGTCAAATAAGTTTCAAATGGTAATGATTAATCATAGTACGCTGTGTGCAAGTTTATAGGAAAATCTAATGAGCGAATTTTATGTAAACTGAGCAAAAGTGAAATTTTAAGGTTGTATTCAATTTTTCATGTTGCCATGGAAACTACGAAAACGTCACATTTTACCTGCAAAATCAAAATCTTTTATCAGTATATTTTTCACTTGCCAAGTTTCAGCTTGTGACCTGAAACCTTTCTCTTGCCATGATTTGGCAAAGGACATATACGCACGAACTGCCAAAACTGTGTTCAGCCACCTTAATGACGCCTTATTTCTTATTTTAAGAAAACTGAACTTGTTTTAAGGGAGTTGTTTTGAATTTAAGTTTCTACCATCTTAATTTGGGAGCACGTATCATCGTTCTTAAATCAAAATTTTAAAACAAGAAATGGATTCTCATTCCAAGATAAACGCATCTTTTACACGTTTTGGATCAAATTTAAAACTGTCGCTTTACAGTAGCTGAAATTACCAAAATTTGTACACTTTTGAAACTTAGTTTAGTGGTTAAGAAGTCTTACTCCGATTTAAAATTTAAATCCTCATCACAGCAGTATTTCAAATACGATCACAGCTCGTCGTTTCACTGCGTTTCATAAACCACTCATCGTACTCGTTGTTGGTCTTTTCCTCGCCTGCAACAACAATGCCAAGTTTTCCTCCACTGCAACGAACGATTGTACTATTCTTTTGAAGCGACCGTTTTATCGATTTTGACGAACGGACGACTTCTCCGCTATGTTTTTTGTTTGTTGTCGGCTGCGACTGAGAACATGTCACGTGGCGCGTCTTTGAGCCAATCGGAAAGTGCGAAATATCCGTTGCACTTCAAATATTCAGGCGGGCAGTTGAGATGAGCGCTCGAGGACTTGACTGGTGTGATTTCTAATGGTAAAACAAACTCTTTGGCTTTGGTGCATGTGAAATCTTCTCTTCACTCTCATGTGGCCTGTATTTTTTCCAAGAAACAGACTGGAGAACAATAATAAATTGAAATCGTTTATGTGAGAAAAAGGTGAGGCCTAGGAAATTGTAGCTTGAATGAGGATTGTTTCTCACAGGATGATCCTGATCGATCTTTGTTTCCTTTCACAGCTTCTTTTAATGTAAGCTTAAGTTTATGTCTTTTATATTTACGTCCATGCTGTTTCATATATTTACTACTTATCATGGAATAAGCAAAAGACAATAATGAATATTTTGCTTTGAGCAGTGAGGCTGTGAGTTTGGAGGTTGTGAGGCTGTAAAGCTGTGACATGAGGTTGTGAGGCTGTGAAGCTGTGACATTGTGAGGTTGTGAGGCTGTACATGTGAAGCTGTGACATTGTGAGGTTGTCAGGCTGTAAGGATGCCAGACATAGTCAATCGATAAACCAATAATCGATAGTAATCGATATCAGTCATTGCTGAATATCGATTTCTGATATCAATCGATAGAAATCGATTAAGAATAAAAGTTTTGACTTTGATTAATATCGACTAGAAATTGATACTGATTTTTTATTGATATATTTTAAATTGTTATCAATTACTGTCGATTCCTATCGATTGTTATCGATTTTGTTAATCGATAATAATCAATAAATTATTTTTTCTGTGACTGATTTCTATCGATTTCCAACATCAATCGATATTATTGGACAGATTAAATCGATGAATATCGATCATATCGATCATATCGATTGATTTCCGACATTAATTTTTATTGATTAACTACGTCTGGGAGGATGTGAGGTTGTGGGGTTGCGAGACTGTAAGGGTGTGAGGCTGACAAGCTGTGAGGCTGAGAGGTTTTCAGGCTGTGAGGCTGACAGGTTTTGAGTTTGTGAGGCTGTGATGTTGTGTGAAGCTGTGAGGTTAGGTTGCGAGGCTGAGAGGTTGTCAGGCAGTGAGACTATGAGAATTATTGTGAGGTGGTGAGGCTATGAGGCTTTGAATCTTTGGGGGGTGTTGTGTTTTCTCTTATTCCATCTTTTACCTTCCCCTCCCTGAAGAACTCTCAAATTAACCCTTGATAACCTAGCATGGTCGGCAATTAGAAGGGATTTGACTTCATAGGGAGAGAGGCCGCGCCGGTGGAGGTTAAAGGAAAGATGTTTATGAGCAGGGAAAGGACTGGTTTAAAATAACCATCACATAATTGATTACCATGACAACAAGGAGGATTTGGAGCAATCTTCTACATCACCAAGGGCCATATGCAGTATGTAAGCTTGATGAAAATTGTTGAGACTTGGTAAGGGTGTCAGGCCTGACAAAAAACCCATCTTTCATCTAAAAGTGTACTGTAAATCATGCTGCTATGATCCTTAAAACGATGTAATGTTAAGATAAAGAGACATTCTTAATTAAATATTCATGTGAATTGATTAAAATCATACTAAAAAGTCAAAAGTATGCTAATAAAAAATAAAGTAAAAGCAAGTTTTTTAGATTTATTTATGCAAATAGACCTTTTGCATAAGTTGATCACGTGATCAACTTTCGGTAAACATGAAAACAGTTCGCTTTTGAAAAATTTTGTTAGCACAAGGTGAAAGAGCACATTAAAATTAGGTAACCTGTAAATCTTCAGCCATATATCTCAAAAGTAGTGATTGTAATAGTCGGTGAAAATTAGAAGGATTTGTACGCAAAAAAACTCTTTTTTGATCATGTGATCAACTAATGCAAAAGGCCTATTTGTTTTAACCTGTTAAAACAAACACCCATGACTGGAAAAGAATTAATTGAGACATCAAGGTCTCTACTTGCATATTAACCCACCACTAGAACAGGCTTATGACAAATGACTATTATTTAAAAAAGATACACAAAAAGATGTAGTCATTTGATTTTGTATATTATTTTACCCATTTACAATCTTCACCTGGGAATACATGTTTAACAACCTTTCTGTTACATCTGGACATTTGACCATTGCTGATGAAGTTCATCAGCCTGTATTAGCTGTGAGTTGTACTCGATAAGAGACCTCTTATCAATAAATTCCATGTAGTAAATATAAATTTGCTTCTCTACATAAAATATGTAAACTAACTAAAAGTTTTTTCGAATCAAGTGTGTGAGTTTAAAGTTTATTTTAAGGGAATTTAATGTCAGAACCTAGTTCTTGAGATTAGAAGAGGATCTTACACTTTAAGTTATAAAGATTATAGAGGGGATCATTATGTACATGTCTTAGTTGTTCTTGATATTTGGGGGAAGTGATCTTAGATCTTACCTTTTGAGCCTGGGAGGTTTCTGGTTTTGCCAGGTTGTTCAAAAGTAGGTTGTTACCGACCTGGAGATAATTTGAAACTTAGTTTGTGTTTCTCTTTTTCAAACGTTTTCCATTGTAAAATTTACCCAGTCATTTTAGAGCATCCAAACATCCTTAATATAGTTTAAAAAGGATTTAATAATGGAATTAATGTTCCATGAACAGTCAGATTGGAATTTGAAAGTTCACTCTAACTGCCTTACCCTGCTTTGAACAACCTCATCTATTAAAGACTTCAAGGGAGAGGAAAACAGTCACAGCCTTGTATTAAATGACATACACATCTTCTGACAAAGCACAAAATGATATATAGAAGGTTTTGTTAGGTGAAATTTGAGTTCAAAATTTAGCAAAAACTAAGCCAAAAGGAAAGTGAAAAACATTACTTTGAGTTTAGTGGGGGTTTTCTGGCTAAATAGATGTTCTATAAAATAGATAATTCAGTAGTGTTTGTACTCAGGTGTCAGTGGTTTTGCAATTATAATAAGATTCATACATGTTAAAAGTAGGTTGAGTATGGTCGTGAACGTAGTCCTCACTAGGACTGTTGTTGTTGAAATGACTCCTGGGTTCAAACCTTTTACAATTCATACTTGTATTATTCATAACATTGCATTAGATATCAAGCATTCAATTACAGTTAAACAAAGTCAAGTGTGACCCTATAGATTCCAAAAACGTGCTGGGCGGACCTGCACCTATTCCAAACAAGGTTTGTGATTGCATTGGCTGGGAAAACAATAGGCATAATGATCGACATAACAATGCCCCTTCTCTGAAAACAATAGGTAGTGCAGATTATAGGGACAAATAAAATAAGAGGTTGGAAGGGTGCTGGTCAATAAAAAAAACATAGTAACTAATCATACAATGTATATAATTCATTTCTACACACATAGCTGGAGTAGGTGAGGTAGAATCTTAGATATAAGTGGCACATCATGCCAGAGTTGATCCCAGTTTCCATAGCTTGAAGTGACTAGGAAAATTTCTCTATCCCTTGGCCAGACAGGGTTAGTTGATGTCTACCTGCCATTTTTGACAGTCAAGGGTCACTTGGGTGAAGGCAAATTAAGGCAGCAGTAAGAAGTCTGTGCCCACTTCCTCAATACTTTTCTGCAGTTTTCTGTCACAGTGCTAGGAGACTATTTAGATGATGCACTGTTCCTTACAATAAATTATTCATTATTTACAACTTGAAACTGCAGATGAGTTTTCAAGCACAGTTTTTGTAGTAGAAACCAGTAGCACTGACTAACAACATTAATAATTATTATTAATAATGTTATCTCTCTAAACATTTTGTTACTTCATTGGAAATGTGGTTGTTTATATGTGACTTATGACGATCAATGTTGTCAGTCAGTGCTACTGGTTTCTAGTACAAAAACTGTGCTTGAAAATTCATCTGCAGTTTATTAGTTATTACTTTATCTAAAACCTCCTTTGAAACACCACTTATAAATGGTTTGTTGAAGAAGTTGCCATCGCTACGTTTGCTACTCACTGACTAGTGAGTGTGTTAGCCAATCAGATTGCAGAATTTGTGACCATGATCTTTGTTTCTACTAATTTAAAAGTGAAACACTCCTAGCAACCACTCTTGTAACTGACCAGCTCCTGGTAACAACCAAAAAGCTCTCGTAAACGACCGGAAGTGACTGCGACCACTTTTGGGCCATTACCCAACTCGACTTTTCCTTTATTTTTAGGCTCTCATAAGGTACTTAAATGAAACTGCAGTCTGTGCTAATGGTTCTTTTACAGTGCAGTATTGTATTTGGCAAAGTACAAGGTCATTTCCCTAGTGATCACTTAGACATAAAGTTTAGCCATGGCTATATCAGATGTAAAGACAATAATTAAACATTGATTTCTCTATTTCTCTTTATGAGTTATTAATGAATTTTTGAAACTCTCGTATAAGCGACCACCCTCTATTGTTTTAACATGCAGTCGCTTTACGATCTGGTAAGCAACCAGCTCTATAATAGTTAGAACCACTTTTTCAAATTTCCAAGGTGGTCACTTATGAGAGCTTCGACTGTAATCAGTAAAAATAGCTAGAATAAGTTTATTAAGTGTTAGTTTTGTAGTAATATTACTTATCCTTTGGCAGGTTGGTTTTTTTGTGACAAAATATATTTATTTTGTTATACCATGCCCAAAATGGGATTACCATTCTCTCCTTTTTAGTCCTATTTTTTTACCGAAAATAAAACAAACAGAATCAAAGATGGTTTGATATGCCTATCGATAACGAGCAACTACAACAGAAGGTTTTAGATGTCCTGTAGTTATGTCAAACTTCAAGTGTGGAGAGTAAAGGAGAACATTAATTTGGTGCAGAGCAATATTGTCACAAGTTTAGTAGTTTGATGTTTGAACAGGGCCTTTGATCGGCTCCCAGCATTCAAAATCCTTTTTCTTGAAATAAGGACTGGTTTTTCTTGAAATAAGAAAATTTTTCTTAAAAATAGAAATTTAACTTAAGAAAATAAAATTCTTAAATAGTTTTCAATTTAAGAAACTACCTGCTCATAATAAGAATTATTTTTCTTAAATTAAGATTTAGGAGTGCTTTTACTTAAAATAAGGCCTGTTTCTTTATTTAAGAATTTTTCCTTGAAATAAGATTTTTTTTCTTAAAATAAGAAATTTAATTTAAGACAAAAAATTTCTGAATCTGTAGTTTAATTTGAGAAATTTTGCTCTTAAAATAAGATTTTCAAGTTTTAGAGTGATATGTTCTCTAGAGAATATAGCGTCCTGGAACAGGCGAAAAATCGCAGTGGCATGGTCTGATTCAGTTTTGTTGACGTTGAGATCACTGGTTTGCATGTGGAAGACAGGCCGAAAAGGTGGGTAATTTTTACTTTCTTTGTTTACTGCATGTTTCGAGCCACTCGGAACAAAAAGAGATTATAAAGTAGTGGAAGAAAAATTATTGGGCTTTGTTTTGGTATATAAATAAGCTTGTACCGAGTGACGCGGAAGCGACAGTTTTGTTAAATGTGTATCCCGTTTTTGTGTCAAAATTCGACTTTAACATTCGACAACAGTCGACTGTTGATCGAAAAGCGTATTACAACGCTACCCAAAATGTTTTTGTTGTTTAGTTCGAGTTTCCTATCACGGATTCAACAAAAAAAAGTAGAGGGACAGACATTTTTGGGCTTTGTTTTGTTAATATGACTTAGCTTGTACTTTGTTGCTCGAAAAACTATGTTTAGATGCTAAATCTCCGTGTGTTTACACTGTTTATGGCAGAAAAATAAGCTTACGCTTGGTTCAACTTGATCTCGTGTCACTCGGTACAAAAGAAATATTCTTAGCCATTGTCTTGCTGTGTAAATTGGCTTGTGGCTAGTGGATCGAAAGCGGCCGGCTTGCAGCAGTTTTCTAAAGTGCGTAGTTCGTAACGTCTTTTTGTCGATCGGTGCACATTTCATTGTTGTTGCACATTATTACAGCTTTGTATGTTACAGAAAATAATTTGAGTTTTATCCGAACTGTCGAATGAGGAAATGTGAGAGTGTTTTCAGTAAAATGCTTATACCGTCTTGGAGCTACAGGTCGATAGGTCCAGCAACATTTTGATCTGTAAAAAAAATTCTGTTTACAATGTGCACAACTGCTTGCAATTTTATAATTGAAGGATCTAAGTTTTGATTATTTTGCTCATAAATTTGACTTGGGATTACTAAAATTTTTACACACAAGGCTTTCAGTGGGGGGTGCTTCTTTGCTTGAAAATTGGATCCTGGAAGGAGAAGAACAGGGTAATTTTTCTGTGAATGCTTTTGTTTTTATATGCATTGTTTTTGGCTTAATTTTTTTGGGAGCCAAGTGATAAAATGAATGACAGAGTTAAAATGCTACTAAGTATTCAAAAGCTCTTTCCAAGAAAAAAAAAGTCATCACAAATTAAACTTACAGGAGTGTAAAGCTTGGAGTAAACTTTGAGTCTTAACGAAATTTTCGTTGGATCATGTTGATGAATGCAGTTGTGCAGGATGTGCAGTTTCCAATTTTGATCTTCTGTCAGAATTATGAGAGGACACTCACAGATCTCATTCAAAAATTATAGTTTCATTGTAATTATCGTTTGTTTCTATTCCTATAAACTTCTCAAACTCATTAATTATTCATGCGCTGATGACCCAATCAGCTCGCATCAATTGGGTCAGGTGCATGTACGTTGATACCCAATGAACGTACCGATCAAGACACGGTAGATTAGTTCAAAAACTGATCAAGACACTGATCAAGAAACTTGAATTTTAATCAGTCTTAATTATAATTCTAAATACAGCATTTTTCCCGCTTAAATCATTGCTTACAACAACAATACAGCAACATATTATTCCTTCTTAGACATCGTTACATTCATCTTCATCTCGGCATCTAAGCAACGTCGGAAAAGGACAAACCTTCAAAAAATAACACACAAAATTAAAGTCCTGAAACAGTACATTTTAAACTACTAACCAATTCGGTCTAAAAGTTGTCAAGTACCTTTTGTCACTAGCGTCCAGAGGATTCAAAGCTTCTGATCCATTTTTCTCCAAATAACGCTTGAGAGCACAAATGATACCATAAACAGACTTGGGAGGGTATCTTTCACCGGACTTTTTAGCTACCTCCATCACAAATTTTGACAACCAATAGTTCAGCGACAGAGCATCCATTCCAGCAATATCTACACTCACAGCGGTAACCTTGTGTAAATCGTAGTCCTTGAAGAGACCGCCACAATGTAATACCGGAACTTTAACCTCTCTCAACCTCTGCCATTCCGCAAAAATGTTCACAGCCCACTTGTTTTTATACTTAGTTGAAGCTGGAACAGCATCATTCACCAAAACATTTTCTTGAGAAGAGGTTTTTGGAACTCGAAAACGTTCTGATCTCGACTCGATCTCCATCACGTGGCATAATGTTAGTTTATGAAAAATTCAACCTTTAAAACTTGCCCACATGGCTGCATATAAAATATTCACTTCATTTACCATATGAATAAAAAACAGACAATAACCTATTGAGCACGCCTAGTAATTACCTATTCTTCGAAAAAAATTCTCATGCTAGTTTAAGAAGCCAGCTCAAAAACTCGTGCTTCGTTTTTCATCAGGGGTTCCAAACACCTCGAAACAATAAAAGCACTCCGCCTTCGGCGTCGTGCTTTCATCTGCTTCTCGGTGTTTGGAACCCCTGATGAAAAACTCGCACTCGTTTTTGATCTATTACTTCTCATCAGGTCTACATTTTGCATGTGATATATATTTGAAGTGGTTGTTGTTTCACAGTGAAGTAGTCAGTTTCACTTTGTTTTTTAATTTGAAGTTCAGTTTCTTCTTAGTTGTTGGCTAAGGCAGTGTTGAAGTATCTGACATGTTAACATACTTTACTTTTCATTTCTCTTCAGAAAAGATTGATTGATCCTGCATCAAACAAAGTGCAGCCTCACAAACAAGATTTTTTAACGAAAAAGTGTGTACTCAAGGAAAGCACATGTCCCTGACAGTGTCAATAAAATTTATTTATGGAGATATCTGGGTTTTTACTCCTTTGTAGCACTTTAGACTATATGCATCACTTTTTTAACCTTCATATACTGAAAAAATATAATCAGTATTTTTTCAACTAACACTTGAATCAAAGTTCTCTTTAAAGACGGCTTTAAAGTTGATATTAAAATTGCATCCGTTCTCAATGAAAAGACTGAATGCAGACACTAAAGTTCACTTAGCTCGTGTTCAAGCTTTTTTTGTAAATTGGAAAGTGTTGTTGGAGAAAAAGTATTTTTGCTTTACCTTTCAGGGAAAAAAATAATAATAAAATATAACTACCAGGTGTCTAAACAATTTCAAAGGACCCATAGTGTCTTATTTATCTGCTGCATTGAGCTGTGAACAAACGCCGTTCTTTCTGGTGACCCTGCTTTTTTTCAGAAACATTGTTGTCCTTCGTGATCCGAAGTTGAATCCCGAAAACCGGCCAAATCGCGAGCATCGCAGGAAACGAATCCCATAGGAATAGGTGAAAAAGGATAATAAAAAGTCTAGGCTATTCTAAAAATATCCGATGTGCATTTGCAACTCATATTAAGCCGCAATTAACCTTCTTTCCACTGGAATAAACAAAGTATGGAGGTATTGCCGCCATTTTGAAATTGGCAATGTCACGTGGTCGCGCGACGACCAATCAGACATTTCTCGCCGGTGAAGGTGGACTTCCTACGTGGGATATTTTAAGAAGATAAGCTTTTGTAGTCTACACTACAAGCTTTCATTCAATTGTTCAAGATAAATGGAGTTTAGATAAAAGCGCTGGGCAAATTAGAAGTGCCCCAAATTAGACCTCAGTTTTTTTAAGGTGGCTTGATACAGTTTTTTGAGGGTAAATACCTCCCAAGGTTGAGTATAAACTGTCGTCATAAACAAAGATTTGGAAAAATTGCCACCACAGTTGTATTAGATAAAGACGAAAATTTGTTATGACCAGGGTTGCAACGACATCGGAGTTGTCATAGCAATTACCTATTACCTATTTTACTTGCAGCAATATATCTCAGCACTGGGAACTGTTCTTTCAAAATCGTTCACGGTAGCTTTTTCCTCCAATAGCGGCCTCAATGTCTGTAAGAGCGTTATCGAGATATTTTGGGATGAAGTTTTTACGGTTAGATATACGGTAAAAAAATAAATCACCTCATAGTAGTTTCAATTTTCGGAAAAACGTATTGTGTTTACAAAGTTTCATTTATTGCACGACACTTACAGATCGATTTATTCTCTCTGGAGACTTCGCAATAAAAATGGCCTTGTGCATTCTATAGCGCAACACTTGAGTTTTTAACACTTTCACGTCATTCTTATGTGCAGACCAAAAAAAAATTGCTGTCCATTTGTCAAATTTAGTATCGATGAAAACTCTATAAATGCATGCGTTTATGTCTTCTCACTTTATCAATCATGGAATGAGAATTTTTTAAGGAATGCTTTTTTTCACTTTAGTCCATATGCTATAGCGTTGTTTTTATTATGTTCTCACAACTGTGGTTTCAGAAACACTTCAGTTGTTACTTTAATTACCGTAAATGATACGAAGAAGACAAACCACTTATAACCTGCAGAATGTGAGGCTAAAACCTGGGTTTAAGTATTTTTGAAGACTTAAACACAGAGCTGTTCTTTCACCGTTCATTCTTATAGTTCCTGATAATCGCAAGCTTTAAACAAAACCATACGTTTCCAAACGAAAACTGTTGCCAAAGAATTGAAAATACACCAAAAAAAGGAAAACGCACAATAACTGAAACGCAATTTAACTTTACGAATTGTCTTCACAAACATGGGTCATATGATATTCATAGTGTAAAAGAAGAAGAACCTCACTACTCATCTCCTCTTCACAACTCCAACAGCGGTAGTTCTCAATGATGACTGATTGTGTGTCTGCTACAACACTGTTTCCAGTCTCTTCGCAGATTGTTTGTAGAACCTGTGGCGATAAAATCAACGTTTTTACCTGCTGTTCTCCCCCGTTTACATGATTCCAACCGATTAAACATACGTTTGTTGTTCTGGGAAAATTTACATGACTTTAATAGAGTGTGGATTTTTCCATGCTTCCTCAAGTTAGTTGCTTCACTAAAACACTTTCCGCACTGTTTACACTCGTAAGGCTTTTCCCCAGTGTAAACTCTTTCATGTTTCCTTAGGTTTCCAGCTTTACTGACTTGCCACACTGTTTACACTCGTAAGGCTTTTCCCCAGTGTGAACTCTTTCATGACTCCTAAGGTTTCCTGCTTGACTAAAACACTTGCCACACTACACTTTTCACACTGTTTACACTCGTAAGGCTTTTCCTTAGTGTGAACTATTTCATATCTCCTTAGTTGTGTTGCTTGACTAAAACACTTGCCACACTGCTTACATTTGCAAGGCTTTTCCCCAATGTGAACTCTTTCATGTTTCCTTAGGGTTCCTGCTTGACTAAAACACTTGACACACTGTTTACACTCGTAAGGCTTTTCCCCAGTGTGAACTCTTTCATGTTTCCTTAGGTTTCCAGCTTTACTGAAACACTTGTCACACTGTTTACACTCGTAAGGCTTTTCCCCAGTGTGAACTCTCTCATGAATCCTTAGGTCTCCTGCTTGACTAAAACACTTGCCACACTGTTTACACTTGTAAGGCTTTTGCCCAGTGTGAACTCTTTCATGTCTCTTTAGGTCTCCCATTTTAATAAAACACTTGCCACACTTTTTACACTCGTAAGGCTTTTCCCCAGTGTGAACTCTTTCATGTTTCCTTAGGTCTCCTGCTTGACGAAAACACTTGCCACACTGTTTACACTCGTAAGGCTTTTCCTCAGTGTGAACTCTTTCGTGAATCTGTACGTGTTCTTGACATCTACAACATTTGCCGCACTGCTGGCACTCCAAAGACATTGAGGTTGTTCTTCCTTTGAGGTGTTATTGTTAGGGTACCTTTTAACAGGAAGGAGAAACATTATTACAACTGTAGGTAAAATAATGTAAAATTCTTTGTATTTCTTTTGGCCAATGTATTAAATATACTTTGTGGTCAGCTGGTGAAACTAAGGTCTGGAACAAATAGTTTAAAGGTTGTCAAGGATATCATATTTGGAAAATAAATTAGAAAATGAAGAGGACAACCTCTCAAGAAAAATGTGGTTTTAGACCATGCACCATCTGACTGAATACCTGACAATTTAAATGATTACATGATCAAAAAGGAGATTTTATTGACAAGAGTCAGTTAATCTAATGTTCACTTTGTATTCAGATCTGAGAGTCCTCTGTTGTTGTAAAATAACAGACATTTACAATAATTATTGGTGATAAAGGCTCATTATAGAACATTAATACAGACAACACAGCATAGTGAAACCTGTATTACCATCAATCAGCAATCTATTAAGCTCCCTGAGAGTTTTTTATTTTGCTATACCAAGAGCGGGCTTATTTAATCTAGAGAAACCCATCAGCAATTGCAGGAAAGAAGAAATAAACTAGTGTTACAGTTCTGACTTCCGGTGTCATCCACGAAACAACCAACTAACCAGGAGATGGAATTAACTTTTCATAACAAATTGCAATGTACAGCAGAAATGTTCAAGTGCATGAAGTGGGATGTTATGCAACTGAAGATAAAAAACAAATCAGAACTCTCAGCACATGAATAAACCATACTGAATGACTGACTCTACATGAAATGTTATATTATATAGTCGTGATTAATTAATACAGTCAATCACTAATAAAACTTTTGTTGAAGAAAAATGGGGCTGAAGAGGGTGGCATAGTAACTTATTATACAATAATAATTATATGAGCACCTCTATCAGGCATACCTCTCTCACGAAAGTGAAGGGGCCAAACTGTAGCTAAATTTCTGCAATTCCAGCAAACACAGAGAGGAACCTGTTAAATAAGGACTCTAAAGAGACGTACAGTCGATGCCCGATAACTCAAACCCTCGCTAACTCGAATTTCGCACTAACTTGAACAAAAATTGATTCCCCTGGATTTCATTTATACATTCACTGTAATTTTACCCTCATCAGTAACTTGAACCCTCGATAACTCAAACCTCCTGCTAACTCAAAGTAATTTTTTTCCCTTCAGATCATTTCTATGTAATTTTACCCTCAATAACTTGAACCATGCTTTAAGCACGTGACAAATGGAAAAAAAGCGGTGAGCTGCAATTGAATTTATTTCAAGACAACTGTGTATTGTTTGTCCTTAGTTTTTTGTCAGTCCAGTTAAATACAATGTTCAGCCATGTACCCATTAATCAATTCCTTTTTCACTGCAATTGCAATATATCTTGCTGCCCTTGATGTCAAGTGTGTATGACTTTGATACTTGCATTCTTCACCATCCCTATTCCTTATTTCTAGTCATTTACTTCAATCTTCTGATAACTAGAACTCCCCATAACTCAAACTTTTTTTCGATTTCCCTTCAAGGTTCAAGTTATCCGGAGTCTACTGTGGATAGGTTCTGTATGATTTGGGAGTGCGTACTAAGCAGGCTCCCACCATGATAAACAGTGAAACCTGTATTAAGCAGAACACCCTCTACTAGCAGGATCATTATGACAGTGATTACACTTTACATCTGAGGCATGCACCTCTGAAACTATTGTACACTTCGGCTACAACCATACATCATATGCATATATGCATGGTACACCAACTGATTATCTCTTTAGGGTGACTACATAAAAACAGCAAGGACAAACACAGTCTGAAGAACAGAGAGGGAGCAGCGACTGCCAGGCCACTTACATTGGTGAGACCAGTAGTAAGAAATGGTGATGCCAACAACCACATTGCTTAACAATTACATCGTTTACAGAAGAACCATCAAATTGACTTGGACTCTTCAACAAACTGTTTACAATACATTTAATTCTCAGGCTTCTTACTACCACTTTAGAAAGCTATAATAATTATAGATCATTATGCTAAGTTAGGAAAGTGAACTTATTGATGGACTCAAACAAAACTGACAACTATAAATTGACTGAAAAGCCGACTAAAATCTTTGACTAATAATACATGCAAACTAAAAAAACCTTTATAACTGTGACCACAGATGGATTGAAATGCTCTAGTCACATTCAAGTCTTCATAGCCACTAACATCATGGCTTTAATAACTTACCTTCGATTGGGTTCAGTAATCCTATGTAATCTAACTGCAATAACAATTGAACATGACTGAACATTTGAAAAGCGAAGCTTCAAAAATCGTACATAAAACAGACTAGTTTCATCTGGTTTCAAACAAGTCATTGTGGTTAAGTAATATGTTGTGTTGGCCTCAATACAAGTACTCACGGAAGATGTCGGGAAAAAATGGCAAAACCAGTGTGAAACTAACAATTCTCGAAGTGGTGTTTTAAGGCTACCATGTGCAGCCAGTCTTTCGCTGTCGTTGTCGATGAAAAGTTTACTCTTATTAAAAAAAGGTAGAGAGGGGTTACTGACAATGGCAGCAGCCGCCAGCTTTGACTTTGCAATTAGAAATGGTACCAGTGCAGTGGCCATTAAACAAGAAAGTTGAAGTGTACATCTAATATCCACTACCGTTGCTAAGGTGTAAGCAGTGCCAGTACTAATTGCGAATTTATCAATTGTGAGTTACTTTAACAATAAAGACTAGTCTACTGAAATGTGCCTTAATGCTTTCACACCTGCCTTACTTACATAATAAAAGTTATTCTTTCGAATTAAATTGAAACTAAAGGTTTACTGATTTTTTGTCTACAGGTCTTGTCTTTCTGCCAAACAAAATTGAACAAATAATGTTGATTTAATTTCATGCATTTTCATTGATTAAAACAAGAATTCCGACGGCTAAATCCAACTGTTCATTGCAATGAAGTTTTAGCGTGGTTCAAATTTTGTGCTTCTTGACTATCTTAGTAGAATTTACTATATCAAGGGATAGAAATATTCTTTGACTCTTCTTGGCAGATATGGCTCAATTTGCATTGACTTTCGCGTACCAAAGCAGCAGTGTCGTAAAGCACATAAAGTTGTTTGATACTTAAAGTCAACATGATTTTGATACATCAAACAACATTTCATCGTTAAATAACTTATATTAGAGATTACATGTAAACTTAAAGCTCTTTAAAAAAATAGGCCTGCATTGCGTACATGTGTCTGGTGCGAATTTATATCATTGAAAAATTTTATGTGGTCATAGTGGAAAAGAGTTAGTTTGGTTGGTGCTCTGTTGCTCTTGCTGGAATGCCTTTTTTCTCTGTTTCAGTTCAAAGTGTATTACAAAGAGAGTTTGATTGAGCCTCTCTGTTTCTGTGAATAGCCTCTCCATATATGGTGTGCTTTTTGAAAATTTTCCCTGAGTATCCAGAGCTTTGCCTTTAATGATGCCATTCTTTACCCCTAACTCTTGGGTGGCAAGAAAAGAAAAAAGTGTTCTGAAATAATCCAGCTGGCTTGGAATCTGTTCGTAGATCCGAGAAATAACATCTTTTAACACTTTTCCCCTTTGAAAACAATTATATCTTGAAATAGAAATAAAATTTTGTTCTCAGACTGCAGGAGTCCGTATTCATTTTTTCGCAGAGTTGTAGCCGTGCAAGTAAGCCTGATGGCATACTTGCCCAGTTACAATTTAGGTTGCCCAGACAAAAGTGCAGAATTATTTAAAAGAATGGTGAACAAATTGTGTGCAACTCAAACATTTCTGATCAGCATTTTACCAGTATTTCCATTATAGCTTTTAAGAAAGGGTTTAAACTAAACTGTTAAGTACAACAGGCTACAGGACTAGGCTAAAACACAGTTTATTTATGTTTTACAACTAGCAATGGTTGGCCAGTTTGCCACGAAGGCAAAACAGTGCACTTACATTTCCCCCCATAGAAACAGGCCATCTGTTATTACGCGATGACCCAATTTTGCACGTACAATTGACCCCAAATGGCATCTGATTGCACAATTTGAGGAAAATTGCAGACATGTAGTTTGTAAAAAAAAATAATGCTAAATTCAAGGAAAGTAAACAATGAATTCAAACTTTGATTAAACATTTTCCCAATTCTAATGTTAGTTAGTAAAGAAAGCCTTGCAAGGAATCTGAAACCTTTGATCACGGTATCTGGGTAGACAGGGGCGGCTGTACACAGGCTATATCTGGGCAGCCATTTTGATTTCAGAGACAAGCAGTGTGGTCAGCGGTGTAAGTGTCCTTTTTCTTTTACAGGTCAGAATAATCGGACAAATTTAACTATTTTGTTTTAAAATAGATGTTTTATTATTCCATTACATTTAAATTGCCTGTTAAACAACATTGAAGTGGTTTTTCTCCTTTGAAACCTGGTAAAACAATGTAAACTAGACCTAAAAATTGCATAATTTATCGCATAATAGTCCTATCTTATTGCACAATCTACCCTGAAAATATCGCACAATTTCTGATTTTTTATCGCACCCTATCAGATGGCCTGTAGAAAGGAAGCGGTTCCTGCGTCACCTTTTTTTTTTCATCGAAGGCAGCGAAATTTCTTCAAAAAAATGTCACATCTAGATGCATATAAGGCGGTGCCTTCTGCTTCACCTTTTTTTTCCCTAGAAGGCGAAACGCCTTCTAAAAAACGCCACAACTTGATGAGTGCTGTCACGTTTTCTACGAATGACCTCTGAATGCAGTACTTAACAAAAAACTGAGCCTGCGATCCTTTCATAGAAAATACTGCACCATCAAAGATGGCGCCCAAACTCACGATTTCATTGCAGACAAAAGCTGCTAGTTCGTTATTCCCCATTATTTGTTGTTAGTTTTAAGTGGACGAGAAGTAATCAAAACACAGTAATACCCCATACAAGATTGTATGAGATCGCACAGTAATAGTGCGTAGGAGATTGTAGTTGTCTGGGACGACCGGTTGACTGGTAATATGGATCCCCGTCAGCATGATGATTATTTGCTTGTTCAATGAACTGCGATATTTGTTCTCTTCCAGAAAGTCATTTGTATCAGGAGCCTAAATAGGCACCTATTTGTATACCTTTTTCAACTGGATTTATAGCTAAAAGCACTTAAGTCTGAGTGCCCTATCAAGTGGCTGTTACCAGTAAGAATTCATACCGTATATTGTTTCGCAAGAGAACTAAGACGATCCACTACCAAAGAATACTTGCAATCGTATAGCTGATAATGTTTTCTGAAGTTAAATGTACAAAGTATTCTAAGTAACTAAATCAGTTGGTAATAAATGAAACAATTAAAACCAGCAAAGCTGGAACAACTGATATAAACTTATAACAATCATTATAAATGCCATAGGATCACTGGTCATCAATATCCAAACACTCATGAAATCCATATACAACAAACAAAACTAAAATGATTGACAATATTTATTTATAACATTGATCATAAACTTACTTCTATGGCGAGTTTTCTCAACTTTCCTTGATCGGGATAACCATGAAACAGTGAAACAGATAAGCAGTAAAACACAGGAAACATGCCAATTCAGATCTCGGGTAAAACTATTTACTGCTGAATTGAAGTTGAGGTCTATGTACTATTTGAGTTTCCTGTTGAATTCCTTGCATGGTCCAAACCACTATGTTAACATAAATTATATGTTTTGCATCTATATATTGTAGAATAACAATAACAAGGAGAATCAAAAAATGAAATAAGATACAGTCTAGCTATTAAATCAATCAACAATCATCTGTTGCTCTTGATAATTATCTTCACAGGTTAAATTACAACTTACAAATTGCTCTTGAGAAATTATCTTTAAAAAGATTAATTTACAACTCACAGAAATTTTGAAGGTTGCATGCTCTCCCTTCATCCTGATCTTTCATCTTCTAAATTTATTGGTTCTGATTATTTCTTTCTTTCATTGAATATCCAAAAACTGCTCAAGAGTGACCGAAAAGTCTCAATTATGGCTAACAATGCACATACATGGAGCAAATAGTTGCACATTCCAAGCATACCTTAATAGTTACACATTCCAAACAAATTTGTGCTAACAATTTGGCCCCTTTCATGTTAGTAGTAAAATAATGTATAGTTTATAGGATTGATATGGCTGTTATGTCATAAGCTGAGATCATACAAAGTACTTAAACCAATTTTCTACACTCTCACATAGACTCTACATACTTTGTACTAAACACAAAAACGGGTATTTTATACTCTTACTATCGAATTTCAGGAAAATGAACGCTTCAACTGATAGACTCTTTCTATCTGCAATACTCCATTTTGATTGATCCGTCTTTATTTATATTAGAAACTACATACTTATCTATGCTAGAAATGTTTCTCTTTGCTGTGTTCAGCTACTGTACATTCAAACTTGCAATTATTAAAAAGGATTAACAAATCAATAATAATATTCTGGATTTAAACTTGTTTGGGGATCACCACACCAATTAAAAAAGGTACATAGTGCTAGTATAGGTTTGGGTTTTCTGTGGTTACCGCTACTTATTCTTTGCTTGTTGCTAAATCAGAGAAGATGAACTTCATGCCAAATCAAACAAAAAGCAGCCACGATTTACAAAGTTTTCTGATGATGAATAAACTAAAAGAAGATACTCACCCTGGTAGTTTGCCTTTGAAGTACCTGTATCAGATTGACGATAAAATAAATAAAGATCTTACTCGTGGAAAGATCTAGTTGTTTACTCCATTGCAGTGGTTTAGCAGGTACTATAATCACTTTGACAACCAAAACAAAATCCTGCCATAATTATTCCAACCAACCTGTTCTCTTCCTCTTCTTATTGGGTGTTATTTAAAGTTTTTGCTCTCAAAATGCTATTTACTATCTAAGATTGTGGCTGAAGTTTGTGTCAATTTAAAGATAAAGAAAACTAGCTACAGAACTACTTTGACGCATTACCTTGTTATGCAGTCATGTTTCATTTTACTACATTACCCCTTTGGAACGTTCGAGTCTTTCCAGTCTAATTTGCCAGCCGGTTGAATTTTTTCAATTTATTCATCATCAAAGTTCATATGGGCTGTAGCACCATAATTTCTAATGCATTTTTCTGCTCTATCATTGTATGAACAAAAAGAAAGCCGGGTTCACTCGTTTACCTTAAAAATTGAAGAGACTATTGATGGTTTTCACAGTGACGTCATCAGATTGCAAAGTCAAAAAAGCGAGGTTTTACAAATTCTTATTTACACTAGGTTGAAGATTAATAAAAAAAACAAACCTTTGTACAAGTTTCCAGCCCCGAAGAGTGTTTCATTTCGAAAATACAGCAATTTGAACTTCCAAGTTTTCACAGTGCGTGACACCAAAATAGGAATACTGTCTCATTGAAAAAAGTCTCTCCGCTTGATTTTCAGCAGTTTGACCATTTCAAGTATTAAAAGATGTGTTCATGTGCACGTATGCTACAACCAGTTGCAAAAGTACTTGAGACACTGTACCGTATTTTGGCTAAAATGGCCTGTCCATGATCTTGTACTTTTGACCCCCCCTCCACCCCTTATCAAAGTTGCCAGCAATACAAGATCATGCTCAAAACTTGGAGGAACAACTTTGAATGGAGGGAGGAGGGAGGTCAGTATTTTACCTCACAGACCTGTGACTAGTAGCGATTTGAAGCAAGAAAGGTTGTGTTTTTGTGAGAGTGTCTCAACATTTTTGCAACTGGTTGTAGATCTCGAGTAAAAAGGAAGAGCTTTTATAGAAAAAGTGAACTCCAGATGTTTGTCCACCAATATGGCGTTTCCATACAAAGCTCTACAAAGGTGTGTGAAATGTTTCGGCAAATAACTCAGAAACTGTGGGCCACAAAGACCTGAGATTTGGACAAATTGTTTATATATTGGTCTTTTATATAGCTTGCAGAGCAGGCGTTTTTTAACGAAAACTCGGAGGTACATTGATCATGGCTGCCATCTTGAAAAGCAACAAAAAAGACTAAGGGGGAGGGGCGGGGAGGCGAGAGGAGAAAACGCCTGCCAGCAAAGCCTATGAAATTACCGAACGCCCCCTAATTAGTCGCGCCTGACTACTTTTCCGGAAATGCAAACAGCCAATGAAAAGCGATTTCACTTCTTTACCGGTAGCCTCAAATTACTTCAGATAATAACATTGGCACGTGTTTGGAACGGTACTTTACCGGGCATTGACAACTCTAGGGAAATCTAGCGAGCGATGTACGTGTAAAAGTTATGTCGGTAATGCGTCCTAGCGACAGTTGTAGGATCTGTAAATTCTCTTTTAGAGTGAAGTTTGGGAACGTCAGCGGTAAACAATTTTACTCATCGTCACAAACTCTGTTCAAACCGTCACAGCGCAAAGATTCCTTTGGAATTGTACTTGCGGACGTTTGCAAACAAGTGGGATTGGTTTTGCTGGAAGATCCACAAGAATATTCTGATCGTGTATGCAACTCCTGTGCGCGAAAAATTCTAACTCTGGGTAATTTGTTTGAGATCGTAAAAACCGCAACTCTTCCAACAATATCTGGTACTAAACGTTCGCTTGCAACCCCTGAGAAAGCGAGTCCATCATGGAGAAAAGCGAAGCAAGTGCGGGTTAATTCACCGAAAGTCGAAACGCATCTCGGATGAGACAACCCAAGAAATCGCGCAAGTCGCTGGCATTTACTGGAGAAAGTGGTTCAAACGTTGTTTACCTAAATCCTTCAGGGAATGTTATTGTAAGAATTCCGCGAGATGATCAAACCAAAACACTGGTGAAAAACCTGGCATGTGAAAACTGGCGTGAAGTGTCTAATGCGATATTACAGCATGCTGAACTTGCACCCAAACAGGAGGGAGGAGGCGTCTCTATTGTTTTCAGGTATTTGTCTGTGACCGAGTCATCCTGACAGTGTGACGTCACATAGCAACGAGTCAGAGCTTCGCGTAGCTTGATTAGTTTAGCGTGGAGAAGCCATCGAAGTTAAACAAAGAAAGGGCTAATACAGGCTTTTGTTCAGCGTTGGTAAAACAATTTGTCGTAAGTGTGCAAGCTTTGTTGCTTATATTGTTTGTGTGTAAAAGCTGTGTTTGTTTTGTCCGCACGTTTGTGTTAAATTCTACTCCAATCCACTTTGGGTCCTTTTGAATGCGAAGATACTGTTTTGAATCGCGTGTGGTTTCTTGGCTTCTTGACTGTCTGGAGTAAATTTTGCAGACTTTAATGCTGTCACTGTGTGTTAAGTTTGCTTGTTTGTTTACTGCTTGTGTCTAAGGTTTGCTGGTTAATCTGGTGCCCCTCTGTTTTGATCAAGGTAATTGCTGGCCTTTACTGCTTTCAAAATTTACTGCTGTTGGTTGTTTCATTCTGTTTTGTTATTGTTGGTAAAATTTGCTGCTTGCATTAAATGCAAGCAGCAAAGTTTTTTGTTGGCTTTTTCCCCTTATTTTACTAGCCTGTGTCTTTTTGTCTTAAATTTTTGCTGGTAGTTGTTGTTGTTGCTTGTTAGCAGTGTTGTTGGCTTCTGTATTTGCCTTTTAAAAAGATTCTATTAAAAAGGAAAAATTAATTTAGTGAGAAAATTAATAAAGTAAGATCATATATTTATATAATATATATCTATGTAATTATTTACTTTAAAAGAAGAAAACATCACGATGAATAAAAATATTTTATTGTGTATATATTTGACAATGGGCTTCTTGTTGTATGATTTATATTTTGACATTGCTTGGCTTTTTAGTCCTCACAATCATAAGATTGTGTATCTTGTGATGCGTGTCGATATTGTTTTTGCAGTAATTTCAATATCTTTCCCAGGCCTTTCAAACCTTCCATGTGCCCTCTGCATCCCTTCAAAGCCCCCATCTTTTTTCGAAACACAAATCCCTCACTCCTTTGAGTTACAAAGCAAAACTTTGCATGTAGTAAAAATGTTGGTCTCCTCTGTTTTGTCCTTTTTTATTATCCACTTCAAAGTGAGGGTAATTCAAAACTCCAACCTCTCAAACTTCCTTGTAACCACCGTTATTTTTACATTGACTTTTCTGTTTTACAGGAAAGTATTGTGCATGGTTTCTTTAAATTGTTTGTTAGAAATGCTTCTATTCCCTGCTGTTATTACCTTGAAATTATTTCTATCTTTGCTTGATCAAGTTTACAAAATTTTGTTACATGTAAAGCCTCAATTCAACTTTTTTTCTCCTGTCTAATGACCGTCTGCCTTTTTGTTTCTCATGGCTTTTTTACTGAACCTTGGCATTACAAAAAATTGTTCTTTAAAATGTGAACTTCAATATCCTGTTCACTTCACAACTGCTGCTTTTTTGCTGATAATTTCTGCACTCCCATTTTCATTCTTTGTGGGTTTATATGTTGTGACTATTGTTATATTTGGGGAGACCTTTGATGCCAGTTCCAGATCCTGTACAGAAATGCCACTCCTTTTTCCAATTTTATATCTCTCATTTGGTGTACTTTTAAGTTATCCCTGTGCCAGACTGCTTGAATTACACCAACCTGGTTTCCTTTTTAGCATGTTGATAAGATCTAAAAGGTTGATGACAACAATTCATATTGTTGATATAACAGGCAAGCCACACACCCTCACTTTTGCACCATATGCCACAATAAAAGATCTAAGATCTCAAATAAATACTAAATTCAGAATAACAAGTGATTTGTACTGGTTGTCATGCTGTGGAAAGCCTTTATTTGATTTTTTACTTTTGGAAGAATCAGAGGAACAGTTTTTATGCACAGGTGATTGATGGGAGGTGTACAATGCTGTCTGAAGGGATGTGAGAATGAGGCAGGATCAAGAAAATTTGATAGTAGGTTGGGCAGTATGAACTGAAATGTGCCCCTGATAATGTTACACATGAAAATCTCAAAGATCTTAGGGTATGTGATAAACATTACGGCAGTTTATCAGCAAGAGGGCATAAACCTCCTAGGGGGAAAAGCTCCACTAGATCACGCAGCGATGCCCAGCTGGGCATCCTGAAAGTTACACCATGTATAGTGACTTGTTCACAATGTGGCAACAAGGTTTGCCTGAGTAGTGATGTTCCCTGCAGGAAACACCACATACCGGTAAATATTTTTAAAAATACATTTTCAGTGGGATGCAATTGTTTGGATGAAAGAACTGGCAATAAGACTGATTTACATAATGACTTGTATAGTGTAGATCCTTGTGATGGAACTTTTCCAGACTACATATGCATGTCATGTCAGCCTTTCTATTTAAAATCCATTAAAATAGAGCACGAGTACAAAGAAGCTCAAAACATCTTCCACCAAAAACAAGGTTGTTCAATTTCCACAATAACAACAGATAATGATATTAACAAGCATGGGTTTTTTGAAGAAACAACTATTTAATATCCAAGTAAAGGACAAGCCCATGTGCTATCAGAAAAAGTGGTCTTGGATAGAGAATTTGCTGTGTCTGATGCTTTAAACTTTAAAGCAGGTATTTTTACAGATGTGTTGAATAAAATAATGATACAAACTGCTCCAAGAGAACCAGTAGATGCAGGAAATGACAGTGAAGTACAGTCATCACCTCTGCCAGTTTATACAGTTTTTGAAACAGTTATTTCATGTATTTGTCCATGGACAGTGTCAGTTACTCAGCACACTACAGATAATACCATGAAGGTTACTTTTTCTCTTCCAAATATCAGAAAAGGTGGTGTAATAACCAAATGGAAGGAGTTAACCCTTTTCTTCCTTCCAAAATAAAAACATTTCCTTCAAAGGATTTTAGTCCATTTACAGTAGAAAAAAATTGACCATGGGGAACTCCCACACAATATTTTTCAAGAAAACATATTAAACTCTGCTTTGGGTGTCATGCTTAAAACTATTGAAAACTTACCGGTTTGTCCACGTATAATGATCCAGCCCTTGTTGATATGGCTGAAAGAAAAAGGGAAACAAATTTATACTTTGTGGATGCAAAAGGAGGAAATGTAGATGGAGAGATTGTCAAGTGCATTAGGAGCTTAAATTGCACCTACAAACTACCTGTCCATTCAAAAACCAGATGCAACAAATGTCAAGATATTTTACGATCTTGCTTTCGTTGGAAAACAAAACCTTCATCTGAATCATTTGAGTCTAAAACAGCCTATGATTCACACACTAAACTCAGTACTCTTTCCAGGCGCGGATCCAGGGGAGGTGAAATGGGTGAATTTTCACCCCCCTTTTTCTGAGCCCCTCTTCAATCATGCTGATGCACAGGCCTCAAACACCTCAACTAGGCTTTGGTTCTATTACATTATTACAAAAATTCACCCCCCATTTCAAAATCCTGGATCTGCGCCTGCTTTCATGTGATGAACTCATAGCCAGAGCAAAAAATCTACATAGAGTGGTTGCCCAAAGCCAAAAAAAAGCAAAACAATATTACAGTTTGTACCTAAAAGAGAAACCAAAAAATGAGAAAGCACCAACAATTTTCAACCCAAATCATCTGACCTTACTAAACTAATGGATATTGCCATTGAAAATCATTGGTGCTCTTCTTACTGACACTTTAACCTCACTGAAGAAACAGGAGGAGGAATTTGAAAAGCAAGAAAAACTTACTAAAAATATGAATAAAACAACAACCTTCACAAAAGATACATCAAATAAACTATTTCTGTTTGTATTACATAAACTTGAACACTATCATAATAATTATAGTGTTCTTAAATTAAAAATAATTAGTATTAATTTGTTGATTTTAATATTTTGTATTTTGACAACAGAGATTCCTTGCACCCCTGATCAAAAATTATTTAATGGAATATTGTAGTTAATATTGTACAATGCAAATGCACATAGATTATAGCCTAGCAGTGTTATCCCTCTAGCATTAATATATGGAGAGCCATTTGTAGAGCCTGAACATTACTTTTATAACCTGCATGTATTTCAGGAGCTATCTATTTGCCACTCAAAAAATTACGTTTTCCTGATGTTGATTCATGCACAAAACATGCATATAAGTCTCCTGTTGTTAGAAGTAAACAAGGAAATTTCAAAACTTACCACTGATCTCTACTGCCAACCTGTTGCAGCAGGTTCGTCTCCACATCTTTTCATTCCATCGCCTTTAAAGGGATTGATGAGAAGAACTACGCACTTTGGCTCACTGAAACTCGGCGTACATTAAGCTCAATGTATCGTATACCAATCCTCCTATTCTGAGATCAGGATATTGCCACACCACCTCGCACGTTGTCCGAAAGCGAAAAACGATCATACAAACTGTGCCAATTTATAGACACTTCGCGGTACCTTTCTTTGCCTCGTGTGATGCTTTTTAAACTTTTTCCGACTGAACCTTATCGTGAATATTTCCATGTTATCTTTCAAAAGCTCCGCCTTATTGAAGAGGCAAAAGATGAATCCAAACATTGGGAAAATTGACATCCTTTGCAACGTAACAAACAAGAAATTTGCCCGCCATTTTGAAAATCACCGATGTATGACGTGACGTCACACTGGCAGTGATCAGTGAACCAATGTTTACCCTAGAGACGCCCCCTCCCTCCTGCGCCCAAATTAAGAAACAGCATCCGCAAAGTTTTATCCAAGGAATTCTGTGCATATCTGAAGTCTGAAAAATGAGGCTTTTTCCAAAGCCTGTTGGAAAAACTGCTAATAAATCTTGCCTCGACAACAGAGTCGTGACCGTTTCCTTTTGTTCCGATCGTAATTTAAGAGATATTCTGAATCCAGCGAGCGTAGAAAGAGCTTTCTCCAGGGCAGAATCGAAGTCTACAAAATCCGCCATGTTTTAAAATTTCGGATGAATCAGACTAAAAATACTCCTCTCGTAATATCCTCTCGTAGGGCCCATGAAAAAAAGGTCCCCTTGATTGGCAGCTCGCAATCAAACATCCGAAACCGCACCAATCAGAGTCCCCGTCGACCTGGTGTACGTGTTCGCCAAATGAACAATGGCTGCGGGCAGGCGTATTTTTTCCTTCCCTCCCCCTCCCCCTCTCCTATTTTAAACCCATCAACTTCTAACTTAAAATCAGTTTTTGACTCGTCCCAACTCTCTGGTAGTATTAACTTCCAAGATGGCGGGACAACGTTATTCCTGAAAAATGGATCGCGCTCCAAAATACGCCTGCTTTGAAGGCTATCTTTTATAACATTTCATCTTCTTGGCTTCTTCCACTGGACGGTTTCAAATGTATTTGTTTGGGTTGTGTTTATTGCGTGACAGTGAAAACGAAGAAAACACTTTCATGAACCTTTGTTGAGCAGAAATTTCATACAAATTTCAAGTAGAGCCTTAACCCCGTATAAATAGAAAAGACAATTTTGTGTACTGCTGTCGTACAAATAGCCACTAACTTTCATGTACTTTAAAAATTAAGCTCATTCAATGCATGCTCACACATCAGCGGTTTGTTCATCCGACGGCAGCCGGCAGTTATCATTCGATTTTCACAATTGAACGTATCCATAATGTATTGAAAACTTGTCTTACCTTTAGTAAAAAGATCTTGCCGCTTTGATCAAATCAAACGAGGGAAGGTGAAACCAAGAAAGCAAGAACTGAACCTGAAGGATTTGCACTTGTTGGACGGCCGCCATCTTGACTCCACAACGGCGAAAAAAATGGCACGTGATCGATTTCGGGCAATGTCATTGGCTCCGAGGCAAAAATGGCCGCGAAATGTTGTTGAGATGAAAGAAGCGATGGCAGCTTTTTTTGGCAGTGACAACGTTGCAATTTCTTGCCACTGTGAGAGATCAAAAATTATTTTGGTCGAAGTTTTGACGGAGATATGTTCTCTAGAGAATATAGCGTCCTGGAACGGGCGAAAAATCGCAGTGGCATGGTCTGATTCAGTTTTGTTGACGTTGAGATCGCTGGTTTGCATGTGGAAGACATGCGAAAAGGTGGGTAATTTTTACTTTCTTTGTTTACTGCATGTTTCGAGCCACTCGGGACAAAAAGAGATTATAAAGTAGTGGAAGAAAAATTATTGGGCTTTGTTTTGGTATATAAATAAGCTTGTACCGAGTGGCGCGGAAGCGACAGTTTTGTTAAATGTGTATCCCGTTTTTGTGTCAAAATTCGACTTTAACATTCGACAACATTCGACTGTTGATCGAAGAGCGTATTACAACGCTACCCAAAATGTTTTTGTTGTTTAGTTCGAGTTTCCTATCACGGATTCAACAAAAAAAAGTAGAGGGACAGACATTTTTGGGCTTTGTTTTGTTAATATGACTTAGCTTGTACTTTGTTGCTCGAAAAACTATATTTAGATGCTAAATCTCCGTGTGTTTACACTGTTTATGGCAGAAAAATAAGCTTACGCTTGGTTCAACTTAATCTCGTGTCACTCGGTACAAAAGAAAAATTCTTAGCCATTGTCTTGCTGTGTAAATTGGCTTGTGGCTAGTGGATCGAAAGCGGCCGGCTTGCAGCAGTTTTCTAAACGTCGTAAAGTTCGTAATGCGCCTATCAATGGTTTGCCCCAGGATGGGGGGGCCGGGCAACCCACGGGAATTAGACTTCGTAAAGCGAACGTGGGTGGGGATTTTGACATCCACAACGGGATGACATCCACAATTTTGACATCCACAATGGGAATTTGACTTACAATGGAGACCCAAGGGTGGGGAAATTGACATTTGAAAACCTGAAAATGTCAAATTTCCCGTGGGTTGCCCGGCCCCCCCATCCTGGGGCAAACCATTGATAGGTGCATAACGTCTTTTTGTCGATCGGTGCACATTTCATTGTTGTTGCACATTATTACAGCTTTGTATGTTACAGAAATTTGAGTTTTATCCGAAGTGTCGAATGAAAAACTGTGAGAGTGTTTTCATTAAAATGCTTAGACCGTCTTGGAGCTACAGTTCGATAGGTCCAGCAACATTTTGATTTGTAAAAAAAATTCTGTTTACAATGTGCACAACTGCTTGCAATTTTATAATTGAAGGATCGAAGTTTTGATTATTTTGCTCATAAATTTGGCTTGGGATTACTAAAATTTTTACACACAAGGCTTTCAGTGTGGGGTGCTTCTTTGCTTGAAAATTGGATCCTGGAAGGAGAAGAGCAGGGTAATTTTTCTGTGAATGCTTTTGTTTTTATATGCATTGTTTTTGGCTTAAATTTTTTGGGAGCCAAGTTATAAAATGAATGACAGAGTTAACATGCTACTGAGTATTCAAAAGCTCTTTCCAAGAAAAAAAAAGTCATCACAAATTAAACTTACAGGAGTGTAAAGCTTGGAGTAAACTTTGAGTCTTAATGAAATTTTCATTGGATCATGTTGATGAATGCAGTTGTGTAGGATGTGCAGTTTCCAATTTTGATCTTCTGTCAGAATTATGAGAGGACACTCACAGATCTCATTCAAAAATTATAGTTTCATTGTAATTTATCGTTTTTTTCTATTCCTATAAACTTCTCATCAGGTCCACATTTGCATGAATTTAATGTGATATGTATTTGAAGTGGTTGTTGTTTCACAGTGAAGTAGTTTTCACTTTGTTTTTTGATTTGAAGTTCAGTTTCTTCTTAGTTGTTGGCTAAGGCAGTGTTGAAGTATCTGACATGTTAACATACCTTACTTTTCATTTCTCTTCAGAAAAGATTGATTGATCCTGCATCAAACAAAGTGCAGCCTCACAAACAAGATTTTTTAACGAAAAAATGTGTACTCAAGGAAAGCACATGTCCCTGACAGAGTCAATAAAATTTATTTATGGAGATATCTGGGTTTTTACTCCTTTGTAGCACTTTAGACTATATGCATCACTTTTTTAACCTTCATATACTGAAAAAATATAATCAGTATTTTTCAATTAACACTTGAATCAAAGTTCTCTTTAAAGACGGCTTTAAAGTTTTGATATTAAAATTGCACCCGTTCTCAATGAAAAGACTGAATGCAGACACTAAAGTTCATTTAGCTCGTGTTCAAGCTTTTTTTGTAAATTGGAAAGTGTTGTTGGAGAAAAAGTATTAAATTGCTTTACCTTTCAGGGAAAAAAATAATAATAAAATATAACTACCACGTGTCTAAGCAATTTCAAAGGACCCATAGTGTCTTATTTATCTGCTGCATTGAGCTGTGAACAAACGCCGTTCTTTCTGGTGACCCTGCTTTTTTCAGAAACATTGTTGTCCTTCGTGATCCGAAGTTGAATCCCGAAAACCGGCCAAATCGCGAGCATCGCAGGAAACGAATCCCATAGGAATAGGTGAAAAAGGATAATAAAAAGTCTAGGCTATTCTAAAATATCCGATGTACATTTGCAACTCATATTAAGCCGCAATTAACCTTCTTTCCACTGGAATAAACGAAGTATGGAGGTATAGCCGCCATTTTGAAATTGGCAATGTCACGTGGTCGCGCGACGACCAATCAGACATTTTTCGCCGGTGAAGGGCAGTGGCAGCATGGACAGCTGTTTCACCCTTATTAGGGCTCATGGCATAGCCGTCAGACCTATGAACAGATAAAGCCGTGTATCAAAGGCCCTTTACTGCCGAGGCTAGTGCAAAGCAGTCCGTTCATGGGTACACACGTACCTAAAACGTAAAAGTTGAGTTTGGTTCAACTTTTACTTTTACAAACGACTTTCCAGACATTGCCTCTATGTTATTTACGCGCGTACGCACGTGAAAATTACGCGGCAGTGGAATCTACCGCAAGAGCAAAAGTTTGACAAGAGATAGCCCGTTGTCGTGTGCGGAACGCGGTATACATCAGAGTGTAATTTGTTTATACAAACAGTTTCTTCATTTTACTGTAAAGTGTATCAAAGTCTAAAGTGACTATCAAGTTAACTTACTTTCACAAGCAATCCTAACTTCCAAATGCTTATTTCTTTTGTAATTGCTTGTATTTTGTCTTTTGCTTCGGTTACTTTTGTTATTTATTACAAATAGAGCGGTCTCCAGTTAAGTGCCGTGAAATCAAAATTAAATAACAACTCGAACCAATAAAAAAAGGCGTAAGGAAAACACAAAAAACAACGACAACGACGAAGCAATCAGAATTCGAGCAAATACATGTGGCCAGCTCCATGTGAGCGCGGGAAAATACGACGTGAAAACCGCTTTGGTTACACGTCAGTGACTGGTTTAAAAAGTTTCGGACAGCCAATCACAAGCAGTAGTGTAAAACCAATCAGAATTCGACTGAGCAGAACAGATTGAACAGAGAGTTGCGTAGCTTATAAAGGTTTAAATGGCCTTGCACCAAAGTATATCAGCGATATGCTAGTAAGTTATATCCCGTGCCGGGTTTTACGCTCTAGTGATAGGCATCTTTTAAATGTCCCTAAGACCAATAAAAAGACCTATGGCGACAGAGCTTTTTCTGCTGCTGCCCCACGACTGTGGAACAGCTTGCCCCTCGATTTAAAAATAAGTCCATCAGTTAGCATTTTTAAGTCGCGCCTTATTAAGACGCATTTATTTAAATTAGTTTTTAATTAGTTGATAAGTTATTTTAGTAGTTGTTAGTTTTGTAGTTAGTTTTTAAGTTGGTGTACAGCGGTATAGAGCTTTTGGGTATACCGCAATATAAATAAAGTATCTGTATCTGTATCTGGGCAAATAACTGCTTTTGGCTTCGCCTCAGTGATCGGTCGAAAAAGAATTAAGACAGTAATAAATAACCAATCTCAAGGAGAAGAAGTGTGAAACCAGAACAAACTTAAACAGTTTTTTGTCCTGTGTTCTAAAACCTTCTAAATCTATGTGAAGAGAACCCACTTCACCGCGTGGAAGAATAATAAATATTTATTACAACCACTATTATCCTCGCCATGTGCATGGGCTGTAAAACCATTTTGCCAAATAGTGTAAAGTAGTAACAATAAAAATACAAAATAAACTATTTAATAGTACATGAATAACAAATGGTAACAAAAATAAAGAATATCAAAACGTTTTAGTAAAACAGTTAAGTGAACGCATAAGATATTTGTCACTATAATTTCCATTTGGTATTGTACAAAAACCTCGCAATTACGCAAAGGAATCATCCATCAGTAAAAAAATTAATATAACCGTTATCCAAGTCCTAGAACGGTGGTTGAAGTATGCATATTAGTTTTAGTTTTGTTATATATGTAATGTTGCTGGTACCTTTGAAATGCACATGCCATAGAATGTCACGCTCTTTGCTATCTGTTAAGAGCTAATTACCCAGGTTTGTCATTTAAGACTATATTTCGCTATGAAAACATCTTTTCTATAGTCTGTTACTATGGATGGCAAGCATAGACATACTCTTGACGGCAAAAATAGGTCAACGTTTTCAAAAATAAATTCACCAAAAAATTATTACGGTTTGTGCTGCCTGATGAAATTTGTTTAACATCTTCATTTCTCTACAGGAGCATTAAAGCGCTAAGTAATGACTACAGCACAGAATTGACCGACGACAGTAATTTCCTAGTGACATAACCTCTGTAATTTGGATGTGAATTTTCAGTGTCGAATAACCTTAGAAAACAAAGAATTTCTTGCTATACTAATTTCTCTGACTGTTTCCATTCACTAAAATTAATATACATTACAATGTGATTTACAAGAACAGACCTAAAGTGTGATTCTAAAGTCACAATTACATTTCGCGCCAGAAAATCTACGCCAAGGGCAGAATGCCACCAAAGAACGATCCGGTCTTTACCCACTTACGATACAAAAAAATCACATCCTACGTTTTAAAAACAAATTGCGTTAGTTTCCTGCTTGTACGAAGTTTCAACTGAATTTCAACTATTCCTTTCTGACACAAAATGTCTTCGTGAGTTTGAAAAGCGCGCATCTTACATTTGTTCTCTCGGTGCGTTTAGTATAATTCTCAGCCATTTCTGGGCGCTGGAGGATCTAAATACTGATAGCATTAGGGACTTCTTTAGGGTCCAGATAGGGATAAGGAAATGGACGACTCTTGTTTCTCTCGGCGATGATGTCACTAACTTCAAGTAATCGTTTCCGTAACCTGCAATCAGAGCAATTTGTACTTGGTTATTGAGTTCTTTTTTGTTTGTCTATTGATCCATTTACCACCAGAATAATACCAGCTCGAGTTCAACCGCGTTCCCAGGGCTCTCTCCTATCCGTCCCTACAGAGAGAGAACCTGGGAACGAGGTCGTCTCGAGTTTCATCATTCACTTGTGTGCGAGCTGTGTTTCTGAGTAGAGGGCAAAATCTAACTAAGCATCATTATTTATATATATATTTTTTATTTTCGAGTAAAAACCACAGTCTTGGACAGAAATGTTAAGACAAATGGACGTTGCCATGTCTTGCTTCAAAATAAAGCCCTTGAAAGCACTGGCAAAAACAAATACTCCCCCCACCCCTGTTCCCCGCCATGAAACCAATGTTGAAGTCCAGCTGGATCATTTCTGACCTCGACTGAGCAACATTGACCAGGGTGGGGTGGCGGGAATGGGGCTTGTAGCCATAGCGTTACCAAATACGCGCAATTGGCGTTATGTGGGTAAGAAAGTGCAAAATTCTTAACACCTTTTGTCCAAGATTGTAGGGCAACATGTATCTACAGTTAACTGAGGCCTATGCAAGACAATAGGCCATTTCCGAGTTCCCCCAGGCCTCTGTTTCAAAACGAGGGTAGGTGCTCAGCCTTTGATATGGAAATCAATTTTCATTCTCATGCAAATAAAACTCATTTTCATAAGAAAGTTTGTGCACCTAGCCTCATTTTGAAAGTGAGGGGTTTTGGAACTCGGAAGTGGCCTATTGCAATGAGATGTTTTCAATGAAAACAAATTCTCTGTTAGTCATTCTTACTTTTCAACTGGCTTGGTTCCTCTAGGATCGTACATGTACTGAACTTCAAAGTCACCCAGAGCGTTAGTGCCGCGATCACTGAGGATTTTTGTCACAATGATAATGTCAAGCGTCATGTCTTTGACTGGAAGAGCATCAATGATATCCTGTTCTGTCAGAGGGTCCTGTAATCAGAACAAAATCAACCAATCATTAACCCGTTTATCCCTTGTGGAATAACTGTCCTTATTACAGAAGGTTGAAGCGAGGGGACTGGAGCGAGTGCGAAATGTGGAGTCATTACGCACGCGCGCGAGGCTCGGCGTGAATCCACTAGACTACTATGGTTCTGGCAAGCATTTCTCACAGAATTTGAATTTGTTACCTCCCCAAAGGGGCTTTTCAGGAACAATAAAATGGGGCATAAAATGTGGATATAAAAATGGGAAATAAGTCTTAAAAAGTTCCAGTTCGTTACTGTTGAAAATTAACCCTAAAACAAATCAACACTGCGTCATTAAATCTCGTCCCCAATCTTAGTTTTTGTCACATGGTCAGAGAAATTTTAATGCCCTGCCCAATGTTCCTATATAACGGTACATGCAACAGTAACATGTAAAATTGGGCACATTAATTTAAAAACCTCGATAAATTTATATCATTTAAATATTTTCTTTTTGTTTTTGTTTTAAATTTTATCAAATTAATAATCAATTTAGAGACGTGGACAGCGGCACAGTTTGCACCCTCGTTCTTTTTCATATTTCTTTATCATTATTAATCCTTTAAACAGGAAGCGAGCGAGGTTCAACTTTAACGTTTACGCGTGACCTTCCATACATTGTGTCTATTTTATCTACGCGCGTAAAATTTACGTACGGACGCACGGAAAAATTATGAAGGAATGTGGAAATCCACCTTAATACTGAAATGTAAATTCTCGTTTGGTGCCCCAATACATTTCCTTTACAAATAGTGGGGAGAAATTACTTAAGCATCAATTGAACTCATCTCGCGTGATCATGTCCCAAATTAGGCTGATATAGCAACAGAACGGGAACGTAGATAGATAGATAGATAGATAGATAATCTTTATTTATCCACGGTACAAAATTCGTCAGCTTTAAAAATACATAATACTAATACTAATATAATAAAAATAAAAAGCTGCTTTCCACGAATGCCGTGCCTTACAGTTCTTTGAGTAATCGTTTAAATTGCCCAAGGGACTCTGCTTCCCTTAAGTTACTAGGAAGACTGTTCCAGAGAATGGCGCCACTATAGCTGAAGCTGTTTTTGTAATAGTTTGTGCGCGGTAATGGCACATTGAGTTTATTTTCAGAGTCCCTTAGGTTATATGCGACTTCTCGTCTTTCAAATTTAGAACTAAGATAGTTTGGAGCCAACCCGTGCAGAGACCTGTAAACCATCGTACCTCTTGTGATTTGTTGCTCGCAAGCTAGGTTTTTCCACCCTAGAAGTTTGAAAAGGTAACCAGCATCTACGTCATAGCTTGAGTAGGTCAAAACACGGGCTGCTCTGTTTTGTAGCTTTTGAACCTTATTCCGTAGAGTTATACCACAGTTTCCCCAAACAATGTTGCAATAATCAAAGTGTGGCTGTATTAAAGCTTGATATATTAATTGTAAGGTCGCCTGAGGGACAAGGTGCCTTATTCGTTTTATGGCCCCAATACCAGAAGCGACTTTCTTTGTTACCTTCTCGATATGGCCACTCCAATCACGTCTGTCATCGATGGTCACTCCAAGTGATTTTGCAGTAGTCACCTGGCTAACTTGAAAATCATTAATTGCAAATGTCGGGGACTCTGTGAGAGTACTTAGCCTCTGCCTAGATCCGATAAGCAGAAATTCGGTTTTAGTCATATTTAGAGTAAGTTTGTTTGCTCTCAGCCAATTATGAACGTTTTCCAAATCTTGATTTAGATGCAACTGAATATTGTCTGCATTATCACCTGCGTATGTAAGGTGAGTGTCATCAGCGTACATCCTCGGCTCACAATTTGAAAGACAGTTTGGAAGATCGTTGATGTATAACAGAAATAGTAGTGGACCTAAAATCGTCCCCTGGGGAACACCACAACTTAATAAACAGCTTTGAGAGAGCGATCCGTTGATGGAGCACATTTGGGTACGATTCTCTAAATATGACTTAAACCATTGGTGCGCGTTACCATATATGCCGTAATTGCCGTCGGCGCGCGGAAAGGACTAAACTCGACTTCCGATGCCCAATTTGCCGCTCTGCCATTGCACAAGCCAGTTGTTTGATTTGCACGCGCCGTTGTCAACTGACGTTCCCGTTCCGTTGCTAAATCAGCCTATTGTCTTGACCACGCCGCATTAAAAAAGGACAAGGAGAAATTTAATGTCGATATTTACTAGCCTGCATCGCACACACTCTAAACCTTCTGTATGGACTGTCCAAAATGGACCCAATATCCACATACAAATTCTCCACACTGATCTCCATACATTCCCTTAAAAATTAGTTACGAGAATTTGCCAAAAGATCTCCTTCGCGCTTTTCTTCGCCTCCCCCCCCCCCCCCCCCCCCGGTGACCGGTCGTTTCGCCTACGAGTCGTTTCGCTAACGTCTTATGTCATTCAGCTAAGGAGCGAAAAGAACGCTGCGCATGTATATGCTTCGTTCTCTCAGCTAGGATACAAAAAAGTGCGATACGCAAGTATAATATAACTCGTTCTTTCACCTACTGATAAGGTGAAAGCAACACGTACGCGAAACGACTTCAGAAGTTGACGAAAAGGACGTTGGCGAAAGGACTCGTAGACGAAATGAACGTAAACCCCCTCCCGCTACTCTAAGGGTTAAAGGTTTAAGTACCTTTGATGTTGGTGGTTTTCCCCGCAGGAAAGCGGGATAGTTGGGCGGGAAGGCATACTCGTCATACTGAGCAAAGTTAGCAGCTGAGTGCCCCACACTGCTGATGAAGATGATGGAGGTTACCACTTTGATTAAGTCTTCCAAGTCACTAAACTTGCCATCTCCGAAGACACCCTGTAAAAATATTTCAACGCACAGTTGTACACATTGAAACATTACGGAAAAATGCACTTTACCTGTGTATCAACGTATCTAGCACGAAAAAACGACGAAAGTACTAATTGAGGACACTTTATTTAAGTGTCCGTCTGGAGACGGGACTGTCATTGTACGTGTTCATAGGAGGCACGTGAAGGTCTTGCCGTTTGCAGGGCGAAGATAGTACCTTCTTTTGTCAGTTGTTTTAACACCTTGAGTGTTGGTTCGGCCTGGCCCCGGAATAGAACCCATGACTTCTTGCACTGCAATCAAGCACTCTACTTAATGTGCCACTCTTGCTGCAGTTCTCAAGTATAAGTTTGAGTAAAGGAGTTTTTGAGCAACGTACGTCAACCGGAAATGAGGCCTTTTCTCGCTCAATATGCCTTGACGTAACCAAATTTAGATAGATAGATAGATACTCTGTTTATTTCACCCACTTGCAGCAATAACTGAATTGTTGGGGAAGGTCATTGTCACATACATTTAACTATTTACATACATTCACTGAAATTTATATAAATTTGTAGCACTAAGTGTTTTTTAATCTCATATAGACTATTTGCCTGAAGATTCTCTCAAAATCATGGCCCAAGAATGCAAAAATTCCAGTTCCGGTTAACCTGCGTTGCTCAATAACATTGTTTATTAAACTCCCTATTAACCCTCTAAAACCTAATAATTATCAGCACATATAATTTTCTCCTGTTCCTACTTAGGAGTAGTAACAGCTCACAATCTGCCCGGAACTCACTTGTTTGCCGTAAACATTCTCCACTGTATAATGCTATCTGTGTTTCAAAAACATTACCTTGATTCCCAAACCATCTTCAGGATCTGCCAGCATATGTCCCCAGTTCTGAATTTCCCAGTCATCTGTTAATTTTTCAGGGGAATCTGAAATATTCAGGCAGTAAATAGTTTATGAAGCCTTGTTACATCATCATCTTCCCCAGTTGTTCAAATGATGGATAGCGCTATCCACCAATCTCGTTCCCAGAGGCCGCGATCCTTTTGTTCAGCGACGGGGATCACTAACCTCTGGAAGAATCCGTAAAAAACCATCTCTGATTGCCCGATAAAATCGTATTCATCACATACAAATTTCTTTGCTAATAAAAAAACATTGAGCACATTGATTTGATTTTGACAGGCCACTTGTGTACACATAAATCTCATACGACCTGGAACCGTTAACCGTTAACCTCGACCGATAATTTCCGAAATCAGGCTACAGTGACATTTTCTTCAAAATTTCCTTTTTCTTATTTTTGAAAGTCATTCCAATGCTTTTTTTAAAGAGATGATATACATTTATGCCACTGAACCTTTCAAATTTGCATACACCTGTCGTCGTGACTAACAAATGTTCATTCGCGGTGTCTAAATAAATAGACACTTTTGTCCCCTTTAATTACTTGTCTTTCTTCACTAAATACATCCTTCAAAGGTCACAGACGAAAAACTGCTTTGGAAAGAGGAAATTGCAGCAATGTGCGAGCAAGGAAAATTTCCCTTGCATTTGAGACCTTCTCTTGGTCAAATGGGTAAACAATTTCACGCAGGCGCAGTTAAACCGGAACCAGGATTTTGTGGTTCCGGTTTTAGATTCTTCCAGAGCGTTCGTTGCCCCATCCGCTGGACAAAAGTAACGGATGCTCTGGGAACGAGATTGCGCTATCCACTGGATAAGTCTCTGTCCACTGGTTAACGCGATGGGTTCCCCTAATACATGTACTTATCCGCTGGATAGTGATTTATCCAGTGGATAGCGGGGCCTGATGGAGGAGTGTACGGGTTTGCGGTGATGCCGTTTTGCTCAATTTTTGGTGCGGTTTTGCGGAAATTTTTCCTTTAAGTTGCGCTATTGCGGTTTTACAAAACCAAGCTGCTGGCGGTATTTAGACATTTTTCGGGTAAATGCGGTGTTCATACGTATTTCTGTGCAATTTTCCGGTATTCGTACCCCCTTACGCCCCACTCCTAATGGATACAAGGAAAATGAACCAGATGGAAATGCAGTGGAACCCCGCCTTTATACGACCACCTCGTTATCATGACCACAATCTTTCGACCCAAACGTAACAAACACTGGTCATTTTATTATTATGAAGATCCCGTTACTACGAACATCTAGTGGTCGCATTAACTTGAAGATGTTCCAAAGGTTCCCACGAAAAATAACTTTAAAACAGCTTTTAAATTAAAACTTGATCCCCAAGTTTAACATTCCAGTCTGACCAATGAATCATATAACACAATTTTGCAACTGATTGAGTTATTTCTACTAATGCAAAAAATAAAAAATATTATGAAGGGCTCCAAATGGTGTGTATTGAACATTTACCAGTAAATTAATAAGGTGTGTAAATTTGCAAATTTCAGTCCTCTTTGGGAACAAATTTTAAACCCAATTTCTGAGCTTACCATAAAATGCCTCCAGAACTTCTCGCACATAGTCGTAAATGACCTCAAAAATCAGCAAAGCATCATCTCTGTAGGGGTAGTTTGGTAATGCTTCAGTGTCTTCCATCTCAAGAATAACAAATGAAACAATTAAAATCTACACAGAGCATAATAAAATAACACAATTTGTGGCTAAACCATAAGTCAAGTTCAAAAATGTGGTAGATTTGCTATGAGCAATTTGTAACAACCGCTTCAAACTTGGGGAACCTACATGTAAGACCAGCAAGAGAGCTGAAGTTTACAACATTATTATAAAGACATGTACAGCCAATTTACCACTAAATCCTGGAATTTCTTCCCGATTTATTTCTTTTGCATTTTTCAACATTGAAATTTTTGTAGAGTATAAAGCAGATTTCTATGAAACTTTTCCTAATGTACATTCATTACAGCAAATTCACTTCTGATACTGCTTTTTATGTAGAATATAGTTGTGTCGTTGAAAACAAATGTTTAACTTCACGTTGTGATGCTAAGGTTTCCACAATCTGAGTGCAGAGCACTGAAAGATCCATCCTTCAGGTAAGTTGGGGAAGAGGGAGGGGGGGGGAGAGGGGTCGCATTCATCCAGACCTTAAGGTAAGGGGTGGGGCACAGCAGGCAAGGGCTCCTCTCCTTATTTGCCCCTACTGAGTACACACCCTGTTTAAACTGTATCACTCTATAGAGAGAAGTTGATACATCCCATTGCCCTGAGCAAATTTTCTGAATGACAGCAAACCGAAAATGTCACTTAAAAAGTGAATTCACACCGTTTCAAACTTCATTGGTCTTCTTCAATTTCATTTAATTTGTTAAAGTTGGAGAAATTTTGTGGGATTGAATCTGAAAGTTTGGAAAAAGAAAAAGAAAATTTTTGCATTGTGTTCACCTACTCCATAAAGCAGGCATGTGAAATTAGGAAGTTTTGTGTTGCATTCATGCAACGATGGCTAAGAAATGTACAAGAGCGTGATGCATGTGCAGAGTTGTTGTTTCGCTATTGCCTTTTCACCATTCTCGTTGCTTCCGATTTTGTCGTCAGTTAAGCTCCCTAATGTTGTGATCCAGAAATTCTGCTACCACTGAGAGAGAGTTTGCTTTGGTACAATAGTCCATGAGCCTACAAGTACATATTAATAAAAGTCTACCACACACAAAACAGTTACTCACAAAATCAGATTTATCATGGGCCTCAAAAATAAAATATCAATACAGAAATGTTTGATATTCTTTAGTGATAATTACCCCTCTGGCAGCTAAGTCAGCAGGAAGCCATCCATCTGTGTCCATTCGCCAGTGCTGCCAACTAAAAATGAGATTTGGGGTCAGATGTTATTTACAATGCAAAATGGCCAACCTCAAGTAAGCTTCAGTGAAACTTAAGCCACATTATCTGTATCCTGGCTTTAATTGTACTGTAAAATGTGAAATATGTGTCACTCGGCAATTACAGTGTAGAGCCATAACCAAGGCCCATTTGCTTACAGATTTCTTTGGTGCAACCTTGCCTTTGAAACTCTTTCACTCCTTAACTTAGTTTACATTGAGATGAAATGCTGCACTAACTTTGATTCTGTCCAGAAAATCATATGATTTTGTCATCCTTTATAAATTAGCAGTACTGCTAGTAAGATTTGTGAGATTTTTCAGAATGCGGGTGGGTATTTTTGCAAATGTTCACTTCATGGAATAAAGATTATGTGAAATGCAGAAAATACAAATCAAGGCCGTGCTCTAAACTGAACCTGTGAAATCCACGGTGCCCAGCATATGATTTTTACGCAAAAAATGAGATTTTCTAGTTGCCATTGGAAACTGGGCCCTGCAAGAGCACAACCAGCCTAACAAAATAATGTTCATTCAGTCCAACATACAGAATTGAAGGGTTAAAAGTCAATTCAGTTCCTACTCAACTCACGTCTGACTAACGAGCTCCATCAACCCTCCAGCTCCAGTTGTCATGGTGTTATCAATCCATCCATTTGGCGCAACTAGTTTTGCCAAGGCAAGTCTATACAACACAACAATCAAAACATCTTAACCCTTTAAGCCCCAGTATCCACATACAAATTCTCCAAACCGCTCTCCATACATTTCCTTAAAGAATTAGTAGAGAGAATTTGTTCAAAGATCAAAGTATTTTCTCTTGGGTGATCCTTTTATTGATTCTCATAACTTATCTCTTTACAGTGCATGGATAATTATAAGGAGAAAATTGATCTTGGACACTATTGGGACTTAAAGGGTTAAAACTACTTGTATTTTGTACATATTTATTTGTTTTAATAACTGTTCTAAATAAACAACCTGGGGTGTGTGAAGTGGGGGTGGACTAAATCAAGAAAAAAGGGTGTTTAACAATGGGATTAGAGGCCACTTGCAGAACATCAAGAAAAATCTGTGTTAAAACTACAAAAGACGACATGATTATTGCATGACAGGGAGGTTGTAATCCTAGCTCTTGAAATGAAGTATAAATTATTTCAAAATCAACCTTATTTTATAGAGGGCCTGACCACCTTGAAATGACTTTTGTTAGTCTTTGTGGAGGACAAGAGCTAGAGAATCCAGATTAACAAACAACCTTGCAGCAGGGCAACTAACATCACAGCGATCAAGAGAGAGAAATGAATCCACATCATCAAGTCACAGAGGTGACAGTCAATCTACTGGTCAAACCGGCAGCAGCTGCATCGACACTACTTTGTCAGTAACACTACAGACACACTATTAACCTGCATACTTACGAGTTGATAGCTAGGAGGTACAAAAAGTGAGGTGCAAGTAGCCTGAAGACCGGGTGGGAAGGCGAAAGCTGACGATGAGTTCCTATACAGATCGTCTCAGCTACAAGATGGGTAAAGCCTGCGATTCAAAAAATCAACACCCACAAGAAAAAGGCTCAGTAAAACAGAATAGAAACAATGCAGCAATGTCCCTTGTATCAATCACTTACCAAGATGAGTGCAAGACTGATGAAATGCAGCATCAGCATTGTTGTAATACATCTTTGCCATCATCCAGGTGTATTTTGGGTCACTAGGCACAAACACCTACAACCATCATAATAATAATTATTATAAATTTATATTAACTATGGGCATATTCCTATCAGGATCAGGATCACTCGGATATTGATTACTCTTGAGACTTTAACCCTTTAAACCCTACGATCAAAATTTGAATTCTCATTTGTTGCCCCTATTCATTTCCTACAGAAGTAGTGGGGAGAAGTTGAAAAAATATCAAGCAAATTCATCTTGTGTGATCATGTCGGTAATTCTCATGACTACTCTGTTTTACAAAGCATTGATATTAAAAGGAAAAATTTGATGCTGATCACTCTTAGCGCTTAAAGGTTAAGGGTTACAGGAAGAAACAGGACAAAGTGTGGAAGAATTAAGAGAGTTACGGAGAAGTGGTGAATACACTGAACACAAGACAACGACTTTCTTTTTCTTTTTCTGGCTATATAGTGGTGGATGAAACTGAGGTGAATAATATTGTTTTAGTATATACTAAAACAGTGAGGTAATGGCCATTGTTTTTGGGAACAGCTTGTGTGTTTATTAATTTTGTCAAATTTCTTTGTTTGTTAATTCATGTGGAAGCACACCGGAAAGCCCTTTTGCTTATAACTTAGGCAAGTTTGGCATTACTCAGAGGTAAATGGCACTGGATACCAGAGTTTGAGTAGCCAATCAGAGTGTGCAAAAAAAACTATCCACTGTTGCATCATATACTAAACCTGGAAAGGCATTGCTCAAGATTGTGATAGAATTTGACAAAAGTTCAAGTCAGAACATGGTACTACGATTTACTTACTGGATTATCATCTGATGGCTTTTGGAACAACTGGATTGCAACAGGCATCAACTCATTTCTGCCATTAGCAAAGAATAATGCCATTGGCTTGCAGATCTGAAATTAGAAAATGACAATAAAACAAATGTGCAAGGTGCAAAATCACTGGTGCAAAACTCAGCTGATGATAGCCTTGATGCTGACAAAAAGACAGGACTCTTCCATGCTTCAAGAAGGGACAGCTTATCAGGAAATTGGGCTTTTTTGTTCACAGTGGGTTTACAACATACAGTGACACATTTATTAAGACACTCACCACTCGGTTAAACCTGCACATTACATCACTGAGCCGCTTCAGGTTCACAATATACAGTTTCTTTTTCTTCAGGGCTTCTTCTAATGTAAGTCCCTCCAGGAAAGGCTCAACAAGTTCAGTAGTGACCTTAAAACTACGAAAAAAAATACCAGAATTTGCCATGAAACTCAGAAAACTGTGATCACCAAAAATATTTCTCAAAATGTGTTCTGGGCTACAAGGAAAAAGTCAATCAGGTGTGAGAAAAGCACATGTAAACTGGAAGCACAGGGCTGTCAAAACGTTTTCAAGGAACAGGCTGATAATGAATAGTAGGTGGCTTTGGAACTCGCACCAAAGGCCCAAGTTCTTGAGGGCTGAGGCATCTAGGGACATTTTGAAATTTGGAGCCTCAGAAATGGCATTTCCAGGGGTTTCAAGAGGTATTTTCCACCGCAGATGCTATTTAAATGCAACACTGGGAACAATGCCACTGAAATGTCACAGGCATTCCATGACATCACATGGTTTGGACGTTTCACAGATCTAAACCAGTATAAATATGTGTTCAACGTCATTCAAAACTGGAATGCGGATGCTTTACAATTTTATTTGATGGTGCTTATTTTTCGTCAGCAGTTACATGTATGGTAGAAGAAGATCAAGGTAGCTGGCTAAGGATGGCTAACTAGCCGGCGGTTTTGGCCAGCTACTGGTCCCCTATTTACAGCCCTGCAAGCAAAAATAAGATACCAGTACTTACTTTTCTGGGATTTCAGTGCAAAGTCTGATGAGAGTGGGATTGCAGCCTTGCAGTCTTTGACGCCCAAAGTTGGAGTCTTCCCTCCAGTTGAAATATCCCTGGAATAGCAAATGACATACAAGTACAATATCGTTAATGGGCTTGCAAAGTGGGGGTTATACACTGTGAAATTATTGCTGTTATTATTTATGTCCAGCTTAGTAAGAACCTGAGGATCCTCACAAACAAAAATAATATTTTAAAAATCCTGCTGTCTCTAATCTTGCAAACTCAACTTCTCTTTGCTTCACTCCTGTATTTCTCAAGTTTCCATCTCCTTTCCATTTCTCAGTTTGCAGACCATCCTCTCCCAGTTTACATTCCCTGTACACCTGATTATTAATCCCATTGGTTTCCCAGTCCCACTCCACATTCTTCCACTTTCCATTTCTTTACACCACAAATTTGTCTCCCAGTTTGTTGTTTCCTTTTCCCACTCTTCACTGCTTCCTCTAGTGTTTCTGTCTTGTACCCCTACCTTTTTACGCTAGGGAGCTTAAGCAAGGACAATGGTGACAGCTACAAAAATGTCACTTCAAAAGAGATTCAATTTGCACTGCTTCAAACTTTATCATGCTTATTTCACCTCGTTCAGTTCATCAAATGTTGGCCATTTTTTCTGGAGTTGAATTCTAAAAGACTGTATCAAAGTTCAGGAAAAGAGAACGAAGGTTGTTGCCTTGTGTTCAGGTCCTCCAAGACACATGAAATTAGGTATTTTCATGTCGCAGTCATGCAGTGATGGCAAAGAAATGTACAAAAAAGTGTGATGCACATGCAAAATTGTTGTTTGGCCAATCTAAACCCATTGCCTTTTTGACAGTTCTTGTTGAGGTTGCCGTCATCGTTCCACTTCCTATTACACTTACCCACTTTCCTTCTCTTTCTGAGCTCCTGTCCTCTCAGTTCAACATCAGACTGGGTGTCAATGGATTTCCAGTTTTTGAAGAAAGTAATAAATTTTTTTGGTGTTGGTTTTCAAACTGCTGGCCTTACAAACACCTACTTTACAATTTTCTGGCTTGGTTCCCATTCCCTTTCCTTTCAGTTCTCATCTTTGTTCTTCTGCATATCGCACTTTCATTGCGCAAGGTCCTACTCTTCCCCCCATTTCTCAGTTTGCTCCTTTTTCTCCCCAGTCGAAAATTAATCTCAGTGCTTTCCTTCCAGGGTTCTCAGTAAGCTTTAAATACACAGCTAGGATGGAAAAGTAGGCGGCTTGGCAATCGAGTACTGAAGGCAATATTATTATTTCAGACTTTCACTCTCTCACCTTGATCTTTCTCCCTAAAAGTACATGGGTCAAAACCTGAAGTAGCCATTTTTTATAGCTGCTTGTGGACCCTTAACGAGTACCCTGTCTTACATCTTGCTTTTCCAATGGTTGTCCTTAAAACAGAGATGAACACCCACTTATAATTTTAATTCCTAGCTTAAGTTCCCATCCCCCTTTTCTCCAGTTCACATTCACATTCTTCTGCACCTTACACTTCCTTTTCACAAGTTCTGTCTTTTCCCTTCCACATCCCAGTTTTCTCCCTCCTCTCTCTGGTCCCAAATTTAAATCACATGATGTAAATGTCAACTTACATAAGGTTTGTTGAGACTTCCTTTGTAGAGATTACCAAAGTCATCCAAAGTTTCCCAAGGATCTGAGGTCAACTTTGCAAGTTTGCATTTGACAGCCAGTGAGTACTTTGTCTGCTGAATATTCCACTGCAAAAAGCAATACATTGATTTACCAGTATTTATTATACAACTATATAGCATTTGCACTCTAATAATTTGGCTGCGAAGCAAAGATTTCCTCATAATGACCAGGCATTACTAGCCAGGTATCCAAGGTATATGCAGTCTGGGTTTTTAAACAAAATTTGATAGCGGACATCCATATTACAGCTGTTAAACAAGGCTATCCACTGACCAGTGTCACATGAATCTATCGTGGGCTCAAGTATACAACTCATGGATTTGACGTGTTTTTCCACTGACCAGTTATTCATTTTAAATTGATCGTGGGCTCAGGTCCAAAATTTCTTATTGTCAAAGAAACTGTGTCCGTGGTTTCAATTGCATCACCAGGTTCATTTTGGTTCAGTGAAAATGACCTCGAATGACCTCTTAAGCAGGAATGTTGAAAAAAACTTGCAGTGCTTTTCATTGTATTCATTTTCAGAAAAGTGCTACACACTGGCCATAATTACACATGTAACTAACTAATTAATTAGCCTCATCCATTGGGTCATTACAGAGAAATCTCAGACCTCAGCCTTGATGTGTTGAAATCTCAGGCCTTGGTCTGAGATTTCCCTGTGGTGACCTCACACTTGGTTAACAAGAAGTATATAATTCCTTAAGTTAACTGATAAATGTGAGTGCAAAATTTCCAAGGAGCCAGCAGATTACTCATCAGATGGCAGTTCCAGTATAAAACTTACAAGATTACGCTCATCAAGTCTCAAAACATAAAGGAAGTGATCTGTAATTTAATACATGATCACTTTTTTATAGTCATGTAATAAATTTAATCTACAAATAATGTTAGTGATATTTTAGGAAAAAAGATTCTGTGTTAGAGGTAATCGATACTTGATCTTGTCAGCCAGGATCAATCAAAGATCAGTCTATTTGCACGAAACAAACTTATAATAACAAAAACCTTACTTCTGCATTCCTCTCCAGTAAACAATGCATTTACAAAGAGAGGTGAAAGGTACACAATCTGAGACTTGCTGAGATGACAAGGGCATTGTCTGAAAACTTCAGATTTAGCAACATACAATAAGAATTCAATACTCTCATATAGAAATCAAACAAACAAAAGACTCTGATCTCAGATGATCACAAATGCTGCAGAAATTGTGATATTAAATCAAAAGACCTACAATTTCTAGGTTACTTTGTTCCTTATTTAGCCCAGAGGGCTAGTCTGCTATACAGGTCAATAATATTATTATTATATTGAGATGGATGTGTGACCTTAACCTACTTAGGCATTAAATGGGCTTGTAAGAGATTATAATGTCTGGACTGAACTTGGATAACACAGTCAATGTTTCATCATTACTTTAAATTTACAGCTAGTAAAAGATAGCAAGTTTTTGCTCAAGGAATCAGAAGATTTTTACTAAGTGGAGCTATCTAAATTTGAAAGTCTCAGGTTTGCCATCAAACTGTGAGAAGTAAAGGGGTAGCAGGCAATTATTTTCATGTTCTACCATCCAATCCTATTGTTCTTATAAAACTATTGTTTTTAGAAAACTCTCCTTGGAAATTAAATAACTTGCACGACGAATAAGAGCTAGTTCACTTCTTTTATTATTCTTAACACAATTAGATTGTGTGCCTGTTTGTCAATGATCTATTGAACTAACCTAATGTCTCAGATCATATATTCAAGAAATCCACAAATTTAGGATAATCAGAAAAGGGAGTTAGTAATTATAAAGAAATGCTGACAAGTGAGCCACAAAAAAGACATTAAGAAGCTTGCAAAACAATAAACAATCCTCAAAGGTACAATAAAGCAAATGTTTAATGATGATGATGATGACGATAATAATAATAATAATAATAATAATAAACATTTTGGGGTACTAATAAACTTTCACACAGTCATTACGTAACACATCTCTGAAAGGAAATTTAATTACTCACATTAGTATTTACACGTGAATTAAAATAAAAATGTTGCCTCTTCCTTATAAAAACACAGTATACCTTGTAATCATTGCTAAAACTCTCATCTCTTGGACAACTCTCGATCTACAACAGTTGGGAAAAGATTAGAAAAGAAGTACTCAACAACACAATCAAAACATTTGTGTTTACTGTATCTTTATGAAACGTCAATAATATTAGCAGCTATGCGTCCATCGATTGATAAATATTGCATAACAAACAAGAGAAAAAGATACTTTTTCACTCAATCGCGGAAAAAGAAAGAAGTAAATATCTTGCTAAAGCTTTTTTAAAACTCTCTCTCTGGAATTACACGATTTTTGACACGTAATTGGAACAGGCGCGTTGCATAGTTATAAGTTATGTTGTTGTTGTGTAACCCACGAAAAATTACTTTTTTCTGTAAATTACACGGATTAATTATACATGAATACACGAAAAATTTCTACCTGCTTAGGGATGCCAGGGGCCTTGCGAGCCATTCGATAAACATCCCGCTTGTCTTCTAGTTCTTGCTTTCTCTGTTCCACGTGCTCGTCAAACTGGGGCAAAACACAGTCGTAAATGGTCAACACCAACTTGCGCTTAGCTTTCACCCAGCGATTGCAAGGAAAGATGACTGGTTCTTCTTCGTCCGGGTTATTGAGCTTTTTCACTTTGATCCACTCGACGTACCAGTCGTCTCCGATGCCGCTATCATCCCTCCATATTTCCAATTTGTGCAAAGGACCAGGAGGAAGACCACAGTGAACTTTAAAGCGATCAATAGCACCCTTCTCGAAGTCGTTCTTCCATTTGCAGTCAAGGTTTAAGTCAAGCGAGCGAGTTTTGTCCTCGTTATAAAGAGCACAGTATACATTTGCATCTGTTCCTGCACCTTTAACATCTCCAGTTTTCACAATAATCTCACAATCTGGAGGCAAACCACTGCAAGAATTTCCCATCTTCTTGTTTTGCTAAGATCGGCCCTTGCAGTTCTTTAACTCTCGTAAAGTATTAGTCGTTGTCAACGAGTTTAAATAGTCTTAACGAAATAGTTGAGAAAGAACGCAACGATCCTATAGATTCCTCTGTCTTCGCGAAGGTCTTCTCTGGCAACTTGTTGCGCACTAACCGAACTCAAATAAAGCGAGAAAATTGTCCCAAATTGTTACGGAATATGTTAAGTGCAGGTGTTAGTGACGTCACGAGGGATTATCTTACGGTCGTGTTTTTCCGTTGTCAAGAAAATAGATTTTTCATTTGTCCAGTGCATTTTATCTCCAACTGTGAAAAGCATACCATTCTTGTTTGTTCTTAGGAGGCAATAAGAAGCGTTTTTCAAATTTCCATTATTTTAAAGAAACTAGTAAACATTCTATATAAAATATGTAAAAACGATACAAAAGTTCAATAAAGCGTGATCATTTTTCAACGGGCAAGGTCAACTGCGGTCAAATTTTATATTCATGATCGTGACGAATTATTTGACGTCACTGTAGTGCTTCGAAAAGGAGCAACAACTGCTTGTTTTACGGTACGTTAAGAATCTTTTGATCATGTAAAATCAGGAGTACCAGATATATCTTTCTCATTTCAGCGATTTGTTGTTTTCAGCAAACCTCTCAATTTTAGAAACTTGAGAAAATCTTCCCAAGAAGGCTGATTCTAGTGGTGATTCCGGTTTGGAAAACAGCCAGTATTGTGAACCGTATCATCTTTCACATCCTCTTTTTCCATTAGGAGGGAAGTCTTATCTAAATAAACAACAGTTTTTTTTAGTGATATTTGATATTCTTTAAGCCTTAAAAACTGAGTCATCTTGAAGCTTTAAGTAATTTTTGAATCTGTGAATCACATATGAAAATGCCTTTAGGTAATATCAGAAACTCATAAGGGGTTGAAACGTGTAACTCTCATATGTTTGCTTTACCCGATGCTCGTGATTATTCAATTTCGAAAGTACCATATTTGGAACGAGAAGAAGAGATAACTGACCAATCAAACTTCGTAAACAACGTGACGTAATTTTCCTTCAGGTTCCCGCGCCCGCTTAAAAAAATGGCCGACAAACGGGGGAAAAACTCCCGAAAGCCGAGAAAGCTTTCAAAGGTTGAAACCAGGAATATTACCGAAGCACTGAGCAGGATATTATTGTCTTACCACTCGGGCCAAACGTAACATTATGAAACCCATTGACGGCCTCGCAACTTCTTAGAGTTGTCACTTCAAAAAACGATGCCTCGTTGACCCTCTGCACAGTAAACTTATACTGGAAATAGGCTTTTAAAATTCTTATGTTAAAAAGTCTAGAATGAACAGTGAAAAATATTTTCGAATAAAATTCATTAGCTGCGTATCGAAAGTGTCCAAAACCTGAACCTGACATCTTCGCAAAAAGTGATGCTTGTAATGAATGTGAGAAGCATTTTAAAAGCTTAAATTAAACTTAGATGTTGTAGCCACGATCGTGTTTTGAGCTAATTTTATGAATGAACAAACTCAAAACAATAGACAGAGAAACCGTTTCTTAAACATTTTTATTCAAAGTCCAAAAAGTTAATCCTTTAAAGCAATTCGGAAAACACTATCTGGATAGTGGATCCGTTCACGCAAGTGACATCGGCTAAGCACATGGCAAAATTCAACACAAAATCCATCTCAAATCAGGGCACATTTTGTAATTTTTCTTTAGCGCCGAAGAGAAAAATTTATAAAACGTCTATGAGACATTTAAAAATACATAAATTCCCTTTCAAAAACGTAATTGCCTTTGCCATAGAGTGCAAAATGTACCTGAAAATTCAGCAAAAACTTCGCTGACTTGGTCGCATTTCAAAACAGACCATGGGCTCCGCCGTGAAGAAAACAAGGTTGAATTCCTCGAAGGACGATTTCTTGATGAAAAGCTTCCCTTTCTCCACAAAAAGAAAGCTGAGCATTCTTTTGAACTTTCTCTTTCCATTTTTTGTCCTTTAACGGTGTATTTTTAACCTTGAAATGCAGAACTCTTGTCTTAAAACATCTGCATGGTGATCGCGCAGCAGCCATTTTGTTGAAAACGGATATCCGTCACTAAGATTTCCAAATATGGTCAAAATGAATATTCACGAGCATTGAACGCGAGTTACACGTTTCAACCCCTTATGGGTTTCTGGTAATATCTCTATGAGTGTTTGAACAAAGAACCAACAACAAATATTTGCAAAAAATGTTATTACGAGTCAAAAACATCCAACACAAAGCCGCTAGCGCCAGAGGAATCAATCACAAATGATTATGAATACGCAAAATGAGGGCTGTTGTGCATTCGTTTAAGTCTAAGACGTGGTGTAATCGGCCGGTGTAATCCAGGGTGAGTATAATCTGAAGTTGGTGTACGCGACTCAAATTCTCGCAATCAAGGTCAGGAGCAACGTCTGCGGTGTGTGTGGGTGGTGGTGGTGGGGGGAGGGTGGTGGGGCCATACGGGGCGGGTCCGCCCAGAAGGCTTCAGGTATTTATAAAAGAAAAGGGATTTCACTTGTTGAAGCCTAAGAAAGGAAGAGAAATTTGTCATTTAGGTTTTCAAAAGGGCCTTAGATAAAAATAAGTTTCGAACAGACGCTAGCTGCATCATTGTAAATTATTTTAAAAAAGCTACATAGACCGAAAACTCACTGTTAGTAGGTATGTGAAAGGGGTACCATTAGAAGGTATACGAAAGGGGTACCCTTTCAGTACAAAAAAAAAAATGGGTATATCAAAGAGTAGGTGGTAATCTCGTACCCAGATCTCCCTTGGCCGTGGGAGATCTGGGTACGAGATTAAGTAGGTGGTAGACTTCAGGGCGGAGCCTCCCTGTATTAAACGTTTTTGTGTAGACCCCAATAACCTCCCCCCCCCCCCCCCCGAGCAACTTCACAGGAATTCCGCAGTTTACTACCAGCAAGTTTGAAAATTAAACATCAGAATAACGACTACAAACTAATATACAAGCCGTTATTCCAGATCACTGGGAAAGATCTGGTTCAGTAAAGAAGTCACAAATGAACCGCACCATAGTACAAAACTGATTCTGAAAGAGGCGAATAGGAGATGACCAATAACATATGAACTATGAAAAGTTCCTTCTTCGATTTCGATTCTCCTCGTTTGCACTACAGATCAGGGCGCTTCTTTGTTGGTTTTCATTTACTAATAAAATTGGTTAACATCATGTGTATAAACAACTAAAAATAGGTATGTGAGGTGAGTAGATTAAAATGAAAGCTCTTCGAGCACGAGAGGAAATATCAATAGATACCTCGTAGGTAGAATAATAATGGATAATCTCCTTTCAGCAGTGTTTGTCTCGATGAGGGCATAAGGTGGTGAGAGGGCGAAAAAGAAAAGAAAAATAGGCGTTGTACCTCTCCTACGAAGTCGTGTCTTGGGGCTCACCAAGTAATTTTCCCTCAGTTGTCACGCAGACTAGACACGAACCTAAAATAGTGACACACGGTTCACATCAACAAATGTTGCAGCACTTGTGGTCAATAGAGCAGCGACCCCCAGGTGATCTGTGACGTCACTGCGGGGGCCTGGGGAAAGAAATTTTAATGCCGTATCCCATAAACCAAAGCTGTCGGGAACAGATTGAATTGAATTGAATTGGTGCGCGCGTTGGTTTATGGGATACGGCATTAAAATTTCTATCCCCAGGCCCCCGCAATGACGTCACAGATCACCTGGCCTGTGTTGCAGGTGTTCGAAAGGGAAGTGGGGATGTTGGGAACGAACGTGCGGAAAGAACACGTGAAGAAGCCAAAGAACGGACGCGTGGGACGCTGGTGTCCATAACGTCGCCCACTGGCATGAAGCAGGCCATGACGGGAACACCGCAAACACCTCAACCGCGCTTAGAAACGTTTACAGCCCCCCCCCCCCCCCCCTCCCCCCGTCCCCTCTTCGGGGAGAAGAGTCATTGAGAACTGGAAGGAGTCCTGACGTTCTTTGACCGTCTCTTTTGGGCGGTTAAAGAATCAAGGTTTAGAGCTCTTGTTTCATCTTTTAAAGGACCCTTACTACAAATTTGTTGAAACTGTTCTTTTTGAGGTTGTTGATTTCTTCGTAGAGTATTTGGTGAGGATTATTAGAGGATTAAACATTATACAGAAATAGCGACCAAATCTGACCCAAGGTCTAACTGATCTTTGGTTTGGAATCCCACAAGAAACAGATGTCTTAAATTTCATTTCAATTTTAGTAACGTGCTTTTGCTAACATCTTTTAAACATGAAAATTGAGTGTTAACAAAATATCTGATTCAAACTCCCCATCTCATACATCACGGCTATTTTAGTATAAACCGCATGTTCTAAGTTCAAATTTAATGGTAAAGGATAAACTTTACGAGAGGGCAATAATAAAACAAATATATTTTCTCCCGCTTCCCCCCCCCCCCCCCCCCTTGACATGAGAGTTTTAACATTCGCACTAACTATCAAGATAGAATAGTTGAAGAAATTCTTTTTATTAAACTGGCTTTCGGTTTTTCATCACAAATGGATAATATGACACAAATACATTTAAGGTCAAAAAGGTTTCGGGATTTTTTCTCTAATCTCGTCACCAGTTTCTCTTCTGAGTTGAATGCAGCGGTTCCAAAATATACGAAAGGGGACTGGTAAACACAAAGTTCATTCCATCACAGAAGAAAATTTTACGGAAATCTTGATATTAGCTTTACATTAAGATAAAGTCAAACAAAAATTTACAAACCTTGTACAAAAAATATAAATTTTAGCCAAGTCAAATTAAATTTCAATAATCATTATTGAATTATTATTATTATATTATTTCTCTCTTACCGTTAATATTTTTTATGAAAGATTTGCTATTGCCTGAAAATTCACATCAATATATATATAAAAAACAAAAAAAAAAAACACTTCTCTTACACATGCCTCAAAACGCCTACCAGGCCTTTCTTGCTCTTGAGATTGACTGCCTCATCTCACAAGAGAAATTTGCAGTTTAAGCCATATCATTTATCCTTTGTTAATCATATTTTAAAGTGCGTCTTCTTTAACCGGGGCCACCTAGGAGTCACCTAGACAAAGTTGTCCTAGCGGACAACATGACAATAACAATACATTCCAAGAAGTCAATCATGATTACTACGAAATGAAATAAACAACATGAAACAAAATCTACCAATTACAATTTAACAATGTGACCTTAAAAAGCCCATGTTTCCTGAGAGGTCACTCAGTTAACAACACAAAGTCAAACGTTGGTTAAATTTCTGTTTTGAAGTTGCATGTTATTAGATAATGTGCAGGTGTTAGCAAAGAAATTGCTGTTAAATAGCAAAATAATGCTCCTGGGCCCAGTTGTTTGTTTCTTTAATGCTAACCCAGGGTTAAATTTTAACCCGGGATTCTTTTTCTTTTAATCTATTAAGCACTTTCGCGGATAATTTTCTCTATTCTTTCCCGAATATCCAATCATCAAATTGTAGCCAAAGAGAATTTAACTGGATTTGCTTTTTAAGCTCTCATATCTGACTTCAAATTTCACACTAACCCTGGCTTACCTTAACCCAGCTTCGAACAACCCGGCCCTGAGCATTATATTTAAAGTTTCAAACATGAAAAACATCATCAAATAATAATATTGGTTTCTGGGACACATTTGCGGAATGTTTGCTTTTCATGGGATCCGATTGGTTAACTACATCTAAGTTGCCCTGGTTATAGTAGTTGCACTATAATGAGCTGGTTAAAAAAACTGAATAGCAGTGATCTGTCAAGTTCAAAACATGCAGCATATAGATATAACCTTTAAATTTTCAAATATTTAGTGAACTGATTTCAGGTTTTATCATTCTGAAAAAACGCTCAGGAACCATAGTTTTGGTACTTTCTTGATGAATTGGTTTGACAGAACTTGATTACTGCGTTTTTCAAAACACGGGAATTCTGAAGTTCAAAACCCAACTGACATTTGCATTTTTGCAGCTGTCAATCATCTTAGCAGACCTCTTAGGAAACAGAATTTTACTTCAATAAGTTCAATAGGTCATGGTTTGTGATTGGTGGATTTTGATCCGTTTTGTGTGTTTCTGTGTTTCAGGGTTTGTTGCTTGTATTCTTATTATGATTGACAGCAGCGAAAAACGCAATTGTGAAGGCGGCTTTTGAACTTTTAGAGTTCGTATGTTTTTGAAAATCGCAGTTAATAAAAAGCAAGACCCATATAATAAACCAAGAAAGCAAAGCCAAAAAAAGAAACAAAAACAAATACAAGGCAGGCGGGGGAATTGAACAGTTCCCAGGCCCCCAGCTCCAAGCCCTTAGTGACAGCCCTGAAATGGCACAATTCCCTCTTACATTCTGCAGCTGAAAATAAAATTGCATTCATACCAACATTTTCAGCAATCAATGTTCTGTAATTTCCACTCACTGCACTGATTGATCACTGATATTATACAATCATTGTTGCTTCAAAAGACTCAAAATTTCTTTGCCTGTTTAAAGTACACGTCATCTACTACTTAACAGACCTTAAACAGATAAAAGTGGATGCTACATCTTCCTCGAGATCAAGGGTCAAAAGTTAGTACCACAGGCACCCTCTACTAAGCAATAGTTACCCACAGATATCCCACTCTAAAACATTGTCATTATTTGCAATGCAAATCTAACAATTCTCCCCAAATCCTAGCCTGTAAAGTCTGCCATGCATTGCGATATCCTTGTACTGGGCTCCCAATGGACTCAATGAATAACCACAGATGCACAACGAATTTCCCTTCAACTTGATTGGCAAATTGGCAATGGCTTTTTAAACAGGACAACCATGGGGTGTACCCAAATACTGGTACACAGGTGGTCACCCACTACAAGGACTTGGGTGCTGTTTTGCAGACAGACTTAACAAGAACTTTAACTCTACCTGTGACACAGGCTACCTAAATCCATACCTACGTAGCAATCTTCTTACCTGAAATAACTTTACTAGCGATCAGAGCTCAAACCATTGTAATACATGTGAAAGGAACCACTCCTCAGTGAGCAAGTCAATTCCAGGATGATCAGTGTTCTTCACATCCAAGGACAATTCTAGCTGCATATGTTAAATCTTGAGGTGTGAAAACCATTGAGCAAGAAGCTAATAATGGTTTTCTTCACAAGTCTTGCCACTGAAACTTCCATTATCCGTCGATCAAAACAACTGTTTTCTGTCCAGCGAAATAACAATTTTCGAGGGAATCCATAATTTATTCCACAGTATTGTTGCAGGACCCCAACGTTGCTTCAATAATTATTAAAGCACGTTTTCCACCACTCTATTCCATTCAGTTGGCAGTTGATGTATTTAAGTCTGTAATCTGATGCCTCAGATGATGTTGTCAGAGAGTGGGTCTTGGCTGAAACCCTGTAACGAAAGAGTCATGGTGCAACAGAGCTGTTTTAGTAGAGACAATTTGTGACTGTGACAAGAACAAGTAAAATCGTGCAAGTTTAAAAGAGCAAAAGAAAAAATTAATGGTTGTATCAGTGAAGCATATGCCTATAGCCGGAGAAAAGAACTGAAATTATTCAACACCACAGATTTCCTTGCAAAATGACAACTGAAGAACAAGTGCAGAAGTTCCATATCGATGATTATTATGTCACTACAGTACCTAGATCTGGGTAGTGATACCACCAATTGGCTTGACTTAAAAATCATTCTTTTGCAGAAACATGTTTTGCAACCACACACATGAATGATCGTGGCACACACCCTTGCAACACTTTGGCCCAAGACACGCCCCTTTAAACAAGAATATGCTTTAAAATTTACAATGTAGTACTTAATGAAATGTACTGAAAAGTAAAAATGCACACAAGGAGACCTTTGTGTTCCCCAATCACTGGAATAAAACAGTACAGAAGACAATGATATTTGACCACCCATCATATTCTATCCATTATAAGTAACTCAGAGCTCAGCCCCCAAAAAGAAATGTGTAAATTTCACTGATTTTGTTACATTTATTTTCACTCTTCCTGTCTTGATAAAAATTAAAAAACCTTTCAGTAATGCAATGTATCTCATAGAACATATGGTATTATGTATGAAGGCATTTTACTTACGTTATCAAAAAGGCCAGATTAAATGACCAACCGCAACAGACCCTCCTGCCAAAAGAGAAGATAATTTAATTAACTTTTTCCAGTGAAGCAGAGTGGTGACTGGGAAAAAGAGGACAAAACTGGAACAGAAAGGGTTCAGCTAGGGGTCAATTTAATAAAACTTTTAAATGTGTAATTTACAAGTGTAGCTATTGTTCTCAGACTCTAAAACAATGGCTACTCTTGTAAATAAATTACGCATGTAAAAGTGTTATTAAACTGATCCTAGGATACCCTGCGAGCAGAGGCTACATTTTCGCTGTGTGAGCTGGCGTGCGAAAAGTAGCCTCTGCTGACAACCATTCAATTTTCTATCATTCATGCACGAAATTCGTCACACGATTCACAAGCAAAATTAATCGTCAGGTCTGCCGTCAAATGGCATGAGTTTAGTGACAACTCTGATCTCCTATGCAAGATTCATGCAAGACTCATGAATTCCATCTTAATCTTCCAAGTTCACATAGCAACCACTAAACAACTTACCTAATTTTGTCTGCCTCGTGATTTGTATATGTAGTCGTTACATAAAATGTATGCTGTAATGAAAAAATTTCCTTGATAAGTACAACTGCTCTCGATTTCATCAAATGCATACTAACAAACAGTGCTACTTAAACTAATGGTGCCACAAGGGACATGGCTACCCAGACAGAGAACTCCCTCATACCACCTGCATAAGGATGTGATTCTGGACAGCAAGTATACAGTGATTTTGTTACCTCTGTCTCCTGCACCCCTGAAGCATAAAAATCCCCAAAGATGCACAGAAGTTCATGGCATGCGACCTGTAGGACGCAAAGACTGATCGATTTAAGCAATAGAAAAAGTTTTCCGTGTTTGCATAGGCTGATATAAACACGAGACAGTTATGCAAACCCGAGACGAAGTCGAGGGTTTGCATAACTGTCTCGAATTCTCCCAACCCCTTAAGTGTTTATATCAGGATATGCAAACACAGCAAAAAAGTTTTCCTATTGCTTTTATAAAATAACTTTCCTCAGGAAAAAGCAAAACTCTCTTGTTTAACGCATTGATTAAAAGAGAAATTCTTACCAGTCGCGAAGTCCTGTACACGAAGCTTGTACACGTAATCAGTCTTTGTTTTGCAAAAAAGATGCTTTCCAAAATACGGGTTTTTCTCGCTTAGAATGTCAGCTTAAGCGAAAAAAAATTGACAAACCTTCTTTGTAACGACTTTCAGCCAATGAAGGAATGGGTAAATAAAGTAAACTTGTCAAGTTTTGAAGCTATTCGCAACAAAAGAGAAATAAAGGGCATCAAGATCCAAAACACTGAAGTTAAAGTAAGTCAATATGCTGATGACAAAACACTTATTTTAGATGGAACTGAAGAATCAGTAAGAGCGTCACTGCTACTGATAGAAGCATTTGGCAACATATCTGGCCTAAGGCTAAACAATGAGAAAACAGAGGCCTTGTGGATAGGTTCTAAAAGAAATTGCGACCTAAAACTCTGCCACGAAAAAAAATTTAAATGGCAAAAGGAAAAGGTCAAAGCACTAGGCGTGTGGCTCTCTACAAATCACCAGATAACAATCTCTCTCAATTATAACGAGAAGTTAGCGAAAATCAAAACTATCTTGGGATGCTGGAAATTTAGAAGACTCAGCTTATTAGGGAAAATAACAGTACTAAAAAACCTTGTAGCATCCCAACTGGTCTATATACTTACACCTTTACAAGCAAATCACCAAGTAATAAAAGAAATCAACAAGCTTTTTTTCAATTTTTTATGGAATGATAAAAAGGATAAAATTAAACGCTCCGTCATGATCAATGACTACCCAGAAGGAGGACTAAACATGATCAACATTAGCTCTTTTAATAAATCACTCAAGGCTACCTGGATTAAAAAATATCTAGATTCAGGAAACCATGGAAAATGGAAAAACTTCTTTAACCTGGAGCTGAGAAAATACGGAGGAAGTACCTTTTTTGAATTAGGAAATCTTAACAGGAAGGATATTGATAAGCTAAGGATAGAAGACACTTTTGTCAAAGAAATTGTAGAAATTTGGTCCGACTCTTTCTTTGAGAAGAGAATAGTAACAAAAGATCATTTTCTATCACTACCTCTATTACAAAATTCTTTAATAAGAATAAACAATGCACCAGTTTTCTGCAATGATTGGCTTACAATGGGTATAACACAAATCAAACATCTAATGGACGATAATTCCCTCACCTTCCTTTCCCTCGAGCATTTTCAGAATAGATATAATATTCGAGTAAAACCGTTAATGTTTTTCGGAATAGTCTCAGCCGTGAAATCTTTGCAACGACAAATCCCAGGAACACACCAGCGGTATGAAAGTTCTTTTAATACATTTCTCAAAAGCCGAAAATCATCTAGAATTGTTTACAAACAATTAATAGCAAATAAAAGCGAAAAACCAATATCTTGTACAGACAAATGGCAAAAAGACATCTGCTCTTCAACCGATAAAACTGTCAACTGGAGAAACGTTTTTCAAGTGGCAAACGCTTGTACAACGAGCTCAAAACTAATTGATTTTAATTTCAGATTTTTACATAGGCTTTTGCCAACCAACAGCTATCTGCAAAAAATAGGGGTTAAAGAGGACGAAAAATGTACTTTTTGCCATGGTGAGAAAGAGGATTTGATGCATCTATTCTGGAAATGCCAAAAAACCAAAACTTTTTGGGATAATTTCTCGATATGGCTCCAGTCGTGCCAGATCCTCCAACCAGGCAATTACTTAGACATAACCACCGCCTTGGGCCTTATGCCAGACAGCTCTTCCTTTAAGCTCCATATAAATTTCTGCTGCCTTATAGCTAAGAATTTTATCTGGATATGCAGATGGAAGGAATGTTATCCAAATCAGAACAATTTCTTGCTTCATGAGACGCTTATATCAATTAGAAAATAAGACACCAAGCAATATAAAAAAATGGAAACCTTTCTTTTCCTCGCTGAATCTTGTCTCCTAAGTCCAAAAATATATTAGTTCTATCAAGAATAGTTATTAAAAATACTTTTCACCACAAAGAAACCAAAGACATGAAAAATTAATTATAAACTACACTAAAAGTTATATGGAATTAGCACTGTTGTACACTAGTTTATATTTGTAAGTACTGCCCTGTAAATGTGTAAATTCGCTACTTTTTATTCATTTATTTGTTTATCTATTTTTTTCTTCTTTCAATTTATTTCGTGTAATTTTCTTTTCCTTTTTTGTGTTTTACTTGCAATAAAATAATAATAAAAAAAAGTTGTAAACTCGAAAACTTTTTCAAATTCGTGCTTGCGTGATTAGCGTGCGAAAAACAAAACATCTTGACATCAAACCATGTTTACATACTCTCATGCAAACACTCCTCTCGGCCAATCAGAGCGCGCGTACTATCTTACCGGTAGTTATTTTATAAATGAAGATGTTTTTGTAGAATATCCTGTTCGTGTGATTTCTGTGGCCATTCTTGTGGCTATTGTTTAAAGACACATAATCTTTTGGTCTTCGATGTACTTTACAAATTTAAAGAATATCTTTTATCTGTTTGGGTGCATAAAGGCCAAGGCATTTTCAATTTAGGACTTTTTGTTTTTTTGAACTGGGACTCAGTGGTTCTGGATTTGGACTCATGATTTGTTCCCAAGATGCAATGTTTGAGATAAGAGACTGGTCTGGGGTCAATGACCCTTCAAAGAAGGCTTCCTAACCCTACAGATGATGCAAATGTTAACTTAAATATATCGAAAAAAATTAGCACGTGGTCTTGGTGACCCTGATCAGATGGTTTACATGACCCTCCGCTTCAAAGAGTTAACTGGAACACTGAAGATGAGTCCCACGACTCACCATCACCATTTATAACAGAATCACTGAGAGAAATGATTTCATGCAGGTCTATGCTCAACAGGGAGTCAACCAGTGTCCTAATAAGGGTACAGCTCCAGGCATAGGGATTGTTTAACTAGTATTTAACCAACTGCCTCGCTTAAGTGGAAGGTGGGTGCCCGGGATACCCAGGGGCTTCCACTGTGGCCAGCCAGCCCCTAGATAGAAAAACTGCCCCCATGGCTAGCAAATCCCCACAACCCAGCCATGAGCCCCCATTCCAGGCACCCGTCACACTGATGAAACAGTCGAAGGAAGAAAAAGGGGATGGGAGGGGGGGAAGATGCTGAAAGACCGCTCCCCAAAAACCACAGTACAAAACGCTAAAAAACTCACAGATCCTAGCCGTATACAAAGCTACACAAACCACGTGAGCCTGCACTTATGGGATTGACCGCTGGATCCATGCTAAGCCCGTGGGCTACTTGACTGCTACACTTGTGGACCGCATGACCGCTTGACATGTGGACTGCTAAACTTGAGGACCGCTTAACCGCTAAGCTTGAGAACCGCTAGACCGCTAAGCTTGTGAACCGCTAAACCGCTAAACTTGTGAACTGCTAGACCGCTACACCGCTAAACTTGAGAACCGCTTGACCGCTAAGCTTGAGAACCGCTAGACCGCTAAACTTGAGAACCGCTTGACCGTTAAACTTGAGAACCGCTTGACCGCTAAACTTGTGAACCGCTTGACCGCTAAGCTCGTGGTGGTTAACTTAGTTAAATTGCATTTAACCAAATTTAAATGTTTGTAAATCTTAAGTATATAGGGGCAATAACTGTGCCAAAGATCCTTGAGACAGATTTTCCAAGAAAATTCCATATATTTTTGACGGCAAAGAAATTTAGAAGTTAACAACACCCTACAAAAATCAATCCGGCGATGTCAGTAAGATTTCAAGTTGCCAGGTACATGTAAATACAACAAGTAGGTGAGGAATCAAACAGCTAGGGATTGCTTTTGGTTCTATTTTTCTTCTATTTTCGTACGAAAGTAGCCGGGGGCCACGTTCATAATAGCCAGGGGAAATCCCCGGCCCCTGGCTCTTAATGACAGCTCTGTCAATTAGGCCATTACTGTGTCTTACTTTCTTGGTTTAACTAGCTTTTTTTGGTATAATTATATTTGGATCCAGTTACATAAACAATTAAATAGTTTTTTAAAAAACTAACATCACAGAATTAGATTTTTTTGGAAAAAGCCAGATTGCTTGTAGCACAATCGTTAACTGCTTTTCTTTCGCTATACAGAGTCATTCCAATTTTTTTTATCTGTTATTGTTTTTTGTGTTGTTTTTTCTTTTCATCAGGGCCCCATTCATTAAAATAAAAAGTAAAATTCACCAACCAACACACTCTTTAAAAGGCTTGCGGTCTAAAAAAGCACCCTTTTCAAGACATTAAAATGGTGAAAACCTCAAAACCTTAAAAACAATATCCAGCACATACTTGTTTAAGCTAGACAAGGGAGTGCAACCCCCCCGCCCCTGTCCTATGTCAGTCCTTTTAATTTGCCCTGAAAAAACTTGTGCAATGATTAAGAGGAATAATTTACCGTAAAAAAGGGGCGTGTAGAATTAAAAAACTGACTTTATAGGTGTGACACAATTTCTAGTAGCCCAGTATTTTTTATTGCAGCCCAAAAAATAAGGACAGCAATAAACATAACAAGGTTACGAATCCCAACCAGCCAGAGACAAACCAGTTGGCTATTTACAAGTGTGACCAATGAGGCACAACAGAGAAAAAATCCAGCTAGTGATTAGGCCGTTGTGGAGCCTTCTGATTGCAATTCCAGCACTTTAATTAACCATCCGGCCAAGCTGTCTCCTTAATAGACACCTTTATATTCTAAGATGAGTACGACAACAAGTGTGAGATTTGACTTAAAGCTTTTTCGTGTATTCTCCCTGGAAAGCTTCATTTTACCATTTTTCGCTGGAAAAGTTAGCACTGTTATCTTTAATGAAGGAGGTCACACCCTCTCTTGATTGCAAAATGATAAAACTTCTAACATTTGATAACTTGTTTTTGCCACTTCGACATTCTAGCTAAAACTTGTAGTACAGTGACGACGGCTACTATGTTTTCCCACCAAAATGACGCTGGTTCACATGCGAGCACTACTTAGTATTGAGAAAATCTCATACTCATTGTCGTACTCGTCTTGGAATCGAAAGATTAAAGGTCTCCAATAACTTCTATGTGAAACTTGATCTTAAGTCATATAGTATCCATTAGTCTTATAAGTACATACATTGTGGGTAGAACGTGGCTTCACGCTAACACTTCCTGGGAAATCAGGATTTGCCACCACAAAGTCTTCCCAATTAACTTCAATGTTAAAATTGTTCAGTCGTGCCTCAAAAAAGTTGGAATTGTGAATAGAGATAGTACTCTGCAAAGTAACAAAAGGATCAGAATAAATAGAGGATATTACATGGCCGCGCGGGGATATGAATTTTATCTTTGAGTGCTGAAAGTATCCCCAAGCAGCCATGTAATGTTCATTTTATTTTATAGATACTGATGAAATTCCTACATAATACACAACTTTTTTTTTATTCATTTTCAAACAGCAAAATAGTGCAATAAAGTGGTCACCTATTGCAAAATGCCTGTCACAAAAATGTTATGAAACTCGGATATAAAGTTATGAAGGAGAAATAAAGACAATAATATTATTAATACTGTCTTATATTTTCTGAATTAATGTTAGTAACCATGGCAACACCAATATCCTCACATGTGAAAGATAAAAATAGTATCTTCACTGCACGCGATGAAGATATGATATTTTAGTAAAAGGAAAAGTCCTGGTATTTCATCAGTATCTAAATAATAAAATGAATTGTGAGTCATCAAACAGAAAACAAGATGATTGCTATGAGAAAACAGACAAACTGTATTTATGCACCTATGCATCCATCCCATTGCATTGAGGACCACTGAGGCGCCACAGAAACCACCCTACTCCATCACTCCCTGATTTCATAATCTCTTAAAGCATTGCATAACTTTAACCCTATGAACTTGAATATACAGTGTCTATCTAATATATTTTTTTATAATATTATGGTTGAGTCTGCGGGCAGGAAAGATGAAGCAAATTGTATGTTCTGATGGGCTAATTGAGCGGGCAAGCTGGGCTCAAATTATAGGAAATTAACAATACATGAAATTAAGGTATTGGAAATTAACGTGACTTAAATTAACAAGAATTTAATGGAAAACGACTTTCGAATAAAGAAAATTAACCCGCATAATAAAGGAAATTAATGCGATTAAGAGACAGTTGGTGTTGGCCTAAATAGAAGGAGAAGATATTGGCATCACTTCTGACAGTGACAACGATGAAGATGAACTTGAAATATTGTAAACCTTCGCCTTAGCTTTTGTGAAAGATGACAAATAAAGGGTAAATGGAAGAAAGAAAGCTTGTAGACCTGTAATGTTTTTTACGTGACAAGAACGTCTGGACAGGTTCCAAAATTGGGGATAAAACACTGGAAATTAAGAGCGCAGAAATTAATCAATTGCTGCACTTAATTAATGTCGCAGAAATTAATGCTCAAAATAAGACAAAATTAATGAGACCTAAATTAATGCGAATTTTAATGATTCGTGTTAATTTCATGGAGCACTAATTTCCTATAATAAGATAATAAATCCCTTATTGACCAAGCTGGTTCATTCAAGATGGCTGTATATTGGCCTAGTTCTCTTTTGCGTTTTTATTGACCTCAACTTCATCTTGGTCAATAAAAAAAATGCAAAAAAAAAAAGACTTGGCCCATATCCAGCCACCTTGACTTCATGCTTGGTAAACAACGCACTAATATATATCAACAAATAAATAATCTATAAAATAGAGATTTAAAGGTAGCACATTCTTATGGTGGTTCTTTACCCACATTTGTACCATTCCTGATAAAATAGAATTTGGAAGTGGGTTTTGAGGGAAGGGGAAAAACAACCTTGGCAACTCAAGACAAGACTGTTTGTTATATTCCTAGACTTTCACTCAACTAAACAGGGATTGCCATTGGTTGATTCTTGGTCATGTGGCCTTGACTAAAATCAAATGTATCCCAATCTTGATATATTAGGCAATGTCACCTGCTCAGGACACATTACAGCACGTGATCAAAGCTTGGTGGAAAGTGGCATGACAGAAGGCAGGAAAAACACTGCCAGTTTTGTTTTTTGGGAATGAACACAACAACAAAAACAAAGTTTCAACAAGCTAAAAAGCGACAATTTTCAAAGTTATCCCAGAGGAGAAGCAGCAGATAGTGGAGGAAAAAGATGCAGATAATATAAGGAAAGTACTTTGTAAATCGTTCATTCAGTGATTTTGAGAATTAAATTTGTGTTGTTATAAGTACCGAGTCGACTGCTTTGGTTCGCTCTGGTTGTTCTTTTGTTGCTATTGAAGTGAAAGTCTAGAAAGGAAGAAAGTTAGTTTTGTTTTCCCTCGAGTCCTGATGTTTCCCTCGACTTCGTCTAGGGAAACATCAGAATTCTTGGGAAAACAAAACTGTTTCCTTCGGGATCTGACATTAAGTGTATAATGTAAACAGAAACAAAGGAAACAACCAACAAAGGAGAAAAATTCTACCTATGTGCAATGACAACTTGGAAGCACAAAACGTTCAATACTCACATTTATAATGATAACAGGATCTGAACTGTTTGATCTTGGTATTGAAACATTCACTGGCGCAGCACTTTCCAAATGAATTGTTATACTTCTAGGGAAAAAGATCACTCCGATGACTGTGGCAATCGCCAAGCAGAAAAAAATTGCCAAGAGGAGATACAGGACCCTGAAATATAATATTACAAAGAAAACTTAACCTTAGAAGTAGCAACCTTTACCCTGCACGCACAGTCTCCTTCGATCTTCCTAGATAAGTCAACTTATCTAGAAAGATCGAAGGAGACTCTGCGTGCAGGGTAAGGAACCTTTGGAGTCATTCATTCTCTAGAATGCAAAAAGTTAAGGTTATGGACATATTGACTTCAATGTTCAGTCATATTCTAGTTTCAAGTCCAGTAGGTATAGCATGTGAAATTCAGAAGCAGTACTTTCTTCTAAGGGTCACTTTAGAACAGATGTTTTAAATTTTCATTTTTTAATCGCATTGTAGATTTATGGAGAGGCCTGCCTGTAGCCATAAGAATAACGGATTTATCTTTGTTTAGTAGGGAAGTTAATGAATTTTATATTGATAAATTTAATTCCAATAAGGAAAGATTTTTATAGTTTTTTTTTCAAACCATTTTTAGCATAGATGATTATATATTCTATCTAATAAGCTCAAACCAATAGCTTTGTTGAAATTTAATTAGGATTTGAATTTTCTTGCATAGAGTTTTTTTTTATATTTTATTATTTATTCTAGGCAGTTTATTCTTATAAGGAATCCTTGTGATCTGTATAAACAGTCCTAATAATTATGCAGATATCACTTTTATATATATATACATATTTTTTTTCTATTTTTTTCAATTTGTTATTTTGATTATCTGTGTAATTGAAATGAGTAAATAAATAAAATACATAAAAAACATAATTTTCCGAATAAATATATTATTATTGAACATTTTCACTCTTTAAACCCAAATGTACACATACATATTTCTCCAAACTGATCTGTATACATTTCCTTAAAGAATCAGTTGAGAGAATTTCACAAAAGATCAAAGCATTTTCTCTTTGGCGATCATTTCATCATTATTTTCTTATAACCTGATCTCTTGACATGGTATGGATATCATTGGGAGAAAATTGATGTTTGTCACTATTGCGACTGGGAACTTTTTTTGTCCAGGAAATGAAGTAGGGCAGCTATAGTGTGTGTGTGGGGGGGGGGGGGGGAGGGGTAGAGGGCAGGGGAGAGGAAAGTTTTTTCACTGTCTTGATTCTCTGTATCTTTTTCAGCCTCTGGCACTTGATTTCTCATGCCAGGCCCCTTAGATTCCTCTGGGCTTTCTTGCAGTTTACTATTCCTTTACTAATTTAACTATAATGGCAAGTAAGTGAACTGAACTGATCGCCAATTTTGCAACAAGAACCACAAGCAATAAAACCTTCTAAATTTTCTGAATATTTTGTTTTCTTGTTACAAAGATTTAGCACATTAGATCAAAATGATGAAATCAATTTATTACATAAACACCAATGAAATACCAGGTGAGCTTTCGCACGAAAACTTGTCATCTTCACATGTGAAAATATCACCTTTGCTATGACTACATAATAAATCACGCCTTTCACACCAAAAAACTATTAAAGTGAAATGGTTTGGTATTTCATTGGTGTTTTTATAATAAAAAGAACATTACATGGCCACTTGGGAGATACAAAATTTCTCTTCTCGTGTTGAAAAAATATTTCACTCGTTTGCTGCGCTTACTCATGAGATATTTTTCAACACTCAAAGAAATATTTCGTATCTCCACGCGGCCATGTAATATCTTCTATAAATTTTATATATTTGTAACCAAAATAGTTCAAGACTGAATTTTTCTGTTCTTGTTGGTTTTGCCTTGTCAGGGGAAATAATAACAAGCATATTTATTACTACAGAGCATAATAATAAATGTTTCTTAAGGGGAAAACTACTCACGTTCTTCTTGGCTTAAGTCTTCTGTCTCTCACAGGAATTAATGCTACTAGGTCATGTTCTTGCTCTGATGAAAACAAAAAGATTGACATTTGACACATTCAGTGGCAGGGAAAAGAGGAATTTTGAACAAATCAGAAGCATCATGCTTACACCTTTTTCCACAGTTTTAAAGGAAGTTTTAGCTACAAAAATGGCCAGCATTACAGTGAGCATCAAAGATATAATATGTTTAATGTTATTAAACAAACCTCTGAAATACTTTTGGTTTATTTCTTTGCTATGACTGCAAAAATAAGACTTGAAATTTCCTGCAGTGATGTTTTATGGTGGACGTAAACAGGTGAAACAATTTTTTTCTTTCTTTCTAAACTTAGGTGCAGTCCCATGGATTTGTCAACAAGAGATTGTTCTTTGGGAGGTATGTTTCACAAACGCATTCTTTAGGGTATTAATGTATTTCTACGATGAAAGTGGGTTTATTGAAACCTTGCAGTCGCCTTTGACAGGACAGTCTTTCCTTTTGTAAAACAGTACATTGAAGACAAGATGGTGGCTGAATGTTGTTATGACCTAACATTTCGTGCACATTTTTTGAGCAGCGGGAAAAAGGTCACTATGATAATGTTTTGTTAAACAATTATCCTAGAGATATTTAATTCTTCTCAACAGTATAACTCTAAAATAGAACTTAATCGTTTCAGGAATACAGTAGTTAATTAAGTGTCCATTTTGCCATGAAACTGTTTTTCACCCTTTCGCCTGCTTGTTTATCTTGAAATCTCACCTTTCTCCCCATATTTACTTAATGATTAACGAAACTAACAATACTTCTGCAAATAAATGGTGCTTTCATGAAGGCCGTGAAAAATCAACTTCTGCAGTAATTTTAGCTTTCTTTACCGATACATCTTCGTTGAGAAATAAAATCCATGCACTTCAACTATAAATTTAATTCAATATAATGATGCCAATTCTGACTCGACTACTACACAATACCTACAGCTACACAGGCTACCAACCAATAGACAAATCTTTGTCACACATTTTCTGATGACATACTGTTACCATAAATCCTCTATTAAGCCCCCCCTCTCTAATAAGCCCCCCCTTTTCGGTATTTGCATTCTCAGATTCTCAGGTGTGGAGGTGTGGGACTCAAACAGACAACACACAGGTGCATGACAGTACACTCAAAAACATCTTCTTACAACTTAAATAAATCACTTCTTAGGACCTCATCCACCAGGTGAGCAGAGACCTCGATCTATAATACGGTGAAACCTCTATTAAGCGGACACCTTTGAGACCTTCTCAAGTGTCTGCTTAATAGAGGGTGTACGATTAATAGAGGTTGTAAAAATTGCACAATGTTAGCCTGCAAAGCAGGTGTATTTTGGAGCATGATCCATGAATTGTTTTCAGGAATAACATTGTCCCGCCATCTTGGACGTTAATACTACCAGAGAGTTGGGACGAGTCAAAAACTGATTTTAAGGGAGAGGTTGATGGGTTTAAAATAGGAGAGGGGGAGGGGGAGGGAAAGAAAAAATACGCCTGCCCGCAGCCACTGTTCGTTTGGCAAACACGTACACCAGATCGACGGGGACTCTGATTGGTGCGGTTTCGGATGTTTGATTGCGAGCTGCCAATCAAGGGGACCTTTTTTTCACGGGCCCTACGAGAGGATATTACGAGAGGAGTATTTTTAGTCTGATTCATCCGAAATTTTAAAACATGGCAGATTTGGAAGACTTCGATTCTGCCCTGGAGAAAGCTCTTTCTGCGCTCGCTGGAATGGGAATATCGCTTAAATTACGATCAGAACAAAAGGAAGCGGTTACGACGCTGTTGTTGAGGCAAGATTTATTAGCAGTTCTTCCAACAGGCTTTGGAAAAAGCCTCATTTTTCAGACTTCAGATATTCACAGATTTCCTTGGATAAAACTTTGCGGATGCTGTTTCTTAATTTGGGTGCAAGTTCAGCGTGCTGTAATATCGCATTAGACACTTCACGCCAGTTTTCACATGCCAGGTTTTTCACCAGTGTTTTGGTTTGATTGTCTTGCCGAATTCTTAAAATAACATTCCCTGAAGGATTTAGGTAAACAACTTTTACATGAAGTCCTGTCTGCGGCAAGTCATCTACGTTAAGTCTTCTCAACATTTCCTCTTCTTTTTCAGCCAGTGTCGACATTGAACCACTTTCTACAGTAAATGCCAGCAACTTGCACAATTTCTTGAGTTGTCTCATCCGAGATGACATTTCGACTTCAGGTGAATTAACCCGCACTTGCTTCGCTTTTCTCCATGATGGACTCGCTTTCTCAGGGGTTGCAAGCGAACGTTTAGTATCAGATATTGTTGGAAGAGTTGCGGTTTTTACGATCTCAAACAAATTACCCAGAGTTCAAATTTTTCGCGCACAGGAGTTGCATACACGATCAGAATATTCTTGTGGACCTTCCAGCAAAACCAATCCCACTTGTTTGCAAACGTCTGCAAGTACAATTCCAAAGGAATCTTTGCGCTGTGATGGTTGAACAGATTTTGTGACGATGAGTAAAATTGTTTACCGCTGACGTTCCCAAACTTCACTTTAAAAGAGAATTTACAGATCCTACAACTATCGCTAGGACGCATTTCCGACATAACTTTTACACGTACATCGCTCGCTAGATTTCCCTAGAGTTGTCAATGCCCGGTAAAGTACCGTTCCAAACACGTGCCAATGTTATTATCGGAAGTAATTTGAGGCTACTGGAAAAGAAGTGAAATCGATTTTCGTTGGTTGTTTGCATTTCCGGAAAAGTAGTCAGGCGCGACTAATTAGGGGACGTTCGGTAATTTCATAGGCTTTGCTGGCAGGCGTTTTCTCCTCTCGCCTCCCTGCCCCTCTCCCCTTCCACCACCCCTCCCCCTTAGTCTTTTTTGTCGCTTTTCAAGATGGCGGCCATGATCAATGTACCTCCGAGTTTTCGTTAAAAAACGCCTGCTCTGCACGTTACACAATGTTTGTTAACGATCAACATTCAACGTTTACTCTGTACTGTGATAAAGTTGCATGTTGTTAAAGAAGCTATCCAGAGTTCAAGTTCATTACCTTTCATTACCAACTTTAATTTGTTTGTAAATGCAAAAACATTAACTGACTTCAGTACGTATTTCAAGGACGTAATCCAATACTACTATTGTCAATTCAGTCTATTGTCTGATTAGTAGAGGTTTTTAACAATAGAAATTAGCCAAATACAACTTATTTTAGTGTCCGCATCCGCTTAATAGAGGTGTCCACTGAATAGGGGTTTGTTATAAAGGGAAATATCAGACGTTCATTTCGGGACCCAGCTTTGTGTCTGCTTAATAGAGGATGTCCGCTTAATTGGGGTCGGCTTAATAGAGGTTGCACTGTACTAAAGACGGATTTTCCTAGAAATTCTCCGCTGTGTCTGTTTTTTTTCTTTTTTTGAGAACAAAAGGGGTTTTCCAGAGCTGACGGGAGTAACAGCAAAAGTAGCAACATAAGCAGAAGAATAACTTCAATTTTATGTAATAGCTTAATCAAATCTGCACGCTTCAGCGCGGCACGTACTGAAATGCATTCAAACGAGATATTCTTAACATTAAGTATAACATTAAAAGGCTCTAGTTTCAAATTACGCAGTGATAAACCTTATTGTCCAAAGTATAAGGACTTCCCTAAAATTTCTATCGTGCGCAGAATATACCACACAAAATAAGTACAGAATAAATTCAGCTGACCTTTGGTGAGCTTCCCTGTTCCCCCACAAGTTGGGCATCTTTGAGTGAGTGAATCGTTATCGACAGGCGCATTTATAGGCCCCCTGGCGATTTCTGTAAATGTCTGATACGAAGGACGTTCTGGTGGAGTTGTAGGATCTATCTGATTGAACTCTGACACATTTCCGTCACTGGTTGGGTCAGAGAGGATGTTTTTCTTGAAAGTCGTCATATCTTTTTCGCGACTTCTTCGCAACCAGCGAGTAACCCGTTGACTTATCTTCATTTTCGCTGCAATTATACCGGTCAGCGGATAAGCAAACAAATTACTTCACTAACTTTAGGTCCCAGAGTACTTTGCAAGCTGTAAGGACCAAAATGGCCGCCCGTGGGACTCCTTCTTTCAGAGCAAAGGTTTGTTATTCCACCTTTTATTATGTCTAAGCGAAATAACAGTGAGTACTTAGCATGCAGCGATGCTAAACACTCAGTTTCTTTCATAAAGTATTCATTCCTTCAAGTGTGTTTTATATTAGCTCCTCTGAAGGAGAAAACCCAACTTTGGTTGTGACCAAAAAAGAATGTTTCTCAAGAGAAACAATTTTAAAAGCTTTTCTTAAGGTTATTAATTACATAACTATAAGAAGATAGCTTCGTGCCTATATTTTGAATAAAGGGAGAGAAACCCAAAAATCATAATTGAAGGAGAAGATTAATATTGTGATTGGTCAATACACAAATATCCTGTCAGAATCAAATCACACAATAACAAAACCCCCAGGAGGGGGGGGGGTACAACCTTATATAAGCCATATAGGTATGTGCCACCCCATCGGGTAGGGTTTTTGGGCCATTTTGGTCTGAAAACGGGTCTGATACACTTTCCCCATTTTGGTCTGGAATCGGGGATGGTTTTTGAGGGAACTACGGAGTGTATAAACATATTTATCATTTCAATTTCAAACGAGAAAGAAAGAAAGAGAAATATGTGAATTCAAAACGGATTTGAATAATTTTTGTGTTTGTGCTCTAATCTAAGTAATTCTAGTCTGAAAACGGGTGTGGAAAATTACATTTTTTTTGTCTGAAATCGGGTCAGGGTTTGGAGAACCGGGCAGCACACCCCCTCAAAGAATTCCCAGGAGTACCCCCCCAGAACAAAACAACAGGGTAATAATTACCCTTCTGATGTATGTTTTCAATTTTTGATGGATACCAATGTAATGTACATTTCTTTCATCTCAGGTGTTTCAGCCTTTCGTAGGCTTTGTGAAGAATTACCTTGGCCTTTTATCAGCAACACAGGTGAGTAGAATTATTTCCACCTCTTGCACTGTTGTTTAGAAGGTCATACAGTCCACTCTTTCCAAGGTGGGCACATTTGGGACCAGCACCGCATGTCCTTATTAGAGAGAGGTACATCTTATGGACAGTCAAAGATAAGGACTAAAGAATGGCAAGGACCAACTTATTTTGTATCCTTTTTAGCAAGGTGTCCATGTTTTGAAGAGTCAAATAAGGAGTTGAAGAGAGGCTGGGACCAACTTTAGGTGTCCATTTTAGGCCCCTAGTGAGGGGTACATCTTTTGGAAAGTCAGATAAGGGGTTAAAGAAAGGCTGGAGCCAACTTTAGGTGTCCATTTTAGCAAGGTGTCCATCTTTTGGAGAGTCAAATGGGGGGATAAAGAAAAGCAGGGACCAAATTTCAGGTGTTCATTTTAACAAGGTGCTTGCCTTATAGGGAATCAAGTAAGGAGCTAAAGAATGGCAGAGACCAACTTTAGGGGTTCATTTTAGCGAGGTGTCCATGTTTTTGAGAGTCAAATTAGGGGCTAAAGAACAGCAAGGACCAACCTAAGGTGTCTGTTTTAGAGAGGTGTTTGTCTTATAAAGAGTTGATCAAAAGGACTAAAGAATGGTAGGGGCTGACTGTAGGTGTCCAGTTTAGGGAGGTGTCCGTCTTGTAGAGAAGTGAAGAAAATGACTTCCGAATGGTGGGCATTGACTGTAGCAATCTGCTTTAAGGAGGTGTTCGTCTTATAGAGAGCCAAATAAAAGGACTAAAAAATGGCAGGGGCTGACTCTGGATGTTCATTTTAGTGAGGTGTCTGTCTCATAGAGGAGTGAAGAAAATGACTTCAGAATGGTGGGCATTGACTGTAGCAGTCTGCTTTAAGGAGGTGTTATAGAAAGCCAAATAAAAGGACTAAAGATTGGCAAAGACCAAGTCTAGCCCCAACATCGACGTGATACATTAGCCTTGTACATAACAGCAATCAAAATTAAACGTGATCAAATGATATACTGAGGAAATTAAATGTATCCTTTATCGAGGACCAACAATCTGGAATTCGTTGCCAATTTCACTAACCAGCTCTTCTTCCATATTTGTTTTTTTTAAAAAAATCTGAAAAATTGTCTCACTGATAGTGGTTCTGTCACTTAAGTTTTATGTTTTCTGTACACTCTGCAACTCAAGTAAGTAATTATTACTCTAGCTTAAGGAAGCCTTTTGATATAAGCTCCCAGCTTTTTTAGGTTTCCTTGTCACATTAACTTATAATTTAATTAACACCTTTTGTAAAGTTTTATTGTTTTGTTTTGGGAGTGACAAAAAAACAAACAAATAAATAAAGATAAATGGATAAGTAAATAATGATTAGTACACCTTTGTAATTCACTATCGGGCTTGCACCATCTTTTTATAGAGCTATTTCGAGAAAGGGTGACAGAAAAAATGTGTACGCGGCAATCCCCAAAGGTAATATGGGATATGGATATGATCAATACGCTGTTCTTAACGACTGTAGCTGTCGAACCTACTTTTGTTGCGGCTTTCCTTTCGCACTCGCAAACATGTCCGTGGCCCCCCATGCCATTCTTTCAAATTTCTTTGAAGAACAGTGCACTCAGAACCACCCACAATACCTTTCGGGATCGTCGCGTGCTCATTTTCCGACAACCTTTCACGAAATAGCTCTATGTATCGCAAAACAGTGCGCTGACTGAATCTGATTCCTATACAAGAGAGGAATGTTTGGTTCGAACACCGCCGACACCACAGCTTTAATATGCGTTTACAATATATCTGATTTTTTTAACTACTGCTTAATCACAGGTGCCGAATATTATACTTTGCTGTCATCGTGCAACAAAAACTCCGCTTCCGATTTGCTACAAGTATCGGGACCAGTTAAAATACGGAATTTACGCCGCGCAACCCGCGCTTGTGAAGGACTGTGCTCTAGAATCCGCCCGCCTCGCCATCGTGCGAGCAACCAAAACGAGGCAGCTCTACATGATCAAGGCGCACATCCCAGTGACAAAAAAGCCCTTGGGGAGTCGTATGGGGAAAGGCAAAGGCAAAGTGGACCATCACGTGGCTAATGTAAAGACCGGAAAGATTCTGTTTGAGTTTGAATGTGACAGTGAGCCTAATGCTTTGGAGGCTTTTAAGCAAGTAAATCATAAACTGCCAATTCGCACGCAATTTAGGATTAAACCACCTGAGAAGAGAGAGATATGGACACATTTTTGAAATAAATATTTTTCGCAACCAGAAACGTAGTTGTAGTAACCTTCCTTGCACTATTCTGCAGTTGGTTTCACTGGGCTTTTGAGGCGGGAAGTGTGGACAATGGGAAGGATTAGCCTCAAATTCGCCACTTTAGAAACGAGAAGGGAATCTGGAACCAAGATGCGTCCCGCAATTGTTTCTGGGATCGTTACTGGCGACGCGCTGATCAGCTATTAATAGGGACGTTAAGATCCAACGACGCGGACGGGCGACGAGAACGTCAAAAAAACAATAGGTTTTATTTGCAAAACAACAGCTTTGCACGTGCATCACACTTTTTTTGTACATTTCTTTCCCGTTTTTGCACGACTACGACGTGAAAATGCCCAATTTCGTGTTTTATGGAGGACGTAAACAAGCAACGACGAATTTTGTTTCTCTTTCTGAGCTTGGATATGGTCCCTTGAAATTAAGCTTTAGGAGGGTTCGCCTACATTTGACAAAGTAATTGGGTACGAATAATCCCTGTAAAGATTGACAGAACACAAATGCACTTTTTTAAGCGACGTTCTCGTGGCCGTCGCGTCGTTGGATCTTAAAGTCCCTTAAGCAACGACGACGACAACGGCAGTGAAAACGTCGCTAAAAAAATGAATGTGCATTCTTTCATACTTAATCGTGTCTATCTGGACTCGCTCAATATGTCAATTGCAGGCGACTTTTCCTGGAGTTGAATTGTTAAGCATTTTAATTCAAGTTTAAAAAGAGGAAGGAAAATATCGTCGTCGTATGTCCACGTCCTCCATAAAACGTCAAATTAGGTTTCACGTCGTAGCAGTGCAGTGGACGCCAAAGAAATGTACTAAAAAGCGTGATGCACGTGTAGAGCTGTTGTTTTGATCATTAAACCTATTGTTTTTTGAAGTCGTCGTCGTCGTCATAGTTGCTTAAGCTCCCTAATAGGGACTTTAAGATCCAACGATACCACGGTAACAAGAATGTCGCTTAGAAAAAGTGAATTTTCTTTCTTTCAGTCCTTATCACAATTATTCCTAGCCACTTACTTTGTCAAATGTAGGCAAAGCCTCCTGGCGTTGAATTCCTAGGGACCAATTCAAGTTCAGAAAGAGAAATAAAATTTCGTCGTTGCTTGTTTACGCACTCCAAAAAAAGCGAAATTGGGTATTTTCACGTCGTAGTAGTGCCAAAACGGGCAAAGACATGTAAACAAAGGCGTGATGCACGTACAAAAATGTTGTTTTGCTTCTAAAACCTATTGTTTTTTGACGTTCTCTTTACCATCTGCGTCGTTGGATCTAAACCAGGTGATCTGTGACGTCATTGCGGGGGCCTGGGGAAAGAAATTTTAATGCCGTATCCCATAAACCAACGCTCGTACCAATTCAATTCAATTGACCACTCCAGAAAATACGATAACATACCATAATACTCCTTGTTTGTCACCCCAAAATTTTGCATAAGCATTGTTTTCAGTTTCTCTTGGGGCCTCTTTAACTCCCAAGAGAAACTGAAGACAATGCTTATGCAAAATTTTGGGGTGACAAACAAGGAGTATTATGGTATGTTATGGTATTTTCTGGAGTGGTCAATTCAATCTGCTCCCGTTAGCTTTGGTTTATGGGATATGGCATTAAAACTTCTTTCCCCAGGCCCCCGCAGTGACGTCACAGATCACCTGGAAGTGGCGAATGAGTGCTATGGGAGTGAGCAGGGGAGTCTGGGAACTAAGTGGGTGACGTCCATTCGAAATCATAGAGAACGATTTGGGGAAGGAAGACTAACAAGGACTTTGTTAAAGATGGATTATTTTGAGACAAGAGGTTTTTCTCCGGGTACTACGGTTTTCCCATCTCCTCAAAAACCAACAATCCAAGTTATAATTCAATCTGAAAAGTTGATAGATAACTCGTTTATTGAAAATCACAACTAGCAGCCATAAGCTGAATTACTTGTGTTATATTCATGTTGATGAAAAAAAAAAACAATCATACAATGCTAAAATTACATCAAATCTAGTATAAAAGTTCTATTTACAACTGTTGCTTATCTGCATAGTGCATTATAAAGGAATTTCTAAACCTATTTGTTTTTACACGTGGGATTGAAAACATACGCCTATTCCTAAAGTGATATCTTTCATTGTCGTTTCGCGGGGGCAGCAGGCCAGCTAGTTTATGCTGGCCATCGCTCTCTACAATTTGTTTAAACAGAGTGCTACGTAATTCCTCGCGTCTATGAAAGAGTGTTTTTAAAAGATGTTAGGGATATGGGTCTCAAGTCCTTGTTAAAGTCTTGAATAGAGGCACCCTTGGGAACAGGTGGAACATCCGCTAGCTTCTATATACGTGGGACTTTAAAAGTTCACGCAATTAGTTTGGGACACTGCTAAGATGGACATAGATTTGTCAGTTTCAAGAACTGACGTCCGCTCTAATAACGTTAGCTTGATTTGTTTGTTTGGTTGGTTGGTTTTTGGTCCTCTCGACCGCCCTCGTACATTACTAAGGATCTAGGAACCACAAGAGTGGTCCGCTATTATTGAGCAAGCCACATGCAGACTTCCGTTAAACCGCCTCTTGTTTCGTAGATTGCACTCACCGAATCTTCAAAGGCTGGTTGGTTAAGATTACTCTATCTGTCATCTCTGAGAAAAAAAGAGGGTGATAAAGAGTATATATCTTAATTCTCTATATATGTCTCTCGGCTCGGAAGGAGAGACATAAATTTCCATACATACATTTTACTCTATCTGGGATAATAAATAGCATGGTGTTTGTTGGATACAAGTTTGTGTTACACTATGCAGGGTAATTGGTGTTGTAATAACCAACCTCTGGCGATCGTTAGCGATAGATAAATAGCCTAAACATTTAAACGCATTAGGCAAAGTTCAAAACAAAAGCAGGGTTCTAAAATAGTCCCGTTCGGTACTCCGGGATTGGTAGGTTTTCTGGGTACAAACGACTTCCTTCTTAAGATACGCAAAAAAGAAACAGATTACTGTTCGTTTTGCGCTGGTTCCCCAGAGACACTTACGCATCTTTTTTGGCATTGTAGATAAACCAACTCAGACTTTTTGGAATAATGTTTCGTAGTGGACCTCAGAAAATCTTGATTTGACCAACTTGAACATTACCCTCTTTTCACCAGCTCTGTGCCTCGGCTTAATTGACAACATATCCAATCTTCTCCTACACCACTTCCTCCTTATTGCTAGACACTATATACATAGTTGCAAACTATGAAATACCATTCCTATGGTACAAGTGTACACTCAGTTAGTCATGCGCTCCATGGAAATCGAGAAACAGATTGCCTTTGGTAATAATACTTAGCCTCCTTTAGGAAGAAATGGGCTACTTTCAAACAAAGCCCCTCAGAAAATAATTTGATCTATACAGTTAATTAAATTACAGTGCAAGTGACAAACGGGCAGGTGGGGGATGCATGGAGGACATTGTGGACTTTTCTTTCTTTTCATTTTTATTTCACTTTTTTCCCGATAATTAGAATTTATTGTGATGAATTGTAAATGTAATGTATTGTAATTGTTTGTGTGTTTGAAATAAAAAAAATAATAAACTCAAATAAATAAAAAATCGACCCCACATCGACCCTACACTCAACTTTTATTTAACACAGCTTCGTGAAATAGTGAAACTATATACCACCACCGCCACCACATTTCCATTGTTTTCCCTTCACCACCACCACCGCCACCACATTTCCATTGTTTTCCCTCCACCACTGCCACCGCCACCACATTTCTATTGTTTTCCCTCCACCACCACCACCGCCACCACATTTCTATTGTTTTCCCTCCACCACCACCACTGCCACCACATTTCTATTGTTTTCCCTCCACCACCACCACCGCCACCACATTTCTATTATTTTCCCTCCACCACCACCACCGCCACCACATTTCTATTGTTTTCCCTCCACCACCACCACCACCACATTTCCATTGTTTTCCCTCCACCACCACCACCACCACATTTCTATTGTTTTCCCTCCACCACCACCACCACCACCACATTTCCATTGTTTTCACTCCACCACCACCACCACCACCGCATGTCTATTGTTTTCCCTCAAAATTGATGGCCTGATTTTGACCTCTTTGGCTTTTTGAGGGAAAATAGTAGAAATGAGGAGGAGGTGGTGGAAGTCAATAAAAATGAGGAGGAGGACGAGGAGGGAAACAATAGAAGTGTGGCGTTGGTGGTAGTGGTGGTGGTGGTGGTGGTGGAGGGAAAACAATAGAAATGTGGTGGCGGTGGTGGTATATACTGTAGTTTCTCTATTTCACGAAGCTGTGTTAAAAAAAGTTGAGTGTAGGGTCGATGAGGGGTCGATAGGAGGTCGATGTATTTTTGGGTGGAAAATTATATAGAATAAATGAGGAGGGGAATAAAAAACATTGAGGAGGGAATATAATAAAAATTGCGGAGGATGGAATGAAAAACATTGCGGAGGGAAAATAATAAAAATTGTGGAGGAGGGGAATAAAAAAATTGAGGGGAGAAAAAAAATTGAAAAGGGAGAGGGGTAAGTAAAACATTGTGCGCAGTGTAAAAAAATAATAAAAAAAAGGATGCCTTGCCTTTTTTTTGACTATTTTAGATTGCAGATTCTGGGAGACACGTGACCAGACCCAACCAGGGTCTCTCGACGGGTAGGAGAGAGAACCTGGGAACGAGGTTGGAAGTATGTTTTCTCTTGGCTACACAGGGGACCCAGTAGGCTGTTGTGAGTGTGCGTCTCCTGTAGTCGCTACGGAAGAAACGTAACGCTATGCACTTAACCTTTGATTACTCAAAGAAGTGACTAAGCTTGCATGTGGTGTGCGGCTGAATTGACTCAGTGAAAAGGGGCTATGTCAAACTATTTGCTATCTTTTTTAAAAGCTAAAACTTTCAGAGCATCAATTGAATTCCAAAAATAATGGTCCATGTTTGTTAATAAAGACTTTATTTAGGCACGAAAGCTGTTTTCTGTCGTCTCTTGCAAAGGATGGCAAAGATGAATTAAAACGTGGCTATCAATAATTTTTGAGCACTATCCAAATACATATCTCAGTGTAATTTTATGTTGGTTAGTTTAGTTGGAGGGCCACTGGTTTATCAGCTTCTGCTATCTTTTTTGTGTCTACCCTCATTTTAAAATAAAGTTGATTAATTGATTGAAACTTTGAAAAAGTTGAGCCAACCTTTCCAAGTTTTAATGCTATGCCGGAAAAAATTATCTGGTCTCTTCTTCATAAAACAACAGGAGCATTATGTGAATGGGTAAAGCCGCTACAGAATTAAACGTGAAACAGTAATATCCTCGTGCATAGCCCCTAACAAGGGCTTTTTCTAAACAGATTTGAAAGATCTGAAAGATGATAATTTCAATACTCATATATGAATTGAAGAGTCAAATGCAACTTCTTATCATCACATTGCTAAAACATATCTTTTTGTAATTATCTATTACTTGTATCATTATCTCCAACCAGAACACTTAACCTGTCTTTTTTTAATTATTATTCCTTTTTTAAAAAACAAGCTGCCAGCTGTCATTGCCATCGTCTTTCCACGAGCAGAGTAATTCCACAGTTTCCAAAGGTTAGAAGGTCACCAATTAAGAGTCCTTAATAACTGTCAAAAGCTATCTCAGCACATGTTGAGATGCTATCAGGCTTTTATCTCCGCCATTTTCGCCCAGTAACGGCCGCAGCTTGTCTAATTTTTGTATGCGAGGCGGTGCGCACTCATTCTTTGCATTGTAAGACGGGATTCACGCATGAAGGGACATGTATACCAGGACACCTTTACACCTTACTTTGTAACCGATCAGTTAAAACCGGACTAAATCGTCGAAACAATGCCGGGCCTAATTTTGGAATTTTCCATTCCTTATCATATGGAAATATTTCTCGAAGGGCATTGTTTTACCATACAGTCAGAGACCCCAGCTTCAGTGATCGACGGTCCTGCCAAAGCATTCAAGACCTATTTCTGCCTGTCAAGAATGAAAACAGCCTGTCTAGAGTGTTTGAAATTCTCTGTAAATGCATTCTAAGCCGCGCTATAAAATTTCCATGTGTTCGGTCATTCCAAAGCAACTTTACTAACCTTTTCGAATTTATTAGGGCTTTCCTATTATCCTCCCGAAAACCATAGCGTAGACGCTATTCAGTGGTTTACGAAAACGTGCGATTTTCTGATTGTTCTTTCCTGCCCGTCTGAAATGTCAGGTTTTTCATCTTGAAGATAAACCGGCCAAATCTGGGATAATCTAGCCTCTGAAAATCGCTAAAAAGTTAACAGCCTTAATCCGGAAATCATTTAATGGGAAAAGAAATTTAGAATGTTTTAGTGTCTCTCAAGTTGACTCATGGGCTTCTTGCAATGTTGTTTCTTCGAATATATACTTAACTCAGAAAACAGAATACAGCTTTTGTGCTGGGTGCCAACTTATTATATTAAATCATCCTCCCTAAAATCAAAGAATAACAGAAGCTCTTTTTATTTCGAGTTTTCTTCTTCTTCTTCTTTTTTAATGAACTTATTTGCGATCGTATTTGCAGAGTGTATCTACTGATCCTAGTAAAAAGCTAACCCCATAATGTCACCCGCTTTACGGAACCTCTTAGTTTCGATCATTCGTGATCATCGAGATTGAAGTTTAATTCATACATACCACAAAAACTTGTAATAAAACCGCATCTCAACAACTCTAAGCTGCAAATGATTTTACTAAAAGTGGTTGCTATTTTAAATAACGTACTAAAGAGCCCCCATAGATTCAAGGAAGTCTTTGGCACAATTATCCGGATGTGCAGCGAAGCCGGGATCACGCTCGATCAATTTGACTGATGGGCCGGACGTTTGAACGGTTTTGTCTCAGACACGTGGATCAGTTATTTGTAATGGCATTCGAAGAGCACTGCTCACTGAATGCAACGTCAAGGTAGATTAAACTTCGCACCTGCTTCATACTTGTATAATAGCTTAATTTAAGAGCGGTAGTGAATTGGTAATTCTTAGCTTAGATCTTGTCAATCTCTTTACGCAATTTTTGCCTTGATATCTCGCTTCTCCCGCGCGCTGGAAGGCAGGCATTGTGTTTGATTGCGAAACTGGCAGGTGAAGTTTCTCTGCACGATGAGAAGCTTCACGCTCCAGTTGGCGAATAAGCTCTACTGCCAATTGCTTGTTGTGTCATCTTGTAAACATGCAATTATTAGAGCCAGGTGTGAAAAGACAATTCGGCCGCGGCACGTGGGACAGGTTTAACTTTGTACAAAACTGGAATAACAAACCTGTTTGGCAAATCACACTTGTCTAATAAACCGTCTACAAAAAATACCAGCTAACTACATCACGTAGTTAGCTGGTATTTTGCTTGTCCACGTTTTATCATAGTTCGCAGATCTAGAGCACTCATTACATCTGCGCGTATAAAATATTTATTTCAAGGCCGACTTCGCATATGGCAATCTTTAGACTTCTCTCTATTCGAATAACAGCAGTTAACATTAATTTTCTTGAAGTTTTTCTTCAATATAAACTCAGACGATATTAAGTCAACACTGTAACTGGGTTCCAACCAACCCTGTTCCCTTGAATAGAACCACCTCAGCGGTAAACTTCTGACGAATGAAACGGTTTTAAAATACAGGGAAACGAAAGACATATAGAGATATAGGAAGGGCATGATAGCAAGCTAGACATTTTTGGCCTTCAGTTTCTTGAGCTTTAGAAATTTCTACACAAAAGTTGCTCCTTCTAACAGTTATTTCACAGAACAGAGTGGTTGGTTGTCCCTGAAATTCCTTATATTTTCCTCAATTAAACTCACCCCCTTAATACGAACACCCATTAATGCGGACTTACGGACCATTTCTTCCTTTTCAATCGGCAGTCTCTTAGATCAAGTTATCCGCGCTAAAGCGGAACAAGAAGCTGCCAAGAATTGGTCAAGCCTCTATGTTTGATTTGAAAGAAAAGTGATCAGTGCTGCTATTTAAACGTCAAAGGGGGAGACTATGATTTTTCAGTGAGGGTATTAACTGTTTAACAGTGGAATGCCTAAAATGCGTATAAGTCCACAATTTCAACTTCTATTACGCACCTCTTTGAGAACACTTTATGAGGAGCCACGCACAACGTATGGAGAATTACTGGCAAGAACATCATTTTAAGGAAAACAATCAAAAATCGATAAAAAGTACTAAAAATTAATCAGTTATATAACCCAAACTAGGTAGACACTTCCACCAACAAACTAGCGCACTATTTTGGAAAACTTGACAAAACATGTTAGAAATGATCGACGGATCTGGATTAGGTTGTGTATAAATGTACGTGTTTTAAGTTCACCTTGTTTCCATTCTCATAGACTTAGTTGGCGGAATAGACAATAGTTCTTTGCATGTCATAGACGTTTAATTTGTTGGTGCTAAATAACAATAACGTTTTGTTTTACACCGTAGAAACTCAATAACTCGAACTCGGATAACTCGAATTCTCCGCCAACTCAAACTAAATTTCCTTTGGCTTGATCAAAATTTCACTGAAATTTACCCCGATAACTCGAATTCCCGCTAACTCGAACTGTTTTTCGTTTCCCTTCAGAGGTCGAGATGCAGGGGTTCTGCTGTATTTTGGTCGAACAAAACGTGCTCTTTTGCAAACGTAATGAACATGACCCACTTGGTGCGGGCAGTCCGTTAATACGGATCGTGCTATGGTTCCCTCAGAGACCGTACTGAATTCGGAGTTCGCCTCCGAGTGAGAACCATAGGAATTTAGGTCTGGCTTTAAAGTCAGTGTTAAGTATGCTGTCGGGGCTATTAGAAAACAATTGGCGATAAAATCAGTGGTTCAGATGAAAACTTCCAGTATCGGTTATAGTTTGAAAAGGGTAAGGTAGTGCGGATTCCGGAAGTTAGGAAAATTTGCTCGTGAAATCCAGAATCCATGCTTGGAATCCGGAATTCAGTTCAAGGAATCCGCAATCCCACTAACGATTGGAATTCGGAATCCAAGTTCCAGTGAAGAGAAATCTGGATCAAGTAACTGGAACCTAGAGCCTAATTTTGTCTTGGATTACCTTCCACTGGGCGAGTAAAATACAACAAGTACAAGTTTCGCTCCTTGTAAGGGAATCTTGGATTCTGGATCCCACGCCATGGATTCCGGATCCAGTCTTTGTCAATGGAATAACTTTGGATTCTGGATTCCAATCGTTAGTGGGATTCCGGATCTAGCAATATCGTCGGCTTAAATGACAAAACTGGACCATTATTTTTGGATTTTAGTTGATACGAAGGCACCTTTTAGCTTTCCAAAAAGACAACAAATAGCATGAAATAGCCCCTTGAAATTTAAAAGAGTCGTCAGTATTTTACAACTCTTACGAGCCCTATATGAGTCATGCCTCAACAACTGCATCCAATTGAACAGTTCTCAATTACCACGACCTCAAGTGCTCTGGGCAATGTCTCTAGCTTTTTTGTGTATATCCCTAAAAGCCGGGGTCTAAGATTTTAAGACAAGAGGAGGCGGAAGAGCTGATGAGTAACAAATTAAGTCTTTCAACTATAGTTGTAGTGGGGTTAACTGTCAAACGTCAACTGCCGAAAAGGCTTTAATTTTAATTTAAACTTTAACCGCCAAAAGCAGTATTTCGATTCCAATCCTCTTGAAAGGCTCTAATGTGTTTTGGCAGAGTTAAAAGCCTACGCAGAACGACAGTTCCGGCACTTGAGAAAAGCAATTAATATTTAATTCAGCCGGAATTTAATTAGTGAGAAGTTTTCAAGATACAATAGATCATCTGTTCAGATCCTATCTGGTTTTATCTTAATCAGGCCCTCTTTGTTTTCAACCAGCTCTGAATCTTGCTGAATCGGTATTGACCCACGCGGAGTACACACTGTCTACACAGCCGATTATAAATACAAGAATTTGTTAGATTTCAGTGCTTTGTCTTATAGCCTCCCAGCATCTCATCTGAAACTGAACAGTTGAACATTGCTTGGGCAAAAAGCATATGCCGAGTAGACTGAGCCCCCAAGCCGATCATGAAAAGCTTTTGTATATCCTCATTGTTTCCGCCGGACCATTAAGGGTTTTCATCAGACTAATTTGCCATGAAAAACAGTGGGCAAACTTAAACAATCTCGGCGGTATTAGATATAGCTCTCAGCTTGTGCAATTAGTTCATACCACATGATATTGATAATGAAACCTCAGCATTCGTTGACTTGGGCTGACTGAAAAAAAAATTTACTGTGAAAAATAGACCAACCTTCTCACGTGGCCGATGGTCACTATCGTCATTTTTCGTCTTGTACACAGGCATCAACAATTTTTTAAAAAGGCAAGAGTTTGTTAATGCAAAATATACGAATAAAATCTACTGAGCTACTGTCCTGTTGTACTATTTATCATGCTGCACAAGGTGGTTCTAGCTTTTGAATCTGTTGATGAAATGCTTAAGTGTGACCATTCAAATGAAAGCTACTGAGCAGCACTTTCCTGTGGTACTGGTTATGCTGTACAATGTGGTTCTAACTTTTGAGTCGGTGGATGCAATCCTAAACTGTGACCATTCAAATGAAAGCTACTGAGACTGACTCAGTTTGCTTTTGCACTGTTTATTATGCTGTAAATGGTGGTTCTAACTTTTGAATCTGTCCATGAAATCCTTTAGGGTGACCCCTTCAAATGAAAGCTACTGAGCCACCGTTCCTGTTGTACCTATTTAATACGCTGTACAAGGTGGTTCTAACTATTGAGTCTGCGGATCAAATCATAAAGTAATACTACTCAATTGAAGACGTCAGAAAAAAACTCAGGTACCCGGGCAAGGGTGGTTCCAGCTTTTGACCGAATCTATGAATGATGGTACGAAAAAGCTTCTGAGCAGTGTTTTTCGAAAGCGCACTCAGTGTTTTTTAGGGCACCCGTACAAATGATGGCTCTATCAGACTTGCACGTTAAACTCCCGACTCTTTGGGGGAAATTCTTAAACGGCTTTACTGAGCAGTACTTTTTTCGTTGACCTTTGTTATGCTGTTCAAGGTAGTTAGAACTCTCTGAGTCGGCAGGACTAAATAATCGTACAGCGAACAATCTAACTGAATTCAAGACAGAGCACCCATTATTCCATAGCTACTGTTCGGTGTTAATACTCTGCGAAATAAAAGTTGAAAAAGGTTTCGAGAGAAATAAGACTAAAGAAAGAAGTAACTTAAAAATACCAGCTGTTAATTTTTCAAAACAAAATCGAACGCTGTCAGCAGCTTCTCAGGAGTTTTATTCAAAGCTCTTTGTTCACTGTTTATTCTAAATCCCGTCGTTGTCTTTCACAAAGTACAATTGTGGAACTAGAGAGGGGCGTATTGTTCCCTCAACCAACAAATGCGCCCGAATATAAAAGCACTTTTACTCGGTCAAGCGTTAGTAATTAACCGCTCCGTGGTCGCCAGGCGAGCGAACAAAGGCCTTAGATAAACAGGTTAACACCGTGCCGTGGGAAAGTTTGCGATTGTTTAAAATATGTGCATTTTAACGAGTTGATCATGTATAGGTATTCCGAGAAATCTCGAAACTTAAAACTGCTCGAGTCGGTATAAAGTTATATCTGCGTTTTCTTTGAATGCATTTGATGTTATGTTATATAAGTATGTCAAAGTTGTTGTCAAGATGGACCCTCTTTGTCTTGCCGAAATCTTTTGTCCTTAGTTAGAAGGCAATGCGTATTTACCCTGTAGAATTTTTTACACGCTTTGCTCGCCTGTCCACCTTACACACTTACACGAGTCGTTCCGATAGAGTGATTCCTTGAGGCCTGATTGGACAACACAACAATGCATATTCTATTTTCTTTTAATGACACGTGCATAGCGTAAGTCCGGATGATGTCCCCGTGCGATGCCCAATCAACAAGTCGGAAATTACTTAACATAATATCATTTAATTTACTTATTTATAAATCGTTGTCTTATGGCAAGGAGACGTATTGCTGTTCAAGAACTTGTGGGTTACTTTTATTTTTCGAGTTAAAGAATGAAACGGTCATTCAGCGAGAGTGATTCCACGGAAGGGGATTTTTTCAAGGGAGGCGAGAAAGAGTGAGTCGTGTTTTTAAAGGTCTCCAGTCACTTTGATGCTCCTTAAACGTTGATTAATAACCTCTTATCTTTTATCGTTTCAAGTTCCGACGGTGTGGGGAATGAGCTCGAGAATCCCGAAACCAGCGCGAGGAAGAGAAGAAGAGGAGTAAGTCTAAACGAAAATATCGTTTTTTATGGGTGGTAAATTCTCAATGTAAAAACAATATGGTTTCGTTTTCAGCAAATTGAAAAGAAGAGAAGAGATCGAATAAACAGTTCTCTTGCGGAGTTACGGCAGTTGGTTCCGGCCGCGTTTAAGAAGCAGGTGGGTTATTAGCTAACATTGATCAGCTTCAATTTCAGCAACTTCTTTGACGCGCACAAAATACATTGATACGGCCCGTCCAAACTCTCTTAAGAAAAAAGAGACACAAAAAAGAATACACTACACCTTTGCCAGTTGATATTGATTTTAAAAAATGTAACAGAAGCTACTAGAATCCGGGAAAACACTCAGGAAATCTGTAGGAATTTTCCGCCTACTGAGCGCAATATCATCATGTCTTCTATAACAGCGGTTTCAGTCATGATCGATCGGTACTTACTTAAAACATTCTCTTTTCGCAGGGATCTACTAAATTAGAAAAGGCGGAGATATTACAGTTGACCGTAGAGCACCTTAGAGGCTTGAAATACGGAGCTGAACACACCAGAGGTGAGGGAGGAGACATTCGGTTGACAGTGAAATTTTTAAGTGGTGTTTTGATAATATTGCTACTGTTGCTAGAGGCTACATATATCAGCTTTTGTGGCTTTTATTCATTTTCCGGTAGCGCGCAAGGTAAGATGAAAACTTAATGGGCGGAGTGGACAGTTGAGTTGTAAAGCTTTGCGTAAAGCGCAGAGATAAACAATAACTATTCCTAAAACTGCGCTTTCCGAGATACCAATATCCAAGGAGTTCATGGTTTCGCGTTTAACTTTGCGAGACTGCGCTAAAGCGATGGTGTTCCTCTGATCATGATATCGCAAAAGGATAATGCTAGCATCTGGGTTTTTAAGCACGAGAAGAGTTATTCATGATTATTCATTTCACATTTTGCCCTTAGGTCTCGCAATGACACGCGCCGTCGATGAACGCATTCCCGGGGATCAGGAATGTATACCCGACAGCCATCTTAGCTTATCAGCACCGGTGGAGACCTCGGAAACCGCACACGTCTCACCAACATCCTCTACAAGGCGGCAGATCGTTAACAAGATTAACTGGCTCACCGCCCTACCTGGCAGGCACAATGGAATAAACCCGCCCAACACGGGGCTAACACTTTCCACAATGGAAACGGACAAACAGTTATCTTCATCAACTCAGACATTAACTGCATTTCCATTAAATGCAAGTCGAAGCGAAGTGTGCGGAATGTCTCAGGCGCGGAAGATACAGGATTGGGGGCTAACTGTGGCCTTAAATTACCCATCCGTTCTCCCTCTTCAAAGCCCGGTGCTTGGAAATGTTCTGCAAACCCCTTTACTTCAAGCGGGGCCCCTAATCGATTGGTCAATGTCGCTAATAACCAAAACTAATTACTCTGTTCCTTTTCCCTCGTCCTGGTCTCCTTAAAAGAATCTAGAGTCCCAAGTAAGACTTTGCGTTCAGAAAATGAGCTGAAATATTCATGACATGTGAGTCCCATATTAAAAATATGTGGAAGCTAGTTCATCCCCTTAAAGTAGGGTAGAAAACAAGTTCTTTATCATGGTGTAAGCTTAAGAACAAGGCAAACTCAGCTATGGCTCAACATATTACGGGGGATTACAGTTTTGTAGAAAACTAATGAGTATGAGTATTTGATTAAAAATCTTTAAATCTTGATCAAAGAAACCTCTTTGTTTGTTATTAATCAAGCGGGCCTTCGCTTCCTAAGTAAATAAGCTTTTTCTTTCTCTTGTATTAACCAGTTTGATTATTGAATACTAGAGATATTTACTAAATTAGCCGAGCCTGTTTTGTATAACAATAAAGGTATTAGAAATATTTCGCAGTCGTTTACAATAAAGGTGGCTTTAGAAGTCACAATGCAGTGCGCTATATGGTGGGATCTAAAGCTTTTACAGATTTTGCGTTAAGTATGCGTCAATATTGCACGGCTACTCTCGGGACGGTCTTCATAAGCACTGCTATTTGAAGGTTATAAACCTTTAGATTTGGTTAGGACTATTATCGGAGATGCTAATAGGGCTGGCAGGAGTGGACGGGATATTCATGGGCGTTTACAACAAGAACCGGATAACTTTCACTCATAAATATCCCGGTCTCGCATCTTTGCTCTTAAATATGAAATGAACCTCGTCTACGGTTTAAAAAATGTCCCACCAATCTAGTTCCCAGGCCCCACTGGCTTCACCGTGTGGTTTTTTTTTCAGTCTAAACAAAAACGTACGTCTGTCAACCATGGTAGTCCGTTATTTTTGAAAAGTTTCGTTTTAATGGCAGAGATTTTATGGGCTTAGCAGAAGGCTCAATTAGAGACACCACGTACAACATAGAAAACAGCATCAAACCGAGGGAAGTACTAATTAGAAGCCTTCATGACATTTGAAAGGTCGGCACTCAAGGATTTCATCCACAGACTTCAGAAAAACTTCGAACTACCTTGTACAGCATAATAAACCGTACCACAGGAGAGTACTGCTCAGTAGCTTTCATTTGGATGGTCACACTCCAGAATTTAATGCGCAGACTCAAAAGGTAGAACCCCTTGCAGCATAACAATCAGTACCGGCAGGAAAGTACTGCTCAATAGCTTTTCATTTTAATGGTCACACCGTTAGGATTTCATTCGTCCAAGAATAAAAAGTTGCAGCTACTTACTTTGTAGACAGTTAAACACAATTTGTGCAGAAGAGGCACCAGATTCTCGCTGAGAGAATGCACCCGGGTTAAGATTTTCGAGCAGAGAGGCCCACGAATGACATGGCTCTCTCTCTCAAACAGCAGCTTCAAGAAATTGAGCTAAAATCTATGAAGACAGTACAGAAGGGACGAGCTAAAATGCCAGGGGCGTGTCTATCTGCAGGCGGCCAGTACTCACGTGCACACTGGAAAAAATGCCGAAGATATTGAATTAACACCGAATGAAAAAGAAAAAACGTAAAAAAGAGGTGAATATAAAGGGATAGATAAAAAATGTTGCAATTACCCATGTAACTCCGAATTAACATTTTCCAGATTATTTTTTTTTCAAAACAAATACGGTGTTTTCCCCTTTTTTGCCACAACCTCTACACAAAAACTTCCCCCGGAGGTGCTTCACTTCTTGGAATCTCACTCCCTTGTGTTCACAGGGCACTTATTTTTATGCCACCTTTTTCTAAACAGGGTCTAAAGGAACTCTCAGGGGAGCCCATAATTATATCTAAACGCAGGGGCTCCTTCTACACGTGAGTCAAGTACCTAGGGAACTTTACCACATTCTCTTTTAAATCCTAATAAACTTTTCCCACAGTTGATCGTTATACCTAACCATAAATTAAGGCCCAAAAGGTATCAACAGTGCTTACAATTAGGAGTCCAACTCACTGGCGGATCCAGACCGTCAAATAAGGAGGTGTGTGTGTGTGTGTGTGTGTGTGTGTGTGGGGGGGGGGGGGGGGGGGGGCTCATCCAGACCCTGAGATAAGGGAGGGTCCGGTTTAAGTTAAACTTTAATAGATGACTGAGTCCCAAATAAGGATCTTCAATCCCGGCCCGAATTCTCGCTCAATCCCGTATGCCGATGATTATTTTCGGCATTCCACAACCCGCGCATACTTTCAGTCAATAACTCGTCTCCATTTTTCTTTGAAATCCAGAATTCCGGCCTTGAAATCAGGCAAATCCCGGCTTCTACATAAACCTGTTGTAGACTCGGTTGATGAAAGGGATTAAGGGTGGTAGCATACCAGTGTATTACTGAAAAACGCATGTAACGCAAGAGTAATATAAGAGTGACCTTCGTACTTATCATTTCCAACTTCCGGGCAGATAATCATACTTGGGTAACCTGTGGCTTGGAATAAGGCGCGCGAACACGGAAGGGGACTGGGTAGGAATTACACACTGTCAGAATTTCAAAATGGCGGCTGGGGAAGCAATTGAACTTAGCCAACTTCCAATCCCTCATTTAGAGAATCTAAGATCTCAATTAGAAGAGGCAAGTTGTTTTTACGTAGAGGAAAGCCCAGGGTATACCATGAGCTAATTCTGAGTTGTTTTTAGGAGGTAAAATTGCTTGGAGATTCCATGGCTCAATTTAAGGTCGCCCAGCAAAAGTATGGAGATTCTAAAGAAAACGTAAAGAAACTGAACAACAAGGAATCAGGTGGGTTGCTTATAACTTCTTTTATCTAATCGTTCTTTTCCCGTTCAAGGTGTTTGATTTTCTTGATTTCTTTTAATTCCCGATCACTTTTGTACAATGTTTAGGAAAAGACATACTTGTGCCATTAACAAGCTCGGTATCCTTTTTGCTCCGTTTGCATTGAACATTAAATGTATAGTTTCTTTTCACATAAGTAAAGAAATAAATATGTAACTGGTTACAACTTCAGAATACCTAACCTGAGAAAACAGTTGCGATTTCGTAACGCCATCGTTGGTTTCACCGCGAAATATTTACATCTGAGGAGCGGGTGCAGAAGTTCCAATCCACACTCACTGATAATGCTTCCAATTAGTTGCATCAAATTTTAAAGCAATCAGAAGCTTTACCCAGATCTGCAGAGTTGTGACGTGTCATCGATGTGGAATTTCTGCTCTTGTTCCTCAGATACCATTTCATGGGGGTGAGGACAAAACAATGACCCCCCATTTTGGACCGAGTCCAAAATGGTTTACTGTTAAGTCGCCCGAAATGTTTAGTCATGTGACCCAAAATGCTAAGTTAAATGTGGCTCAAAGTTTTATCATGCTCAACAATATCCTAGCATCCCTATTACCATTTGCTGCGCTTGTTTCTTCTGATCAATAATTATAGAACGAGATATCTTACTCATTTATCATGCTTGTCTCGTTGTTAATGAAGGCTTAAAGAGCGAGATATATTACACATTTATAGCGCTTGTTTTGTCTCATTGAGATATATTAATACACACTCTTTTCTTTAAACAAAAATTAACTTTGTTTCTCTGTGCACTTCACCTGATAAAATTTGGGCAACATGAGTCCACATTTCGGTGACTTAGTTCGGGCTTCAGGCGAGATGACTTTCGGGCGACTTGAGTGGTTACCTCTAAAATACAAGTAGCTCCTGGCATTTGTTTTTTATCCAAACCGTCTTCCCCTTTTATTCTCTGAAAAGTGAATAAAAGGAGAGTGTAAAAACCCACATTGTTGATGAACTAGTAGCAAAATGCCACTGGGTCATCAGTTGTTTTAATACTGTCATGTTATCTGTGTATCTCTTTGTGAAGACTATTGTAAGTTAAAAATAAATAAATGCATCATTATTTTAATCCTTGAGTCACCTCAGATGTATGTCCCCGGAACACTTGAAAATACTGAATCTGTTTTAGTGAATATTGGAACTGGCTACTTTGTAGAAAAGGTAAAGAACCTTTTTAGTTGTTTTTTTTTTGCCTGAAGCTGCAGATTTTTGTTTGCAAGTTTACTTTTTGGAATAGCCTATGTAGCAGGTGTCAAATGAGTTAGGCATTCGGGAGGAAGGTAAAAACCCAGGGGGGTACTCCGGATTTCAAGTGACATGGATGACTGAAGGATTTTTTGGGGTTTGAAATTTTCAATTTTAGGATTTTTTTGGGTAGTAAAATTTGACAAGTATTTTTTGGGTGGCCTGTTTTAAGTAGGGATGTTTTTGGCTATTCAGAACATGATAGTGCCCGCGTATCCTGGCCACATAGTTTTGCGATTTAAGTACAACTAATTTTGTTTTCTGTTCTGGAGATTTTTAAGGCTCAGAAATTCAGCATGGGATTTTTTGGGGGGTTAATTTTTGGTCCAGGGTTTTTTTGGGGAATTTTGTTGGAAGCCCTAGGGATTTTTTTAGGTTTTGATATTTGGCCCCACTTGATCATCCCTGTCACTTGAAATCCAAAGTACCCCCCCCCCCCCCCCCCACCCAGGAGCGGGAGAAGGGAAAAAGGAAGGCTTTTCTCCCCCTCTCCATTTTTTGCACCTGCGAGGCAGTCTGTTTTGGAAAAGTTTGAGTTTACATCACATGTAGTTGATTATTGGACCATTGGGAATTAGCGCTCTATAAATATTGTATATTATTGTTATTATTATTATTATCGGTAATTCTTAATTTCACTTATTAATTGTTTGTTTTGTCTTTCATCTAGGGACTAAAAGAAGCTGAGCAATATTTTGGTAGAAAAGTTGATCTAGTAACCAAGCAGCTGGAACTGCTTCAACCAAAATTACTTGAAAAACATAAACTAAAACAAGGTACATAGGAAACTCAAAGATGACAGTGGGTGTCATCCATTCAACAATAAATTCTGGTTTGAAATAAAGAAAGTTCCGTGTATGAAATGAAACATGTCATGGGTTTTTAGTTATTTAAAAATTTCAAGGACTTTTTTTGCAGCATTTTCTTGCCAGTTGAGTCCATGGTGGACCATGGTTTCTTAAACTCAGAACAATTCCTCAAAGTTTTGTAAAATGTACCATTCATTCTATGAGTTTTGAAATTTTTGCCAAATGACTAGTTCCCAGTGACATATATTTTGTTGAACTTTTATATATGTCGTAGTCTTATATCAGTGGCTATTTGAAAATTCTGAAGATGTCATTGTGCAAATTGACCTTCTGCCTATGCATAAAGCCATGTTGAATAAGTTAGACAGTTTCAGAAGCCAAAAAGACTTTCTTTAATTTTCTAAAATGTACACCTGTCCTGTTGAATTAAAGTAAAGTTTGTTTGATTGAAAAAGGATTCTTTTGAAGAAGGGCAATCATTTGTGTTATAAATTATTTGAAGTTAGCAATGATTGTCTCTTTCTTGAAAAGTGATGCAACAAAGGATTCTTTTGAAGAAGGGAAATCATTTTTTGTTATAAATGATTTGAAGTTAGCAACGACTGTCTCTTTCCTGAAAAGTGAGATAACTTAATTTATTTAAAGATACTTCTTAAGTCGGAGACCAAAAATCCTTTTTTGAAAACCAAACAAGCATAAAAATTGCCTTTTCTCTTTGGAATTGTGTGTCAAACAAATGTATAATTTTTGTGAATATGTCAAGAAATAAAAAAGAAATTGCTATGTACATGTAAATACATATGTCAATGCCCCCCCTAGGATCACAGGTTTTTAAATTCATTTAATTGACTATGGCTTTTTTTGTGTCATTTTGCAGCTGTTCAAGATATGATGAATATGAAAGTTCAAGCTCAAATCCAGTCTCAGCTAGGTGGAATTCCTTCAAAGACTTAAACATGTTCTCAATTTTATCTGTCAAAGCGACTTGCATTGCAAAGCTCTTGGACTCACAAATCCTGCTTTAACTTTACTTTTGTTGTTTGGATCTACAGTGTACAAGGAAGATAATGTTAACTTTCACAAGACTCCAAACTTGTAACGGAAATTCTAATTTTCCCCCACACTGAGAATAGAGACTTTATTCTCAGGAACTTGTTCTAGACATTTTTCTCAATAATCAACTGGTCAAAACTGCTTCTTTCCATATGTAGTGTAAGGACATTATTTCTTTGCATATTATTATTGAGAAAACTAAAACATTTATTTAAACATTGCATTTGGTATCCAAACAAGCTTTTGCTCTGTAAAATACAACAATCTATCCAGAAAAAAAAAACATGAAATAGCCAGTTTACCAATAAAGAGTATGTCTAAATTGACTAAATCTTCATTTTTTTCAACACCCACCAAAAACAATTTGGTCTCATGTGATCAGTACTTGTTTGAGATTGTTAGTTTGTTACTCCACTTTATTAGGGGACAAAAACAAAAACATCTTAAACAAAAATTAACCAATATTTTACTAATTGACTTAGCAGCAAAAAAAATCTGAGAGAAATTTAGAAAAAAAAAGATTTTTACCCCTGATCTTATAATTTTCACAAATAGAAAACAGATTCAGGGGCATATGTGAGAGTTTGAAGGTGTATGTACAAAAATAAAAGTTACATGACGTGGGGTGCCAGACCAGGTGGGCTGGTCTGGGGGTATGCTCTCCCCCCTGGGCTCCCCCTAGAAAATTTTTAAGTTAATGGTCTCGGAAATGCCATTTTCTGCAATTTTCGCAGAACACTTTCAGTAAATAAAAACCAAGGAAGCAGCTAGTGTTATGGAATGATAACAGGATATAATATAAAGAAAATACTAACACAAAGACATCAATATGATGTGAAAAATTTATCAGTCATCCTGATTTAGTGATAACAATGTTTTAAGGAAATGGAAACAAAAATTTTCCAGATTTTATCTGTATGCATGGGTGTTTGTACGTATATAGACGCTACACTCCTGAGGTTACTAGTAACAATAATACATCTAAACTTGTTATTAGACACTAGTGTAAAAAGAAGGGCAGTGTCCATAGAGTGTTCAGATAAAAGCTCTGTTGGCTCCAATGAAACATTCTCTACTGGTTCTACTATCTTTGAGGAAGGTAAAGGAATTTTTCCTGTGTGCTCACATTTTTCATTCACTAGGTCTTCTATCTCCAAGTAAAATATAGAATCATTTGTAGTCTGCCATTAATACATTAACAAATAAAAACAGCGTAAAATAAAACTAAAACCATGGACACAAACTGAAGCCCTACATATTCCTTTGTTATCCAGTTTATGGGCTTATTTCTAATTTGTTTTTTTTTTATAGGATGGCACAGCAATGATAATGGAACGTGTTGATATAAGGTTATTTTAATAATCCACAAGTCCGTTAATCTTCTTGTGCCGTTTAATTTTCTTAAGAATTCCATTACCGTTTTAGAGCTTGCAGCCGTGTGGAATAAAAAGTAAAGATTTCTTTTTGACAGGAATTAAAAAGTTTACTATTTAATTTTTAACTTCGTTATTTTATTTTATTTATTTTTTCTGTCTTTGCCAAAATTTATACTTTGTGGTTCAAATTTAAAGAGTATGAACTCATGCATATGACGCTGATAGATAGTAAAATTGAGTTAAGTGTGACCCAATTATATGAACGACCATAAAAGCTTTCACTTGGGACTGTTAAGTTTTCGAATGATTTTGTGAAAGATCAACCTGATTTAACACTCACAAACATAATATACTAATTTTTCCTGTTGGCTGTAGAAAGTGTTGTTGTTAGAGAATAAACGTAATCTGTAACTGTAGGGTCAACTCTCTTTAATCCATACACTCAGATGGAAAGTCGTTGCTATTTTGATTTTGCCATAACAAATCTATTGATTTCTATGGAAGAACAGCTGATTTGCATTTAATTTACATTAAGTTTACAATATCGCGCGTATCAGCATGGCAACAAGACGTATATTGATGAAGATCGCAACGAACGATTAATGCAATTGTCATCCATTTTATCAACAACAATCGCAGAAAATTTCCCGTTATCTCGGCTTGTGTACTGTTCAAGGGCTTGAAAGTGATTTTGAAGCTTGCGAAACGCAGTTTACTTTCTGATCGTAATTTACGCGGCCGAAATTTACCTGTTGTTGTTTCTCGGTGCGTACTGACAAGTCTCGAGGTAAAATGTCTGACGGTGAAGCAGAAAATGTGAAGGTAGCAGTGCGAGTGAGACCATTTATATCCTTTTAACTTGTTTTACAACGTAATTCTACATCTACAATGTAATTTAAAACGCGCCGTGCGGGATGACTGATGATGTCGAACTCTGCATTTGATCTTGATAAGTGTGCAGTGTTTGTACAGTTCTCACTCTGTGTAATTTTTTATGACCCGATATTCATGTTGCCCGGAGGGCATAAAGGGAATATACCTTTATTTATCGTTTTTACTAGTAAACTGTTTTGCTAACCGGTAGAACAGTTACAATCAAATTGTAATCACCAATATTTTATTGCTGAATTCGAATATTGCAGTCAATTACGGCCATGACTTGTCACAATGCAACTTGAACTAAAACCCTCCACACCTGACTGCACGCGCACATGTAATATACGTACCCCTTATGAGATCTGGATTTAAAATAAGGGCTTTTATAGCAAAGCATGCAATTTCTGATTAGATTTAAATCTTTTGGCAAAACATGCAACAATCATGTTAAATAATTTTGTTCATATTAAGTGCAGGGTAATTGCTCATTAATGTTTTTAGAATCAGTGAAGATAATTAGTCAATTTTTGGTGCCACTTAATAATATTATTAATTAATTAATTAAGCAAGATGGGGAATACAGTTGAAGATGGGGCCATATAGGTCAGACAAGGATTTACAAGTGCCTTATTAACAAATAATGCCAACAGTGACAAAAATTTTGTTTGTTTACTGCTACAAAATTTTTTCACTCAAGAAGTAAGGCAAGGTTGATGCAATGATTTTCAGTCAAAGAGGTCGTTCCTTTGTGAGGGTATGTGAGTCGCATGCCTCAGGGGCCTGAAAAGAGTTAAGAGGGATGGGAAAGAGATTCTCCCCTTTTATACATCACTTTATTTCGATCCCATATCGATCACATATCACTTGGTAGCCTGATTCTCAGACATCCAAGTCATTCACGGAAGGGACCGCGAACGACCTCAGACGTCTGACAATCAGGCTAATCACTAAATGGCTGCTCAGAATAGTGGCAGCAAGCTGTAATGCAGTACTGAATTGTCCCTAGAGTGAAAAGTCCTTCGATTAATAATTAAATTATTCCTTCATATAGTAAGTGGGTATGTTGCTGCTCCCGCAGCTGCAACGGAGCTGGTTTACATCTTCTAATGGGTCCCTTTACCCTAGGAAAGTTTTTGTTTACAAGTTGATTTGTCTGTACACTAGCTGACATTGATCTGCCTAGTACATGATATGAGCTGTTTTGCCTGCACTGAAGTTATTTTGCCAACCTATAGAGTTTTTTCACATGACGTCACAGCAGCCATATTTTTGTCCCAAAGCAATGAAACGGCAGCCATGTTGGTGTCCCAAACCAGTCGTGTGGGAGTTGAACTCTTTTCTTATGCAAACGGTTTCTTTTGGTCTAATAAATTTGCATAGATGTTGGCCACGTGAGAGAAAACACTCTATAATACTTGAGATAAATATATATCACCGATTCATGCTAATTTTCTTTCCATTTGATAATGATGAAATGGAGTCATCAAAATGTCGTGTTACTTTTTTATCATTGACTTTTGTTTTAAAATATCATAATTGCTCCTTAACAATTCTCACAATAAACGTGAAAAGGCCAGAAATTCAACATTAATTGTTGAGATGAAAGGGCAGACAACTTACCTGCAAAGCCCCGAAGAACCCAATGAGGAACCAAAGAAGTTCACGTTTGATTTCAGTTACTGGTCACATGATGGCTTTGAAGAGAAACCTGATGGCTACCTGGCTCCAACTGTTCCACATTACGCAGATCAGGTATGAATGGCTAAATGCATAAAACTGATTATGATAATGAAAGAAATATGGTATATGAGGGGTGGCGAATGGTACCTCGAAAACGCAGGTCTTGGAAAATTTTGGCAGGATCTCGAAATCTCGGAAGCGTTTTTGATAAGTCTTGAAGTCTCGTTTTTGCATGGTTTGTTTTTACTTTTTTGAGTCTCGAAACTTTTTACCAAAGAGTCTCGGGCTCGGATTTCTAACTGGGATCTCAGCGTCTCGGCGAGTCTCGGATTTTACCATTCGCCACCCCTTATATGAGTATAAGTCAATGCTGGGCTCTATGAAAAATATAAGGGGGCCCAGTACTGCTCTGAACCTGTGAAATCCAGGGTGCCCCGTATAGGATCTATATGATAAAGCAAATATCTTCTGGTTGCCTGAGAACAAGATTTAGGTGCCAGCTGGGGTCACTGGGCATATGCTAGAAAACAGCCTTGTAACTGCATTTGACATCAGGAGAATGCAACCTTAACTAAACCTGTGAGAAGCCTGCTGGGCACGAACATTAAGCAGAAAGCAACTTGAATTTTGAATGGGTGATGCACTGGAAACAGAAATATGGCATAAACCTTAGACCTCTTATTCCAAGAGCCTGTCTCCTTAGATCACTAGTGCTTCAGAGAAAAGAATGTTTGAAATGCCATGAGGGTCGATATTGAGAATGCTAATAATTCAGAAAATTTACTGTTGAAATGACAACAGACATAATCAGTAGTCCCTCATCACCCGTTTTCCTTATTTGTACCCGCTTGCAGATTGGTTGAAGGAGACTAGCATGGCATCATCCCCAATATTCATCTCCTACACAATTTTATCCCTTGCTAATTTTTAAGAAAAACAAAAGCAAAGACTGTGGATGAGTAAGTTTAAGCAATTTGTACACATAGCACATCTTACTATATTGCAGATGAAAGTGTATAATGACCTTGGCAAGGGGGTCCTGGATAATGCTTGGGCGGGGTTCAACACTTCACTGTTTGCTTATGGTCAAACTGGATCTGGAAAGTCTTGGTCAATTGTTGGTTATGGTGCAAACAAGGGTATGTAATAATTATGTAGACCTTTCTTCATTAGATCAGACCCAAGGTGTGATTTTTCTTGGATACCTCCTAGGTCACTGTTAGTCATTCTATGTTGTCTTAGAACATTGTTAAGGCAGCCAAGGATGAAAATTGTTTTTAGTGAGGGCAGGGTGGGGGCTGGGGCAAGGGTGGGGCTGGATGGGTTGCACTTCCCCTACATGGCTATTGTTTCCAAGTCTCTGGTTAAAACTGATTAATTTACAGAAAGTGTATAATCTACTTTAATAACATACTGAAACATTTACCTTTCGATGTAAATATTCCTCTGAATAAAATTATTTTGTCTTGTTCATGACCGTAATGGTTGGAAGGTTATTTTATCAGTAGAGGCATCTTTGCAGTAAATTACCTTAGTGTGGGAATCAAGACCCTTTTGAAAAAGTGACTCTGTGAAATTTCAAATTCTCCTAAATTTGTTTTGCTGTAAAGTACATCACAATTTAGGAGGAGAGTTGAGCAGTTTATCAAAAATCACTGAATGATTTTTCCATAGTATCCCTTCAGTGGTATAATTAATTAGAAAATTAAATATTCCTTCATTGCATTAAACATAGGTATTGTGCCAGTCTTTTGCGAGCAAATATTTGTGGGAATAGACGAGAAAAAGCAGGGTGGCGATACAGGACAGTATGAGGTAATTAAAGGATTTGAAAAATATATTCCTATTCATTAATTGGATTCAAATTTATAAATAGAGCTCACTAAACAAATTGGAAACTCGTGTCACTTGTGCATTTTGTGCAGAACTATCACTATTGACATAATCTGAAAATGCCTGGAGAGTTTACTAATAGTTCTTGAGAATTCTTCTTTAAAATGAACATTATTCAACTGGGTACACTTTCATGTCACTAATTTAAAATTATGTCACAGTGTAAAATAAAATGGGATTGAATAACACATGGTTTTGTTTTATGGTTTTTATACTGTACATCTGTGACATAACAATTATTTAGTAAGAAGTGAAGGCATAAGGTGTACTTTTTATACCCGACTTTTCACGTGCTATTGGGTGCTTTTTAAACACGCAAGTGCTGTATCATAACTACTGGCTCAGTTTATTAAATGTTGACAATTGTTTTTGTTTTTTAAGGTGGTGTTTAGTATGCTTGAGATCTACAATGAAAAAGTGCGTGACCTTTTAAATCCTTCAAACAGTAAAGGAGGCCTGCGTGTCCGTCAACACCCCAAAAAAGGCTTCTATGCTGATGGTCTTAAAAGTGTGCCAGTGAGTAAATACAAAGATATAGAGCAGCGTATGGAAGAAGGCACAAGAAACAGAACGGTAGCAGCTACTAATATGAATGCCACAAGCAGGTGCATGGCTTAAATTTATTTTTACTTTGTAAGGTTAACAAGTGCATCTCATTGTATGGAAGATGGGTGCCTGGGATGTCTAGGGGCCTCCCTGTTGCCAGCAAGCCCCTAGATAGAAAACCACTCCCATAACTGACAATATATCCCCAACAAGCCAGCCATGATCCTCCACACCACACTCATTTGTCCAGTACCCATCCAGCTTCAAGGGGAGGAAAGGGTGCAAAAATGAAGAACACGTCTAGTCAAATACACGTAGTTGGCGATTAGATCATACTATTTCCCACTTGCCCAAGATTAGGTCTGTTTAAAAATGCAGCTAGGAATTGTTTTTCAACCTTTGTCAATGCATCTTTGAATAAACTCTAAACCAGATGTGGATCCACACCAGTTTCCACCGTTCTACAGAAATCAGTCATATTTTTAATTTAAAAAAAAAAAACTCTCCAAGTTGAGATTTTGGCCAGTTAATCACTACAACATGAAAATTGACCTCTGATTTGCAAGGCTTCATCCGAGGACAATGGAACTGGCTAATATCCCTTCTGAATGACTCAGACACCCAGGAAAGGGGACTTTAAAGGAATATTAAAATCCAAAAAATATCCCGCGGGAGCATACTCCGAAGCCCCCCAAAGCTTTCACCCTCAGCTTTTGTACAGGAAATCAGTCAGGATTTATCCTAGATCTGCGCCTGTAAACGCTACTCTATTGTTTCTCCTGTGTTGACTTTTTTAGTCGTGCGCACACAATAGTAGGTGTGACCTTCACACAGAAGAGGAAAAACGAAGCTGGTGAAGAGACGGCAAAAACATCATTAATCAACCTGGTGGATTTGGCTGGAAGGTGTGTGATTTTTCTTTCAATGAAATTCTAAAAGCTTTTCATTGTTGATGCAGATTGTGTACCAATTCTGCTTTTAGTACACATAAAAACTGTAAATCATGCGCAGCCCATTAAGATTGCAGGGTCTTAAGTGCTATACATGTATCTTTTAAAAAGAGACCCTTTGTGGCCATCTCCCTAAAGTGACCACAAGGGTTATTGCTTTCTGTGCTGTCACTAACAGAATACGCAACTAAGTGAGTATAACAAACTTTAGAATCCTTCATAGTAGAGTGTGGACGAATCATATCTGTTTTTGCTCCTTGATAAGTGTCTGAGAATTGACTGAGGAAAACTTTAAAAGTCATACAGAACATTTACCTTTTCACCGGTAATAAAATAATGCAAATTGCTGTACCAGATGTTGGTATAATAAATAATAGTTTGGTTTTGGTTTTGAACAGTGAACGTGCAGATTCTACTGGGGCCACAGGAGACAGGCTTAAGGAAGGAGCAGCCATTAACCAGTCATTATCCAGTCTGGGAAATGTCATTGCTGGTATTAATGTTATTTAACAAGTTTGCTGAACTTTTATATTTTCTTATTGTACTTGATCACTGTGCCTTTCTTAGTTGATTTTTATCTTTCTAAAACACATCCTTGTTGTTTGCCTTGCAACATTTTAACATCCACAACTCTTTTATTGAATTGTAGCTCTTGTAGACAAAGCAAATGGGAAGAATGTCAGAGGTAGGTTACAATGTCATCATAATCATTATTATCAGTCCTCTTAGCACACAATGGACATAGGGCGTAGGTTGTCACTTGAACCATTCTGAGACAACACTAATTTAAAATCGCTTGTTTTTAGTTCCCTTTAGAGACTCAGTTTTGACAAAACTTCTGAAGAATGCTCTTGGAGGAAACAGCAAGACTATGATGGTGAGAATGACGTACATTGGTGAAGAAAGAAAATAAGCCATTTTAGATTTTTTTTTGCCCAATACACCCTACATCGTTTACATCTGGACCAGCCACTGTCACTTCTCACTGTAACCTTTTCCTCATATGAGATGGCCCATCAGGAGTTACGATTATGCCATCTGTTATAACGTAGCCTGCACCACAAAGAAAAGTAAACTCTCGTTAAGTCCGTCTGCGAAACAGCGCCGAAATCCTTGTTCTGGGACCCCATCTGTGTACCAGGATTTGAGTACGCTGCATGTTTGGCCTGTTAAAAAAGCCATTGTCGATTTGTCAATCAAGATGAAAGGAAATCCGAAACGCTCTTCCGGTAATTCGTCGAGTCCGTTGGCTCCAGAACAAGGATATCGGTGCTGCTTCGCGGTTAGTTTTCGTCTGCGACCCAGGTTATCATACGCAGAACAGAAATGTTTTCTGCCCAATATGTGATCTGTTACTAGCTTAATATCAAGTGATCAGTTAGCTATAGTGTCTCGACTTTTCCCTTGTCATGCAGTGAGAGGACGCTGTAAACAAGAGGTTATCACCTGATATACATTGTGTTTAATGACTGTCCTTACTTAGATTGCTGCCATCAGCCCAGCAGACATCAACTATGATGAAACCCTGTCAACATTAAGATATGGTAAGTTTTTTTGCTGCCTGTCGTAGTAGATTTCTTGGAACGTTTTGTCAAGTTCACACATAATCAGTTTGAACATTTTGACATAAAACATGATGCACAATCTTTCAATTTATAGCTGACCGCGCAAAACAGATCAAGACGACAGCTAAAGTGAACGAGGATCCAACAGAAAAACTGATCAGAGAGTTGAAAGAGGAAAATGAGAAACTTATGGAAATGTTGAAGAAAGCGCAGTCCGGGGAGGCGGTGAAATTATCGGCAGATGATGATGACGATGACGAAGAAGAAAGCCAGAAAGAGGGAATGAGCGAAGAAGGCAAGTCCACAACATATTATTTTGGGCGAATTTGTTTACTTAACATTGTCCATCGCTGCTCTCTTAGGCCCCCCTCTTTTTTTTCTCCGTTTATCGCCGTTCGACCGGAAAAAGTAACGACATAGTTCAACCATTTTTCACTTGAAATAATTCTCTTAAGCTGAGAAATGAGCATAGTAACAGCGTAGGGAAAAACAGGAACAGAAACATGAACATTTTTTACAGTATATTATGCATTTTGTTAATCGAAATATGTTAATGCTAACTTTTAACGTCATCCTGGGGTACCAGGGCCTTCTATTGCGAGACGACTTGTTTTTTTTTTGTTTTTTTTTTTCAATCCGACCGACCGATCCAATATCAGGAAACGCATTCGACGCTAACCAAAACAAAAGGGGGGGGGGGGGGGGGGGAGATGGCCTTATGCGAACAGCGTATTAATAAATTTACCTGAGGATTCTGCTCATTGATCTGTTTGCTGTTTGCCATTTTCAGAATTGGCGGAGCTCAGGAAACAAATTGAAGAGGAAATCAAAGCTTCAGTAAGCCATTCATTACCTGCGAACAACAAATGATCAGTAAGTTATCTATTTAAGGCCGAGACTGACCCTTGATTTTTTTCACTTAAAGATGGCTCAGACAGAACGTGCAACTGAAGACATGAGCAAAAACTGGGACGATCGAGTTGCAGAGTCCAATCAGGACGCTAAGGTATAACTCGCCCCTAATTTCCATCTGCACGACGCGTAAATGTTCCCTTTTAATGGGGTGATAAGACATTGAAAACTTAACATAAACAGGTGACAAAGTGTTTCATCACATTGCAAACACCAAGTTGAAAATAAGACGCACACCAGAGTAGCTTTGAACGACTTCGACGGTGGTCACACATTCATTGACTTTGTAGGATTTCGTTTACAGGCTCAGAAGTTTGAGTCATCTTGTACAGTATAATAAAAAGTAGAAATAGAACGTACTACCCAACAGCTTAGAGTGAGATGCTGTACTTCCTGTGAATGACTCTCTCTTCAACCAGTCCAGTTCATATCATGAGTATTGTTTGTCTTATCTGAAGGACAATGAGGCTGAGAAAAAAGAGCGCCAAACGACCCCTCATTTATGGAATTTGAACCCAGATCCTCAGCTGACAGGAATGATTGTGCAAATGATAAAACCTGGTAAGTATAGTTATCTCGTTGTATCAACCAAACAACTTGACATTTCGAGACAGCTTGAAACTGAAAGCTGTATTAGGCTGTATTATTTGTAAATGGAATTAAAACTTGGATTTTGCGCTTGGGTACGCTCTCCTTTTAGCCTGCTTGGCAATGATAGGAAGAGCCAGACTGATTTTCAGCTTGGCTTGAAGCGTTTTCTCGACTTATATACAAACTTAAGAAATGAATAAAATAGTTAATCCCCTAATAAACGTGTACAAAACGTCTATCATTACCATCTACCATTACCAAATTTTGATGCGCGAAAATATATGTACTGTCGTGGCAAATGTAACGCTTTAGTTTCCTGCTGCCACTATCTTAGAGAAATTAAAAATGTTGCATGTTGTCCTGATATCATTACCTTCCGTCTACTTTCCAATTTAGGAGTTGTGAAAGTTGGTAACAAAAAAGCTGATCCGCCAGTAGATATTGCTCTCGTTGGATTGAAGTAAGTTGTTGGAAAAGAACTGTAAATTAAATTCTTGCCATAACATTAATAGTAGACCCAACAGCACCAGAGAATCGTACGTGCTCTCCATGTACCAGTGTTCAAAAGACGTACTGTTTAGAGGTGGATGTGCGTACGTTTTTTTTACCAATGTCATTGACTGGATCATTTCATATTTGGTTTAGTATTCAGAAGGAACACTGCGAAATCAAGAATGAGGATTCTAAGAAGATCACCATCAAAGCCATTGGTGACGCCAGAGTTCTTGTGAACGGCGAACCAGTTGATGATGACGAAGAGGAAGAACTACATCATCTTGACAGGTATTTCTTAGGTGGTGGTGGTTGTCATACAATATTTTACATGGTTTTCTAAGTAAGGGGAGGGCACAACATCGTTGTTGATGAGGTCCAACACTCTCATTCACGTCAACGTAAGCCTGAGTACATGAACATAAAAGAGGTACCTGCATCAGGAAGTGAGCGCAAAGAAGTGACACAAAGCAGCCCACAGGGTCACCCACAGGTGGAACGTTAATCCCTAGGAACTGATTGAAAACTCATCATAAGGGTCTACGGCCCTTGTATTTTTTTTTTTTATGAACAGCACCTTAAGGCCGATACATACGAGGGATTTTACTCCTGGAGCATGCTCCAGGGGCACACTCCGGGAGCAAAGCTCCTTCATGTGTACCAACGATTTCATGGGTATACGTCATCCTTGGGAGCAGAATTTCCATCCCGCAAAATGCTCCACGATATTTAACCGGTTAAATATTTGGGAGCAAGCTCCCGGGGCAAATTGAGCGAACATGAAAACGCTCCCTCGTGTACTGACACGTGCAAAATGAGCCTGGAGCATCCTCCGGGAGCAAAACCCCTCGTGTGTATCGGCCTTTAGATTCCGTTACGTCTCCTTCCAATAGACGAAGAGGGTAAAGGAGGCAAAGGTTACAGAATGTTCTCACTACCTTGGTCATTAGGGAGTTGATGGGAGGCTAGCACTTGAACCCGCGACCTCTCACAAGGCTTGAGACGGCCACTCAGCCATTAACTTAGCTAACCCGACTGAGGAAAAAGATGTGCAAACCGTGATCACTATTTCTAGCATATCTTGTCTCTGTTTCTCAATAGTTGTTATGTTTTCCTTGTCAGGGTGATGTTTGGAACAAGCCATTTGTATGTTTTTCACCATCCAGCTGAAGTGGAATCTTCGTCTGTAAAACAGGCGGATATTACGTACGAAATGGCTCAGGAAGAAATCGCCAAAAATGCCGGACTTGATGTGGATGATCAGGAAGAATCCAAAGGTGATTCAACCTTTTTTCTCTACTTAGAACTTTATAGGTGACAAAGAAGCTGTCCTTGTTGCCTGGAGGGAAAATAAGTGTTGGTTTGTGGTTTAAAGGTTTTTATTATTATTCCGCTATAGAAGCAATGTTGCTACGAGAGGACCTGGCTGACTTGATGCCTATGGTGAATGAAGCGAATGCTATTAGTCAAGAGTTGGATAAGAAGGTAAATTAACAAAGCTACATTATCAATAAAGGGTTTACGGTCATCTCGCTACCAGAACATCTCGCCGCCAACCAACAGGCTACCAACTGTGTAGCCTGCTTAGATTGGAAGATTGGGAGCAGGTCAAGTACCACGGGAATAACAATCCAGGGGTTATCGTCTGAGATCTCTTCTAATTACCTAGGTGGGTAGACTGTGTCTTGGTGGCGAGTCTACTTCTTGGTGGCAATTCCGGATATCTCATGAACAGATTAAGTGGACTGTTGTCGAGTTGGTTTTTGTAAGTGCTTGTCTCGTACCAACGTCTGCCACATGTAGGGTGCTCTTGTACATGGGTGTTATTCGTTGAGGTCCTTACAGTTTTTAATGATCCTGATTAATTTTTGCTACTTTGCAGGCTTCGTTTGAAGTTGTAGTTGTTTCTGCTAAAGCTCGCGGACTCCCAGATGGAAGACCAGAGGTAAGTATCGAGGAAATGATTTTGAGAGCCACATTTTCAGATCTGCGTTTCTTAATGTGTTGTATTTGTGTTTTTCCTTCATTGTACTTCATAATATTACAGAAACGTGCGAAAAGAAAGGAGGAAAAAATTGAACCACAACATTTACAGATTATGTTATTCGAACGTCATTGCACAGCAGATTATGCGACGAAATGGTACCCTTTTTTGCCTGCTTTCCTCAATCCCTCAATCCCTTTAATCCCGAGGGTTGTTTTCGGCATCCCGCATCCCGTGCGTACTTTAAATCCCTATTTTGCTTTAAAATCACGAATCCTGGCCTTCAAATAAGGGAATCCCGGATCCCTAAAAACATTTGGGCGACCCTCTTCGTTGAGTGGTATCTGTCAGTATTATGCAAGTATTGCTTCAGCGTCTTTCTATATTTATTCAGCCTTACGTGGTTATGAAGGACTTGCAAAGCGGTACAGAATACCTGTGGTCTCGGACCAAATTCATCAACCGCAAGTTTGTCATGCAAGATATGTTTGAGAATTATGAGGATGGCGATGATTGGCAGCTTCCGGATGAGAAGGATCCCTTCACTGAGAGTGCGGATGCCGAGAGCCTTATAGGCTGTGTGGAAGTCTCCATGCAAAGTCTTGGATATGTGGTGAGTTGAAGTTTGCAAAAAGGATAGCCTGACGCTACCACTGGTTTCCCCGCCACATGACGGCTTCTGATTGGTCGTGCCGCGTGGGAAATTTGATTCAGCCAATCAGAAACACAACCCAGACCTGGCTAGTGACGCGTCATCAGTATGGAATTTCTGCGCTCGTTTCTCAGACGTCATTTGGCGGCGAAACCAGTGGTAGCGTCGCCAAATGCTGTCTATTTATCAGGCTTCAAAAAGGATAAGCTATTATTATTTGATACAGTTCTCTCCAGTTAAGGGCAGCTTTTTACATACGACACAAACATAAGCACAAGGAAAAGACGTAGAAGCATATAGGTTCGCTTACCTTAATGAATTTGTTTACTCGGTTGTCTTAATTCCCTGTGTAACTTTTCTTTCAGCTGGACATGAGAGAGCAGCTTAGTATCACGGACTACAAAGGGAGAGAAGTTGGCTACTTAAATGTAAGGAGACATTAGATTACGCCCATATATGTTTTAAGCGCAATATAAGTATTACTATCTTGCTCTTCTTATGGTCTGTCGTTGTAGGTGGAAGTGGTACCGTTAAACGATAAAGGAAACGAAATCACAGAAGAGGACGATATATTCATTGACGACCCCCAACAACTGGTGAGCAATTCATCACGTTCAACTCGTGGCTTTATCACTCACTTTCACCCTAGAGATTTTAGAAAAACATTTCCTAAGCGTCCAAAGTACCACATACAAGGTGTTTTGGCATTATAAAGTTAATACCTCTCGCATCTCTACTTTTTTGTAGGAAGGAAAGAAACTGGATTTTGTGGTACGTGTGCAGAGTGCAAGAGGAATACCCAAACGATACACGGTAGGCAGTAGTGAAACTAGGAGGGAGGGGGCATCATTATACGTTTGTGGGAAACTGCCAACCTACCCCTCCCCTAAGCCAACATTAACACTTCTCACTCAAGGGCAAAATGTTGGCTTAGGGGAGGGGTAGGTGGGCTGTTTCCTAGAAACGTATAATGGTCCCTTTTTTCTTTTGCCTAAATGGGTATGTGCCGCTGAACAGGATATGCTTTTCAGGGTCTTGAGTCTTCAATGGAGTATACAATTTCACTATGTAAAGTCTTGAACATGGTGCCTTTTTGGATCAGACACCTCTAAAGAAGTGTGAAGATTGGCGATGAGCCGTCTACATGTATTTTGTGGTACAAACAATTTGTTCCAAACAATCGAATTCCATGAAGTTGGTTCATTGAAAAATTGGGTCATGTAGCAGTTGCACGGACGAGAAGTCACCAATGGTGCGTTTCCCTGACCCCAAACAATACTAAAACAATGGGAAGAATGACATGTCATTGTTTCCAGCGACCAATTAGGAGAGACCTTACAAGCAGCTTATACTACTACTTTTGTCTTAAACAGGGTCAGAGTTTGAAGGTCTTGGCGGCTCAACAGTCCAAAGGTGATGTTACAGGAGACGACTCGCAACGAAGACTTTTAGCTCAGCACATCATTCAACATTGTTGCGACATTGTTTGGAATGGTGGCAACATTGTTCCAACATTGCTACGCTGTGTTGCGCAAAATATCGTCGTTGCGTATCGTCCCGTGTAACATCACCGTAACTCTGTTTGCTAACGTTGTCTGTGCACTTTACAACTGAATGTATTATGTTTTGTTGTTACAGGATGTATACTGCAAGTATTCCATGTACCTTGAAGATGACATTAAGACCAAAGTGATATCAGGAACGAGGAATCCTGAATTCAACTACGAGAGACGGTTTACCTTTGAGCAATGCACACCCAAGGTAATGAATCTGTACCCGGATAGCAACGATAGGAGCCTTGAGGAGACTAAAGTCACAATTTGTAGTCTGCAAATCCCAAACTGTATTAATCTGTTAGTAGCTGTCGGTAACTTCGGAAAACGTTTGGAACAGTTGTTCTGTAGACCTTACTCATTATCTCATTAAAGCCTCTGTCAAACAGCTTCAAAAGGCACAACATTTGCTCTCGTTCCCAGTCGTCCTCGGCGATCTCGGATGTGACGTCATCTGTCAAGCTTGTCGGGAAAATTCGCCGAGGACGCCTCGCTCTATCGCGCTCGGTTTCAAGCCTCCTCTGGTCACTCGGATAGCGCGAACTGGCCTGGGTATAAGGCTGAACCCCATCATAGCAATGTTGCAAGACGCCGAGAAGACTTTCTTTTGTTCTTGAAATGGAGAAACTGACCCACTCTAACTGCTTTTCATGACATTGGACAAAGGAAGGCAACACTTCTTCCTCGACTTTCTCTTCTCAAATACCGTAAATAACCTAAGAATTGCCCGGGGCGTCTATTTAATTCTAGGGATCCAAGCGGGGGCGTTTATTTAATAGAGAGAAGCGGTTATTCTCATAACTGTAACAAGTTAAACAAAACTAATATACTTTCGGCGAAATCATCAGAAGAGCTTAAAAATTGCGGAATATCCACTCCATCAATTGACACGTCTAAAACGTCTAGATATCCAGATCTCTCTTTCAAATGCCAACGTCGATATCCAAATCCTCGCTCAGGTTTATTGTGTTGCCATCGTTATTGAACAAGATGAAATACGCAGAGCCTTGTTAATCAAGCAAGAAACTGAATGAATTGAATGATTTTGCTCCTTTTTGCTAACTGCTAGTATTTTGGAGTAATTCTCAACAGGGGGGGGGGGGGGGGGGGGGCATCTATTAGACTGGGGGCGTTTATTAGATAGGGGTGTCCAATACAACTTAAAAAGCGTAGAGGGGGCGTTTATTAGATAAGAGGCGTTTATTAGGTCATTTACAGAAAGCAATACCACTTAACATTGCTGCCATCTTGATTTTCGGTAATGCCAGGTGTTCGCGCATGGAACAATTAGGCACTTTTTGCTAGTGAACTGTCAATCAACTTTTAAGCACTCGCGCATTGGCAGGTTACCTAATTTTCTTTTCTTTCTTATTTGTTTATGGTCAAAAATATTTGGTCAACAATTGTACTCAGTGGCGGATCCAGGGGGCCGCCCCGCCCCCCCCCCCCCCCCCCCCCCCCATAGACCAAAATGAGGCCCGAAATCTGAAGATCTGAAGGTCTGGATCCGCCACTGGTACTTATGTTGAAACAATGTTGCAAGTGTTTGACTGGGGTTTAAGACGATTTGTAGATTACAAATTAAAAAGTTACACCATTCATTTTTCATTGTTTGTGTTGTTTTTCCTCTGATTTGTTTTATGACAGTTTATCAAGTTCCTGATGGAAAAATCAGTCATGGTTCAGCTGTGGGGGAAACAAGTTGTGGAGAAGAAACCGGTCAACAAGGCAGCTAAAAAGGGAAAAGATACCAAGGCCATAATGAGGAAGGAAACGGTTAAACAAAAGGTAAGAAAGAGTAATAGGCATGAATGGTGATTACAGTACTGTCCGGTACTCTTCAAACCGAAAAGATGACGTATAGATTTAGTAAAGGTCAAAAGCGAAACTCTCGAGGGATCTTGTAAGAAACATCTTTCTGAAGTAATTCAACGTAAGCCAGAAGCAAACTGAATTCCTCCTGAAAATAAAATCAACCTGAGCCTGCGGCGAACTTAAAAAAACATTCACCTCAATGTTTTAAATGCCTGAGCCCGCGACACAGTCTTGGGCATTGGTCAGCGGGTACCCTATTTTGACACCTGTCAATTGACCATAACATGGATGTCCAATATCAAGTTAATCAAACACAGATTGTATATGAGAGAGAATAGTTAACATCGTGGGCAAATCACAAAAATTGTCAAGGGTTTCAGTTTCTAAAAATGGATTTTTCGGGAACTAATGAAAGACATTTCACAAAACGCAAGTTTTCTAAATCTATAAAACTGAAATCTGGAGGACCCAACCTCTCTAATTTAAAGGAAAATATACTTTTTAACTCCTACTCGTCATAACTACTATGACAAATCACACTTGCTTTGTATAAATCTACTTGCAATACTTCGAAGATCTTTGCATAATATTTAAAACTAACACACTGAAGGCGATTTCCATTTGACAGAACTAACCGGCCAGGACATTCCCGCCGTAATGAGAATTTTACTTTTAATCAACGCTATCCAGCTAGATCAGTCAAATCTTAACTAATATGCACGAAAGAAATCGTTTTTGATGAAAAACTCTTGGAAAAAGCCTATTTCATTTTCAAAATGACCGGTTCACCCATGGTCTGGCCGACCAGTTCTGACTTTTGGATTTTGGATAGCGCCCTGAGACTTGGACTCCTTGGGGCGATGGTCCTCTTTCTTGTTCCCATTCCTATCAGCCCTGGCGCGCGCCTTCATCCTTAAGACAAAAAAACTTAACAGGCAAGGGTTTTGGTAAATTAAACGACCTTCCATTTTAGGTTTCACTGAATCCACAAATGGTGAAGGGCATAGCGGAGATGACCACCCTTAGAAAGCAAAACAAGCGACTTCAGGATAAAATGGCACAGCTTCGCCAGATGTGCGATAAACACCAGTCAGAAGGTCAAACAACTTTAGCGGTACGTACAATCACAGCTGTTTAAACAGATGCAAAAAAACGCAGTGAAATAGGGCTTTAATAGTCCATTTTCGATATGTTGAAATTAGAGTTGAACCTCTCCACAACGGACTTCTTAGGGACGGAAGAAAGTGGCCGTTGTAGGAGTAGACTACGAGTAGTCCCCCATTTTCCCTCAGGGATAGTAGAGCGAGCGAAACGCGAGCGCGCGAGAAAAGGCCACACGCGGTGGGGAGAGAAAAATGAGGTGGGCGTTGTAGAGAGGTTTAAACAAGAGTCAATGTATGGACTGTCCGGCGAGACAAAATAAAGTGGCCATTGTGGAGATGCGTCCGTAAGTGGAGGTTCGACTGTACTTGGCTCCGAGGGAATAAAACAAAAGAAATGTATTCCCACAAGCCTCGGAGACAAGTATGAATTTTATGTATCGAAGTTGGTCTTACTATTAATTTTTTTGACACCGTTAGACAGTCTTAAGCCTCTGAATTAATTCCGCTCAAAGTCAAGGTTCTGTTTTCTTCCTTTTCGTTTTCAGATAACTAACGTACGAGCCATCATCGGGGATACGAATGCAAACACTCAGCCTGCTCCAAACCAGCCTTCGAATACAGCGGCCAATGCTCAAAGAACCCAAAGGAAAGAGAATACAACGGAGAGCAGCGCATGCGCAATTTTGTAACTTAAGAAAATCGCCCTCGTAAAGCACAAACTGACGCAACAGACGGTACAGTTAATAAAATGCTGGTCGTTTTACCAGCTTTTCACTCATACGTACAAAAAAATTCAAGCGTTAATCTCGTAAGAGTGGCCAGAATCGAGAAGTGAACTGGAGTCGAAATGCGTCCCGCGATTGTTTCTGGGATCGTTACTGGCGACGCGCCGGCCAGCTATTGGACAATTTTTTCCTTTTTTCTAGTAACAGTCCCAGAAGTCCTTGCGAAAGTTAACTTGGCTAAGTTTCCTTTACGTTTCTAAAGTGGCGAATAACAAGAATCGAAATCTCGTTAATAAACAGTTAATAATAGATGGTTTTCTCAGTAACGTCATCAAATTGTTACGTAAAGTCAAAATAGCGAGCTTTTACGAATTCTTATTAACACTAGGTTAAAGATAAACACAAAAAAATCTTTGTACAAGTTTCCAGTCCGGTAGCATGTTTGATTTCGAAAATACAGCAATTTGAACTTCCGAGTTTCACAGTGCGTTGGGAAAAAGTCTCTCGTCTTGATTTTCAGCAGTATAACCATTTCAAGTATTAGAAGATATGTTTATGAACACGTATGCTAGTTCTCGAGTGAAAAGAAATAGTTTTTGTAGAAAAAGTGAACTCCAGATGTTTTTGTTGATTTCCGGTGGCCATATTGGTGCACCTAAACGGTACACCAATATGGCGTCTCCATACAAAGCTCTACAGAGGTGCGTGAAAATTTCGGCAAATAACTAAGCAACTGTGGGCCACAAAGACTTGATACTTGGACAAATTCTTTATACATTAGTCTTTTATAACACTTCATTTTCTTGGCTTCCTCCACTGGACGGTTTCCAATTTTTTTATTTGTTGCGTGACAGTGAAAACGATCTATTGGTTCCGCAGACTTGTGAGTCACCACAATGAAAGGCTACTCTGCAAGGTTTGACTGACGGGTTTCTTAAAAAGGCAACCACCTTTCTTTTATTGGCTATTTTGAGTTTGCGCAAGCCGGTGTTGTGTTGAACTGAACTGTGGAACTGTTTTGGAGGATGAATTTAAAGTAGTACTCGTTTCAGCCGGAAACGAGAAATTTAGATTTCTGGGAAACTGCCCACCTACCCCTCCCCTAAGCGAGAATTAAGTGTAAATGTTAGCTTAGGGGAGGGGTAGGTGGGCAGTTTCCCAGAGGCAAAGTTGACTTTTGGATTTGTTACTGGGGACGCGCCGGTCAGCTATTGGCCAATCTTTTTTGCCTGTCCCCATTAACAGTCCAGTTTTTGTTTGGTAGATTAGTTACTGCCGATGACAAGGCAAGGACAAGATAGATAGAAGTGATTGAACAGCGCCAACGGTGCGCTTTTTGGTGAACACCATAGTTTGTTTCTGTTGAACTGTTTAAGTTCCAAAATACCCTAAGACAAGGAAAGTCCTAAAACTTTGTGACCGAAAAAGTGACAGCTAAACCTAAGGTCTTGGAAAATTTAAAAAGGTCGTGGAAAAAGCCATGCAAAGTCATGGAATTTGAAGGGCTCAAAAGAGTACGAACCCTGACAGTGCCTAGTCTCCTTCGCAGCCGTTATTAGTGGGGAGGAGCGTTGCGTGACGACCCTAATAACGGCTGCGAAGGAGACTAGTGCCATACTCATTGCGAAAGTTAACTCGGCCCAGTTTCCTTCTCGTTTCTAAAGTCGCGAATAAGAGTTAAAACAGTCCCATAATGCAACTCGACAAAAACCCGACCCAGTCTCCACTCTCCTGTCACCGAGAATAGGCCCTTTGCAGCCAGCCATTCACGTGGTACAAAACCGCCGTGCTGCAGAGCAAAAGTCGCACTGGGACAAGACAAACAAAAGACATACATGATTTTAAATGGTAATTTTCTTTGTTTGTCTTGTCCCAGTGCGACTTTTTCTCTCCAGCACGGCGGTTTTGTACCACGTGAATGGCTAGCTGCAAAGGGCCTATTGATGTCTTTTGAAGAGGCAAAATAAATCCAAGTTTATTTCATCGAACAGCGATTGTTGCTTGGTCTTGAAATGAAATGTTGCGGTCTTCCTTCGGGCGTCTTTCCAAGGACGGTACGAAGCAACTACTAATTTTACAGGGAAAATTATTGTACATAGAATTACACAGTGCGCTAGGTGCGTTTTACATTACAATAGATAACATAATAGGTAGTAGTTTCAATTTGTAGAAATTTTGTGGGTAGATTACGACGGTGTGAAACATATTAATAAAAGGTGTTTATTTAACAAATTTATTTCACTTTTTTGCGTGTCATTTATTCACCCGAGCAAAGCGAAACAGTGCAGAGTGAAGTTTCTTTACCAGGCAAGTAAGGCTATAAAGCCCGGTCTCCGAAGCGTTAACCAAGCCTGGGCTCTGAGGCATTGGCCAGAAAACATCTACGCCACCAATTCTGAGGCTAAGCGAGTCGTCCTCATTCCTTTAGACTCAAAGCCCTTCGCAATAATAGAAGTCCCAAGACAAGGTGCGCTTTGGTATGTTCCGCTCACATTTTTGCCCTTTGCATTCGGTTTTGAGCGCCTCCGTTTGTAGGCAAGACCAATGGAGAAACGCTATTGTCATGTTGCAGTTCCTGTGTTTTTAGCCATGACTTTAGTGTAAACCAACATGGACTGGGACTACAGACTACAGAGAACCGCACTACTATCAAATTAGGCCTTTTTCTTTTTCTAACACCCCTCGATTTTAAAACAAGGCCAACTGCAAAACGTTTTGGGCAAAACTGATATTTAAGGCTATGTTCAGTCTATACCGGTTAGCCTTTCGTGACCCACGAAAAGCTATCCGTTATAGTATGAATAGCTATTGGATGTGTGCCTCTGCACTTAAGGGAAAGGCGCGGTGCAGCTTCGCTCTTCGTTACAGAAATCCTATGCGGCATGATTGGTTAATGGTTGCCTTGAATAACATCGACCAATCAAACCCAAAAAATCCCAGAAATCACTTCAACTTAGCTTGGGCCCATTCTCCCTAGTGTTTCTGCAACCTCGTTCCCAGGTTCTCTCTCGCTCTGTAGGGACGGGTAGGAGAGAACCCTGGGAACGAGGCTGGTGTTTCTGAGGTGGGAATCCCAAAGTCTCGAATTTCTTTCATCAAAATTTCGCGCATTAACGAAAAAACTGCGACAGCCATTTCCTGGGCACCAGAAACACAGTCATAATGCAATATAATATAATTTATTTCGATCAATAATACAAGATGTAATGGCGGATTTTCGCCAGGATAAAACTCGGTCAAAAATATCACTTAGAAAATAGTATTAATCGAATGTATCACAACTGTACCCAGTGTATGACCATGCTGTAAAAATTTAATTTAATTTGCTGACTGGTAAGCAATAAGCTGCCATCAATTTAAGCACGAGGCTTCTTCGAGAGAAGATCTCCCGGGAATTTTTATGTTGAGCTGGTGTAAAGTTATTAATAAAGTTATTAATAAAGTATTTAAGGCTCCCATTACTTAATGAAGACCAACAGTGAGTATATATGGCACTAACCGCGAAGTTTGTACAAGGCGCTTAATGTTTTTATGAAGTAAAAACTGGCACAAATAGATTCGCAAAAAGAGTCTTTAGAAATATCTGTCGATTTCAAAAGAGTAAGAGATAAACCTTTGTCAGACAAAATTGGCGTGCTAAGGTTAGTTACTTGGACTAATTCTTTTACGGTTGGTGAAGCACACGCATAAAACTAACCTTTACAAGATATTCTGACGAACCAAAAGAGCGTCTACGTAAGAGACTGGCAACAAAAGTATCACGACAATCGCAGAAAACACTTGACAAGCAATAAGTTTGACATGATAAAAATTGGCGATAAACGTCGTGAAAGTATCGAAGAATTGCACTTGCAGCGAAGACACTTCGGGTGGCTACCGTTTGGGGATGTGAACTAAAATTTCATAACAACCTAACCTACATTTGTGATAGTTATAATTCGTCTCTCTTGGCGTCTGGTGCGCTCCCTGGTTGACCGTTTGGGGATGTGAACTAAAATTTCATAACAACCTAACCTACATTTGTGATAGTTATAATTCGTCTCTCTTGGCGTCTGGTGCGCTCCCTGGTTGATCAGGGGGGAGGGGGTGAGGAGGTGACGTCATAAAGGACACAAAATCCTGTTCTGTTCTGTCGCCATCGTACTCCACCACAAAGGCACCAAACTTGTAATACTTGATGGTCGGGTAGCCATTTACGCCTTGTTTGTCGCATAAATCTGTGCAGTAAAATAATTAAAGATATTATCTTAAACGTAAATTAGAAAATGTCTCCACCGGCACAGAACAATACAGTCGAACCTTAGTTCCATAAGCGACCACCCCAAATGCGAAGTTTCAGTGGACACGTAGAAGAATCGAACTACAGGAGGTCTTTTACGAGTAGAGGTCCCGAAGGAAGGAGAATTTACTCCATGAAATTTTTAAGTTACGATGCGTCACGTTATCGCCTACAAAAGGTCATCCCTTGAAGCCCCAGCATCCACATACAATTTCTCCAAACTGATCTCCATACATTTATTTAAAGAATTAGTTGAGAGAATTTGATAACAGATCAAGGTAGTTTCTCCTGCAGTGGGTGATCATTATATTAATTCACATAACTTATCTCTGGACAGTGTATGGATGTTGTTAGGAGAAAACTGATCTTGGACACTATTGGGACTAAAAGGGTTAAAGAACAATGGAAAATGTTTCAACTATGGGGGGGGGGGGGGGGGGAGGGTGTGTGCCGCCCGGTTCTCCAAATCCTGACCCTATTTCAGACCAAAAAATTGTCATTTTCCACACCCGTTTTCAGCCCTGGGCCCGGTTGTTCGAAGGCCGATTAGCGCCTAACCCGGGGTTAAATTTAACCCGTGCTTCTTTTTCTTGTGTTCAAAAGCATTTCCTCGGATAATTTTCTCTGTTATTTTGAAAGCTTCCAATCATCAACTTGTAGACAAAAAGAATTAAGACTGAACCGCTTTTTAAGCTTTCAAATCTGAATTCAAATCTCCCACTAACACTCGGATATCTTGACCCAGTTTTGAACAACTCGGCCCTGGTGCCCGTCTCTCGAAAGTCCCGGTAATTAACGGGCCCGGTAAGCTGTCTCCGTTTTCATTAAAGATAGAGGTTTCAATATTTTTGCATCTAACATGATAAAACTATCAGTTAATGAAACAAAATGGAGTAGTTTGCTAGCCAGGACCTGCGCTCTTATTCTTTATATTTCGATTTGAATATTTGATTTCGGGCCCGAAAAGTTACCGGGACTTTCGAGAAACGGGCCCCTGGCCTCTAAAATCCATACCCGTTTTCAGACCTGGCGTAGGCAGAAATCATGTTATCATTACTAAGATTGGAACGCCAACAAAAAGACTTCTTAAAATTCACCTCGAATTCGCATATCACTCTTTCTTTCTTATTCATTTGGAATTGAAACGACAAATATGTTCATGCACCCCCGTATTCCCTCGAGTACCTTACCCGAATTAGGTATAACAACACTGCAACTTGGGCTATGACGACTTAAAATGCATATTACTCTTTCTTTCTTAATCATTTGGAATTGAAACGACAAATACGTTCGTGCACCCCCGTATTCCCTCGAGTACCTTGCCCGAATTCAGACCAAAAGAGGCAAAGTCTATGCCCGTTTTCAGACCAAAACGGCGTAAAAACCATACCCTTTGGGGCGGCACACAGCTTAAGGACCTACAAGGCTAATATAATGGAATACCACGTCCCCCGGGACTAACTCCCCCAAAAGTGGTCGCGGTCGCTTTCCAGAGGTGGTCGTTTACGAGGTTCCAGCTGTAGTAATTTGACTTGGAAAACTTTAGTCTTTTGGATAGGAGGTTACTTATGGGAGGCTGTCTGTTACTAGAGGTATGATCGCACATTAAGGTTCAACGGTGTTGAAACACCGGAAAATTCCGAAAATAAGGCACTCCATGTATAAGCCCCCCGAAACTCGTAATGCAAAAAACCCTCCCTTAAATCACCCCTCCAAATATAAGTCCCCCCGGGGCTTGTACTTGAAAATTGCCTCAAATACAAAGTAAAACAAAGCAAAAACGGTAAAATTCCTTCCAACTATAAGCTTAGCCCACTCGATTTTGAAACGCAAATTTCCCTCCAAAGATAAGTTCCTCCAAAAATAAGCACCTCAAAAAGGGCCTTTGAAAAATAAGCCCCGGGGTTTATTTTCGGAATCTTACCGTAAGTAGAAAGTTCTTGAATTATTTTGCATTTGAATTTAATTACGTATTTACCAGTATCCTGTGTACAATCCACGGCGGTGAAAGCCTTGTTCGGTTCCGCAGTAAAAGCTTCAGAAGCTTTTAGAAATTTGGGTTTCGCGTTTTGACAATGGCCGCACCCTAAATGCAAAGAAAACAACATTTTCAGAGCGGCTGTTTAAGTAAATAACCAGAAAAGGTCACGAAGATATCACACGTACCAAGGCAAAACAAAGAACACACCACAGCCGTTGACAACAGCAGAGTTGACACGTCGCACCAGTTTTGATTTGGTCTTCGCTTCCACCAATGGGGCTTGCAGCAACGAAAGCAAACTGAGACATTTCTCTACGCACTGAGCCATTTCGCTACATACTGTGACATTATCAGAGCTCAGTTGCAGAGCGGTGTTCGATCGCATGGAATCGGAAAACGTTGCAGTCGTTTGAGTGGGTATGTTTTAAACAAGACACCTGTCGCATGAATCGTCATGCTCGGCAAGTCGTTGGGGATTAGTCACGCAATATGCCCCTCACAGGATAAGTCACGCAGGATACACCACACATAATATGTCACGCAAGAATAGTAAAAAAGAATGCGGAACACAATAAGACAGGTCACGCAAGGTATCTCCAACCATCACTAACCGAACAATAGTCGAAGGTATACCCATAATCGTACTCATAATACCAAAATTACATTCAGAATCAGAATCATAAACTTACTATTATTATGCCCATCAAAAAACATGCCAACTTTGACCTGAGTTTAGTTAAGTTGCATATGGTTTAAACTCTCAGTAAATGCGACCTTTGTACTCACACGGAGCAAAGAATAAAACTATCACGTGTTCTGTTTGGGACATTAATTGCAATCGGTTTAAAATCAGGGACTGGGATGCACTTGCATGGAGCGAACAACACGACTATCACGTGTCTAGTTTGGGACATGAATTGTAACTGAATTGTAGCCGGATTAAACTCAGCGACTGGGATCACTGTAAATACGACCTTTTTACTCACATGGAGCGAAGAACATGACTATCACGTGTTCTGTCTGGGACAGGAATGTGTCAAAGTTTGCTGCTGACAAGATTTTCAAGCCTTCTGGTTCTGTTAGTTCTTCTTTGCTTTCCTCTTTGGGTACTTCTTCGTCAGGGACTTCATTTTCACTCTCGCTAGGAGATTGCAGAGATTCAATTTGTAAAATTATGTAAAAGATGCCTTGAACAGAATGCAAATGCTGAGCAAGTCGGTTGAATACTAGATGACTTACGTTTTCATGAAGCTGACTATATCAAGCGTAGATCTATCGCCTTCATACTCTTTTACAAACTTGCCATTTCTATAAAAGAAAGGTCAAAATAGGGAAAATTAAATTAACTAAAGAATTCGCTCAATTGGACAATAAAAGCAATGAAAACAATGATAACAGTTACAGCGAAAATGATGATAACAAAGACTGAAAAGGATAAATACTGCTACTTACTTGAAGTATTTCACTGCACTCCCCATCAAGAAATGACAAGCAAACAAAAATGAATGGAAAACAAGAGGATTAGATAAACGAGGCAACCTCTTGATGTTTATTTATCTAACGAAAACATTTGATATTAATTTTTACCTGTTGGAAATCCTTGCACTTCGAACCGTTTACAAAGCCCTTTATATTTTGTGCAGTCAACTGCAACCAACGAAGTAGACGGCTACAATAGAAGAACAAATTTCTCGTTAACTCGATGGTGTAAGAGAGTATTGATACCCTGGAAAATTACAAACCACGATGAGTGCATGAAAATAGTGTTGGTCCTTCCCAAAAAGAAATGCTAAGGAAAACGAAGGACTGAAATTTTCGAGAAGAACCACAATCAAAAAGCGTCGAACTACCACTTACATTTTCTTCACTGAGAATCTCCGCAGCTTTGAAGTAGTTGGGCTTCATAGATTTACAGTAACCACACCCTGAAAAGAAGGGATAAGACGAGTCAGATGAAATGGAATGAACGGGAATGGATGACGAGGTTGAATTGTAAGTAGTGGGATGAAGAAGAGAAAAATGGAATTCAACGAACGAAAAGAGATAGGATAAGGTAGAAAAAAGAGAACAAAATTGACTTGACAGGAAAAGACAAGAGCAAGGAAATTGCTAAAAAGCTCTGGTTCTTACTTACAGGGAGCAAACATCATCACTAGCACTGACGAATGATCCGCCATAAACGAGTCCCAGGTCTTGTCCGTGAGGAACTGCACTTTACCAGGCTCCTCACTCCAATCGGGTGGCGGAGCAGGAGGGGCGGGCTTCTGGGGACTGGGAAAGGAAACTTACAGGTTAAAAATTTTCTATTCGCCATTTGAACATCTCCCATAATATATCTTGTTAGCTCCCGTAAATGTTGCATAAGAATTGTCTTCAATTTTTCTTGGGACGGCTGTAATACCCAGGAGAAATGAAAAACAAAGGATGTGCAATTTTTTTTGGTGGGGGTGGGGGGGGGGGGGGGGGTGCAAACAAGGTGTATTATGGGAGATGTGCAAATAGCGAATTTCCAATTTTATTTTTAAAAAAGTCCGAATGTTGACAAGCGAAGCAAGGTTAAGAATAGTCGGCAGTTTATGGAGTCATCGTTACGGTCGCTTAACTCTGGAACCGCTTAGCGAAGAGCTTCAGTGAGTCCAGTAGAGAGGTCACACGGTAAATTTAGAAGACAATCTCCAACTTTCAAAAAGAACTTTCCACGCGGTCCTTGGCTCGACATCAGACCCTTAGCAGAAACACCACATTTTGGGAATTCTGCATAATTTAAGTCGCAACTAAAAATTGTCCACAGTAAACCATTTTACCTACATGCAAGATTTTGGTTTAACAAGTACTGGCCATTTTGAGATTAAACGTTAGACTGTTCACAGTCCCCTAGTTTTTTCGTACAATCGTCAGGATCGAACACTTACCGGCACGGGCGGCCATCTTGGTTTTATCAGTATGTACCGGGGGAGGCCAACGTTCAGGTTTATAACGGTGGGGGAAGGGGTGCGAGAAGAATAGAGGACCTTTCTCGCCTCCTCCCAAACCATCCCTCCCCCCCTACGTAGATTTGACACTCATCCAAGATGGTCGCAGGTAACGCAAAGCGCTTGATCTCGGCGATCTTAAGTAAATATAGGGGACTGTGAACAGAGCTAATTAAAACTGAGATTAGGTCGGCTTTGTTTCCAATTGTGTTACGGGACTCTTTGAATAAAAATTGTTTTTTATCGACCATTACGAGCCTGTGCGGGAAGCTGGTTCAAAACGTCTTGTGTACAAACCAGGATTAGCACAGTCGATAGGTGCGCGAGCTTCTGTGCGGGAGAGAGCCCGATCTAGTTTCAGGCTTTTATCCACTATAAAAAATGAATAAAGACAAGCCTCTCACTTCTTCATGAAAGCCACCAAATCTTCCGCTTTTCTCTTCTTGGTGTACTTGAAGGCAAACTCGCCGTCTCTGCACAAGAAGTTGACTCTGTATTAATAAATACCCTACCAGACATTATCCCTTGCATGCAAACCTCAAATAATAAAAATAATATTTCAAATTTAAGTATCGGCTTATACACATAATTATTTTCTACTTAATAACTTTTTTTATGAACGTCTGACTCTGCCTTACCAAGATTTCGAATTATATTCACAAACATATTACCTAAATCCTCTATTAAGTCCCCCCTCTCAAATAAGCCCCCCGTCTCTATTGAGCCCCTCCTCAAATGAACTTGAAATAAATAAACCCCCGGGGGGCTTAATAGAGGATTTACGGTAATACATTCTAGACAAATTGAAACAGACGAGCGTTTTCAGCTAAATTAACGAAAATGCATGAAGGAAAACAGATTGCTAAGCTAAGCAATTTAATGAAGCTTTATTACATATGAGTAAGCAAACGTAAATTGCTGGCTAATTTATTAAGAGCTTTAGTTAAGTAACAGATATCACTTACTTGTAGTATTTCACTGATGCAGGAAGGAAGTAAAGAACAGAGAAAAAAAAGGAGAAAAATAAGTAAAATTAGCAATGGCGTTTGTAAAAAGGAAGCTTGTTTATTATTGTTTATTGTTTTGTTTGCCACAAGTTGTACAAAGCAAAAGAAAAAAAAGTATTTATAAGCTCTCATGGCGAGGAAGCCCAAGAGAAGCCACCAGGCTTATAAGGAATGGGCTCCCTCAGTTAAATAATCAGAACAAAATATTATCATAATTACACATGGGAAAATCAAGGGCAGAGCTACAATGAATCTTATAATAAAATATTAGATAGTCGTACTAATCATAGTTCTAGGCTAAAAAAAGTGAAAGTGACAAAAAAATATATTACTATTTATAAGAGGAAAGCTTTCAGCTTACAGCAAAAGGAAGCGGTATTTATTGCTCAACGACGGCAAGGGCTACGAAAATGTCACTTAAAAAAAGAAGTCGCCCTGCTTCAAACTTTATCGCTCTTCTTCCCTCTCGTTCAGTTCGTCAAATGCTGGAAATTTTTTCGGGAGTTGAATTCTAACAGGCTGTATCGAGGTTCAGGAAAAGAAAAAGTCAAGTCGTTGTCTTGTGTTTACCGACGTCCTCCACAAAACGTAAAATTAGGCATTTTCACGTCGTAGTCGTGCAGTGACGGACGGTAACAAAATGTACAAAAAAGCGTACGTGATGCACGTGCAAAGTTGTTGTTTTGCCAATCTAAACCTATTGCTTTTTTGCCGTTCTCGTTGACGTCGCTGTCGTCGTTGCTTTAAGTTCCCTGTTGTTGACTGTTACCTCCCCCGCCACCCTTTCTTTTGCCTGAACCCGAGCCTTATTTTAACTCCGTGGAGTATACCCCCAAAATTCGTCACTTTACAAACGAGACGGGAACTGGGCCGAGTTAAGTTTCGCTAAGACTTCTGGGACTGTTTCTAGGGGTAGAGGAAAAATAGGTCAATAGTGAGCTTAAGCAACAACATCGGCGACGGCAACGAGAACGGGAAAAAAGCAATAGGTTTAGATTGGCAAAACAACAACTTTGCACCTGCAAAACGATTTTTCATTTCTCTGCCTTCGCTGCACGACTACAGCGTGAAGGTGCCTAATTTCACGTTTTGTCGGAGACGTGAACACAAGACAACAACGACTTTCTTTTTCTTTTCCTGAACTTTGATACAGTCTTTTAGAATTCAACTCCAGAAAAAAATTTTGCCATCAACATTTGACGAATTGGAATAGGCGAGACAATGTTTGAAGTAGCGCGACTTCACTTTTTAAGCGGCGTTTTCGCAGCCGTCGTCGTTAGTGCTTAAGCTCCCTAATAAGGACTTTACGATCCGACGACGCGACGGCAGCGAAAACGTCGCTTCAAAAATGAACATGCGTTCTTTTGGTTTTCACCGTGATTACTCCAACTCACTTACATTGTCAAATGTAGGTGAACCCTCCCGGAGTTGACTTATGTCTAAGAACCATATCCAAGTTAGGAAAGAAAATAGAATTTGTCGTCGCTTGTTTACGTCCTCACTAAAAAGTAAAATTGGGCAGTTTCACGTAGTTGTCGTGCAAAAACGGCAAAGAAGTGTACAAAAAAAGTGAGATGCACGTGCGAAGTTGTTAATTTGCCGACCAAACCTATTGTTATTTTTGACGTTCACGTTGCCGTCGCCTCGTCGGATCGTAAAGTCCCCAATAGCAGACCGACACGTTCGCAGTAACGATCCCAGAAACAATTGCGGGGCGCATTTCGGCTCCAGTCTCCTTCTCGTTCCTAAAGTGGCGAATAGGCCTAAAGTGACAGGCTCTTCCGCTACTAAACTGGGTAAACCTGGACAGGAAGTAAAAAAGAAAAAAGCTTACACGTGGGATATCCTTTAACTTGCTGTTCTTTACACAGGTTTGTCTCTGAAGTACAGTCCACAGCACCCATGGCGCCTTCTACCTTGTTCTTAGTATTCACTTCTTCGGCCGCTGAAGAATATTCCGGTTTAATCTTTTTGCAGTGCGGACACCCTAGGGTAATCAAAACAACGGGCGGGAGTAGTTAATAAGACAACAAACTTTGTCCTCGTGCGCAAAATAATTGAAATAATAAAGAAACTCACAACAAAAACTTAGGAAACACGCAAAGACGTGTAGAGATCTACTTGAAACGACAGAAAATAAATTAAAGGTGAAGTAAGTAATTAAATCGTGGGGCGGCAGAATATTAAACCCTTCCCCCACGCCAAAGGCGGTTTTTTTTCTCTCTGTCTCTCTCTTCAAAATCTCTTTTTCTTATCCACATAATTCAAACATTGTTCTCGAACTGGCAAGGTAAGAAACACGGGAGTAAGCAGACTCTTGCAATTTTTGCCGAGACAGGATTCCCTCGAGAAGTGAAGATGTGACTGGGGTTGGAATAAAAGAGCCAACAAGTGATAAAGCCTCATAGATAAGGGACAGTTGCTCTGGGGGCTAGACTTGAGAGTTTTCAAGACGGGAGCTTTACGCCGGTGTGGCGTTGTTTCTCCAAGCAAAAATCTTCATCACCTCTCTGGCGGCAGACAAATTATTATCGCTGGGGTAAATCTCTGATGAACAACGTACAACTCAGGGAACGATAACAATATTCAGGTGGCTCGATACAGTTTTTTAGGGCCAATACATCCCAAGTTTGAGCAGAAACTACGTCGCCATAAACAAAGATTAGGAAAAATTGCCACCTCAGTTGTGTTGGATAAAAGATGAAAGTTTGTTATGATCAGGGTTGCAAAGACATCGGAGTTGTCATAGCAAAGAAATGATGCCATTGCCTATTTTACTTGCAGCACTATTTCTCGGCACTGGGAACTGTTCTTCCAAAATAGTTCACGGGAGGTTTTTCCTCCAACGGCCGCCTCGACTATCATGAAGTCTAAACGGAATATGTAAGAGCGTTATCGAGATCTTTTGGGATGAAGTTTTTATGGTTAGAAATACGGTAAAGAATGGACAATCTTGATGTCTGTCCGTCATCTGTAGAAAAAGAAACACTTTTGACATGAATTTCACCTCATAGTAGTTTTAATCTTTTTAAAAACGTGTGTGAAAGATCCTGGAGATAGCTCCAGCCGATTGCTAGAAAGAAGGATTTGATCAGTATGTATCGAGGCGCTCTTGTTAAAGGTTTTGTAAACATTTTGATCTACTTTAACAAATTAGCGAAATCTAACAAATGTTCATCTTATCCAACACAATTGCCGTGGCAATTTTTCTAAATCTTTGTTTAAGGCGACGTAGTTTATGCTTAAACTTGGGAGGTATTGACCCTAAAAAACTGTATCGAGCCACCTTAAATGGCTGAATCGGCAAGCGGGCGATATGAAGCTAATCCTGTGTTCTGATTGGCTACCCCACCGGGCAAGATGGGTCCATCTTTCTCGCTCGTGATTTCACGGGCTGGTCCCGCAAGAAAAGTACTCTTTCTGGCCATGTAATCAATCTCTTATTGGCCGAGCTTGTTGCGACAAGATGGCTGGATGCTGGCCTCGTTATTTTCTGCATTTTTATTGACCTCGACTTCGTCTTGGTCCATAAAAAAACACATGCGAAATTCTTGGACATTATATTATCCAGTTATTTTGACACAAACTTGGTTAATAACGCATAAACATCTGATTGAAAAAACACTGTCGCTTAAAAAGTGTAGGCCATGAACCATGAGGCCTAATAGATTTATCATTACAAATTCAAAGTTCTTTCTGGAAAAGGTTACACTATCACGAGCTCCTCGCGCAGATGTATTCCAACAAGGTTCGAACGTCATTCAGTTTTCTTGGCGATAAACCGGCAACTTCACTTTGGGGCAATGTTCCTTAGTCAGATCTCTCTAGTTATAGCTAGAGGGTAGCCACGTCTCCAGTGTACACCTGAAAATCATAACAGGAGACCTAATTTTTTTTGTACAGAGTTAAAAACGGCATGCTTAAAACAAAGCACCACTGGAATTTTCATCTGCACAAGAAGCTCACGCTAATCAGGATAATTTAAGCTATTTTTTGAAAAAAAATAAGCTTTACTAATTAGCGTATGCCCATAACTTTTTGAAGCCTCATCGTTCATGTTTTATACTTTTCAAACGACAACGTTTTTTTCAATCAGGTATATATTTCAAGTAGATATCAGCTTGGGCCATACGAGGTTAGAGTCTCCTACCAATACAAACGGACGCAAACTTACATGGAGCATAAAACATAACTAAAGCCGAAGTATGCGTCAGGATAAACTCGTTGAACGTGTTCTCTGTTAAATGAACTACATTATTATCTTCCTCACTCCACGGTACTTCGACCGGTTTTTCAGGTTTAGCTTGTTTGGCCGCAGCAGGTTCTGAATCTTCAGAGCTACAAGAGGAAGTAAATAATAACGATGAAAAACTGGCATGTCGTTTCTACATGTCGGGGGAAATGCATTAGATCCCATCGGTCTGAGCCCCTTGGTCCCCTTATGAAGTTTACGCAACGTAGTATTCTTTAAAGTTATGAATATATGAAAATCATGTATGTGAACAGGGGAGTGCAGAATTACAGGAATGAAGATCATCGCAGTTATATACGCAATTTTTGCAGTTGCAAAAAGAAAGCCTGAGAAAAATTCATATATAATAATAATAATGATATTTACTATTTATATAGCACAAATTAACACACAGGAGGATAAGATCAAATGCACTTTACATATTAAAATTGAATACGAAATTACTATGTTAACTATTTACAAATTTGAATTTACAATAACTGCATGCGTATATAGCTGTGATGATCTTCATTCATATAATTCTGCACTTCGCAGTTCACATATATGATTTTCATATATTCGTAACTTTATCATCATCCTTTCACGGGTTTACAACGAACCAAATCAACGACCTGCTCCCAGTTGGCTTGTTAGCTTAATTGGTAGAGTGTTGCACCGGTATCGCAGAGGTCAAGGGTTCGAATCCCGTACAAGCCTAAATGTTTTTCAGGCTTTCTTTTCACAACTGCAAAAATTGCGTATATAACTGCGATAATCTTCATTCATATAAGCTTAAACCATCACCCTAGTCAGTAATCACTATAGTCAGTGTTTGAAACCGAAGCGATAAGGAATCCTACGTTGTGTAAACTTCATAAGGTGTCCGAGGGGTTCAGGCCGATGGAATCGAATACTAACCGCAGAAATGCAGCACGACCAGTACCGTTTAATTACCAAAGGCAAATACAAAGTTCAACTTTATCAGAATAATAATGCAATCTCTATGTACATATACTGCGGTCTCTGCGACGCTGTGCTGAATTTTAAAACGCTCAGACAATGTCCGCTGTATCGGATCAGAGAAAAAAAACGCTTTCCAGCCAATCAGAAATGAGGAAGGCAAATTGTGAATAAGAAAAGAAAAATGGGAATTGGGAATTGGGAATTGGCATTCGGGGAGGCTTGAATTACATTTTCGCGAAGCAAACTATATTGACCGCATTCTCAATTTTGATCCAACCCCTCTCTTCAACCACTCGGCTTGAACAGAATTAGTTATGGCGGACATTCCAACCAAGAAATCAAATTTAAAATAACAAGACTTCTCCTAGAAATACAGGCTTTAAATTTGGCATGGTAGATATTTCCGCAAGAAATACACCTTAGAAACATGAGGACAAATACGATTTAACTTTTTGATCATAGTTGCTTTGTACAACTTTCGTCAAGTTCTTGTGAGTTTTGTCGCGAATACCGCTCCCTCTTAAACACTGAGAAAAAATAACATTAGACTTACAATAACATGAACTCGACAATATCGTCCTTTGCCCTGGATTTCATATACTCAGAAGTGAATTCACCTTTCCTGCCAAATAAAACATAACAAGTTTTTACGACGGTAAACAAGTAAGGCCTAGTCCAAACGTCGACCTTTTCATGAGACGAACAGGCCAAACTTAGTGAGTTAACTTCATGAAAAGTTCGACGTCTGGCTCAGCTAAGTTCGTCTGAATGAGTTTGGATCGTCCAACACGTTCTATCCGTCTGCTTCAGACGGATATAGAACGTCTGAAGGTCGTCTCCGGGACAAACGTCGATCTTCCCATGCGAAGTCAAGAACTAAACTAACAAATTAACATTTTTTAAGATAATGTATGTTTAGCCTCGTTCGGGAGAAAAGTTAGTTAATTATTGCTTTTTGGTCTGATTCTGTTGATTGGTTCAACGCGTCCTAAGTTCGACGTCTGACCCAACAGACGATCTTAACTTAATTTAAGTTGACCCAAATTAGAGTTTGGTTCGTCTCATGAACAGTTCGACGTTTGGCGTAGGCCTTATAGTAAAAAAGATGGGCTTTTACTGTTATCCAAAATTACTACCTGTATAATGTAGGCAGCTGTTACCTGAAGAATAAAGTATCAAGAAAGTGCGTCTCACCTGAAGTACTTGACTTTTCCATTCAATCGCATGAAAAAAGAAAATGAAAAAGAAAAAGAAAGAAAAAAGGAATGAGTGAGAAATAAAGAAAAGAAAACTAACCGTTTAGTATGCAGGTAGTCTACTTTGTAGCCGCTCGGGTAGCCTGAGAAACCAGCCGACATTTTGCGCCGCCACCACTGGTTCCCCTGCGAAATGAATTCAACTGAGAAACGAGCACAGAAATTCCATACTGATGACGCATCTCTAGCCCGATCTGGTTAGTGCTTCTGATTGGTTGAAAATTTGCTTCAACCAATCACAAGCACTACCTAGATCTGAATAGGGACACGTCATCAGTATGGAATTTCTCCTCCGCTCGTTCCTCAGCCGTCGGGAAACCGTCGGTGGCGCCGCGAAATGTCGGCTGTTTTCTAAGGCTACCGCTCGGGCTGGAGTTACGCAATGCTCCCCACCCCCACGCGTTGGGGAAAGGGAGCATTGCATCGCGACTCCGCGGCCGGCCCCAGTGGCTGTAAAGGAGACTAGTATGCAGGTTGCAACAGTAAGATTGGTATAATACTACCAAAGTTTACAATTTAATCCTAGCAGGATTAGTCGAGAACTAGCAAAAAGCCATTCTAATAACCTGAATGCGTACTTAAAATACCTGTTAGCTTTATACAATTTGAACACTTGCAAAGACACACTATTAAACAACCGAGGCAAGGATGAAACTAAAGATAAACCGAATTATAAGCCGTGGCTGAGCTTACGTGTAGGGTATCCTCCGATATCGAACCTCTTGGCCAGAGATGTCTCTTTCGTGCAATCTACAGCGGCTAACACGCTTCGAGCCTGTAAAGATTTTAAAGAATAAAATGCGTATGACTACTAGAATGCAGATGGCTTCGCAATGAAACCTACTTAGAACTAGCAACAAAGATGGGGGCATTCGATCACTTCTTTATGATAAAAAATTCTCAAGAAAAAAACTGTTGTCTCTTTACTAACAACTCAACTCAGACTCGGTTTTTTTAAAGTGCGGAACAAGAGTAACCTGTGGTAAACGACAATCATGATAAACGGGGAAAAACACTTATAATCACAAAAAGGGCGACGTCTTCTTATGTTGCACTAGTTTTCACGACTGTAAATGAAGTCTTAAGGTGCGCTGATTGAGAAAAAGCAATTGACCAGTGATTCTTTAATTGATTAAAAAGCTCTAGACGGGTCTACATGAGGTATTTACATTTTTGTTTGCTAATTCTTGTGCGGCATCCATGTACGCTGGCTTCATTGCCTTACAGTGACCACACCCTGAAAAGTTGACATAACAAGATCAAGTTGTTGTATTCAGTATACAGTAATATCATCACAGGGCTCGACTTTCAGAAAAAAATCTTGGGGCCACCTGGCCTCCAAGTTTTCATTTTTGGTCGCCAGGACAAGTATTCTAGTCGCCAAAAATTATCTTCAAGAAAAAATAGAATATAATACACTAAAGGTCTGAACACTGATACAAGGAGGAAGGCGGCACGAACAATGCTATCATATATCAAGTTATTTAAAGGCCCTCAGTTTACCGCGCTTGACTACTTTAATTTTACACAGCGGAACAGTGGAATGGCTACGGAAAGTTTGATATCCATAATACAAGCATGTTTGTGTTGAAAAAGCTAATTTATTTTTTCATTAACGACCACTGAAGAATACTTTTGGAGAAAATTTTATAATTTTTAATACATGTCGGGTATGTGTCAATGATGCGTCGCGTTTTCGGTGCGTGTGAAATAGCGAATTTCCCTTTCACATATCATGCCGTGAGAATTTTAAATATCACAAACTCTGGACTTTTATCAGGTTGTGATAAAATTCAATAGATCTGTTGTGCAGACGTTTTTAAATTCTGTACATTCTGTTGATATTTAAACGTCAGTGTCAGTATTTGTGACCTTCTTTGGGAAAACGTACACTTACGATATTCCGTTGAACGGTTAGACCGTTAGCTATCCGTTAGTCATCCGTTAGACAGATCAATGAAAATTCGTTAGCAACTCATCCGTATCCGTTAGATCATTAGCTGATCCATTAGAGGCGTTAGTCAATTCGTTAGCATCTGATCTTGACCCGTTAGAACGTTTATAGTCGTATCCGTTAGCGATGGCCAATCCGTAGATCCTCTACCTGAAATACTCTGTTGAAGAAGAGACTGTCTTTTTGTGGGTCTGTAACACCGTCGCTTTAGAAAAATTATTTTCCAAGAACTTGTTACTGATATTTTAAGGCTTCCTTTCCCACGGTTCTCGCCCGTTGTCCGTTCGCATTGATTAACATCGCTTACCCGTGGGCGGCTGTGAATAGTGAAGCGTAAATTCCCTCAAAGAGTTATTCAAGCTTCAGGAAATGAAATACACTTGCAGTTAAACAAATTTTTGGAATTACAAAAAGGCTTATTTAGGCTATTAAAGAACAAAATCTGCAAACATTTGTTTTGCGTCCCATATTTGCATTGATGTTCGGGAATGAACATAGGTGAAACATGATCTAGTTCGTTGCCTAACACGTGATCGAAAGTCTCCTCCACAAAGAAGAAACAGATCGTCAATATTTTCGGGGAAAAGTTGATTTGGCGAGAAGTCTGTTCGACAAACAGCGTGACCTCAATGGTACTTTATTGGAAGTCAATAAAATACAATTAATTATAATAATTTATCAGCAAAGCTCTCATTTGGGTCGTCACGCAACGCTTTGTCGCGATAGGCTCAAATGTCAGCAGAAATTTGCCTTAAAAAGTTTACTATTCTGACTCGTGCATGTAGTTTTCACTTTGCGTTTGCTAGCAAGTAAATAAAGTAGCCAAAAGGAGAATCGAACACGATTTCATCGGCTTCATACGCGAACACGAGAGTATCAGAGTATTGAACTCAATAAGAAATTTTAAAACTAAATCAAAAAATCTTGGGGCCAGCCTGGCGACCAGGCGTGAAAAGTTAGTCGCCAGTGAATAAAATCTAGTCGCATTGGCGACCCCACAGGTCGCAACGTCGAGCCCTGCATCATCATCATCATCATCATCATCATCATCATCATCATTTACTAGCCTTTGCGTTACAACAAATTTTAGAGGACACAGCAAGTTGTTAGGCGAGGAGACCTCAAGAAACCACCAGGCTTATAGGAGAGGCCACCTCGACATCACAATATTTTAAGAAGCAAGGGCTGCCAAGAAGTGCGGCTAAACTAATTCAGTAACTATTTTAATAAAAACTCTAGCACTTTGTTCTTAAAGACAGAAAAGCTTGACAAGTTTGTAACCGATGCAGGAAGAAAGTTCCAGGTTCTAGGACCTTGGCACAGAATTATGAATTTCTTGATGTTCGTTGGACAGGAATGCACTCGATAATTACTGGCTGTACGGTTCTTGTGTCATATCTATGAACTTGACGGTTTGTCATAAACAGATTGCGGAAGAGTGGAGGCAGCAGATTATTATTGGGAATTAATATTATTAATAGGAAGCTTTGAGCAACCACGATGGACAATGGCGCGCTTTTTAAAATTAGCACACGAGCCACATTTTTTGGTACATTATTTTACCGTCACTAAACAATTTCGACGTGAAACTTTATAAATTTAAAGGTGGCAATTTCCTTTTACCTTTTCTGAATTAAGATAAGATCGTTAACAACATAGAAAATTCCACACCAGCAACATTCGCCAACATTTGACTCAAAATGAAAGAGGTTGAACAACTGCCATAAAGTTTGGGATAGTGCGAATTGACATTTTAAATGACGTTTTCGCTGTCGTTGGCGTCGTCGTTACATAAGCTGCGTCAGTAAATATCACTCCATATCCCATTTCAAGAGCACAATTATCTTTTAAACTTACATGGTGCATAGAACATGACCAGGACCGACTCGTGTTCCCTGACAAACTTGTCGAAGGTGTTTTCTGTTAAGTGGTTCACAGCACTGGGTATATCCTTCCACTCAGGCTCAGGGGGTGGGGATGGTGGACCCTCACTGGGATCCTTCATAAACTGAATAAAATCTTCAGCCACCCGACCCCCAGTATACTTGAAGTCCCTCTTGCCGTAGTTAAAGTAGCGGAAGGTCGGGTAACTGGAAGACAAGAGCACAAAAGTGATTACGAAAACCAACAGCAAGGAATCAACCAGCAAAACCAAACTACCGGATCCAGAGGGATCTTAGTTAACAAATTTTTGTTGAACAATGAAATAAACTACCATTCTCGTTGCACGTCTGAACCAAAAACCAAAGTATACGTTATAGAGAGGAGAACTCGTTACGTCACGTTGCCATGGAAGCATAATTTCTGGATGACAACAAACCGAACTGTTTCAAACTTAATCGATCTTATTCAGTTTCATTTAATTTGCCAAATGTTGGCGAAATTTCTGGGTTGAATACCAAAGGACGGTATCTGAGTTACAAAGAGGAAAAAAAATTTTGTGTTGTGTTAATCTACACCATAAGGCGGGTGCGTGAAATTAGGAGGTATCACGTCGCAGTCGTGCAACGACGACTAAGAAATGTACAAAAAAGCGTGATGCACGTGCAAGGTTGTTGTTTTGCTAAGTAATCTAAACCTATTGCTTTTATGCCATTCTCGTTGCCGTTGCCATCGTCGTTGGTTAAACTCCCTTTTGTTGTCATCCAAACATTTTGCTACCATGGTAACGTTACGTCACACTTCTCCTCTCTATTACACTGACAATCACATGAACCAATCAGATTGCGAAGCGAATGTAGCCGGCTCCGGCTTTACGCGGGAAAACGCGGGTGAGCAATTCGCGATTGGTTTTTGTTTTATTTTTGATTGGTCGAGGAAAGTGACGCGAAAAAAATCTTTGATTCTTGTTTACGTAAATCATACGCGAAATAACGGGAACTAGAATCATACCCTTGAACATCAAATTTGCTGCAAACAGATGTATGAACTGTACAGTCAACTGCAGCATATTCAATCTGTTCAAACAAAAGTTAAAAAAACGAAACTAGAGTAAACAATATTCAAAAGGTTTTTTTAACGGAGTGTTTTCACTCACGTGGCCAGCATCTATGCAAATTTATGGGAACAAAAGGAAGCGTTTCCATAAGAAAAGAGTTCAACTCCCAGAGGATTGGTTTGGGGCGCTAACATGGCCGCCGTTTCATTGTTTTGGGACATCAATATGGCCGCCGTGACGGCCATATTGTGAAAACACTCTATAGTAACTTGAACCTAACATGAATATGAGAGATACAAGCGTTTTTGACTGCTACAGCTGTAAGTCTGTATGGTCAGCAGGTCTGTTTCATCTCTCTGGACATAAACTAGTTCTTGCTTAGCCAAAGAAGCTTTAAAAAAAAATTCAAACATACCTTGTTATTGTTTGCAAAATGCTTAGCAGCATCCATAAATTCTGGTTTGGCCTTCTTGCAATGGCCACACCCTAAATTAGATTTAAAAGAAACGCACTTTACTGGAGTGTACTTAACACCCCAATACTAATTGCGGTCACTATTCTTACGTACCCTAGTGGAGACAACACGGCTATTTTCCTTGGTTATCCAAGCCATGCGAAGGTCTAACCGTTTGCAGGCAAAGGCAGTACCGGGGTCCGGGTTCAGGGGATCCCTGCCCCGGGGTCAAACCCGAAATCTCCCGCTCTGCTGTCAAGCGCTCTACCAACTGAGCTAGCACTAGTTTCGCTGCGGTTACACCAAAAGCCGTTACATATCAGAACTGTCAGTGTTAACTTTGGACAAGGTTTTCCCTCACCATTTCATTCAGACCATCACTCTTTTTGTACAAACACAAAATTGACAACAACATACATTTTCCCAGGTATGGTACGTTTTTCTTCTTTGCGCTCAGTGTGGACGGATGTGGCACCATGAATTGGTAATCCACTTTTTGGGATGGTGTGGTAATAAAGCATCTCTGGTCCCAAACGTTTTGCAAATCCCACAAAAAAGTAACTGCAGTAGTACACTTGGGACTTGTACTAAGGCAATGCCCACAAACGCGCAGCTCAATCTCTGCCCGCACGTCCCAAGACGTCCGTCTATCTGGGGTTCTTTAATTGACCACTCCAGAAAATACTATAACATACCATAATACTATTTATTTGTCACCCCAAAATTTTGCATAAGCATTGTCTTCAGTTTCTCTTGGGAGTTAAAGAGGCCCCAAGAGAAACTGAAAACAATGCTTATGCAAAATTTTGGGGTGACAAACAAGGAGTATTATGGTATGTTATGGTCAATTAGTTTATGAGAGCAGCAAAGGCTCCACAATAGGGAGCTTAAGCAAAAGCGTTTTTGAGCAACGGACGTCAACCGGAAGTGGATGTTTTGCATCATTGGGCGGTAGTTTGGTTGAAACTCTCAGGTAAATCGTCCTTATAAGAGAAAAGAAACTTATCAATACAAATTTCTTAGCGTCAAGGCATATAGTAAGGGAGAAGACCTCACTTCCGGTTGACGTGCGTCCCTCAAAAACGTCTTTGCTTAAGCTCTCTACTGACTCATCCCCAACACCCCCAAAAAGTCCACACCCCCTGCTTAGCCCTGGAAAAGCCAGTGGATGAAATGCTTAATAAGGAGCTTATAAGGGAGCTTAAGCAACAACAACGACGACAGCTACGGCTACCAAAACGTCACTTTAAAAGTGAAGTCGCGCTGCTTCAAACTTAATCGCGCTTATTCCATCTCGTTGAATTCGTCAAATGTTGGCAATCATTTTGGAGATGAATTCTAACAGGCTGTATCAAAGTTCAGGAAAAGAAAAAGAACGTCGTTGTCTTGTGTTCACTTCCTCCACAAAACGTGAAATTAGGCAGTTTCACGTTGTGGTCGTGCAACGACGGCCAACAATGTACAAAAAAGGGCGAGGCACGTGCAAAGTTTTTATTTTGCTAATCAAAACCTATTGATTTTTTTATGTTCTCGTCCCAATCGCCGTCGTCGTCGTCGTCGTTGTAGCTTAAGCTCCCTAACCTGGTTTAGAGAACCAGCGTTACGACAGTAGTTAATAGAGGATGCCTTACCATTCAATTTCGCCACCGATTATTTCTGTCATTTCTCTGATTAACTTCATATTATTTTCATCAGTACAAAAAATGACAAACTTAATGGGAAATTTTAACCCGTCATGCACCCACTTTTTATTTCAAGTTTAACTCTGTCATATTTTGATACTAAAAGAATTTATGAAATATTTAAATTTTCCCATTAACTCTGTCATTTTTGTGTTTATTTGACACTTTATGACATTAATGGCTCGCCCTGCGGGCTCGCGGAAATGACAGAAATAATCGGTGGCGAAATTGATGGTAAGGCATCCTCTATTAACTACTATAGAGAGTTGAGTGAAAGTTTGGCAATTAATAACGGCTTACGCGTAAGCTGTTATTTAAGGTTTATATTATGGTAACACAAAAACGACTTACGCGTAAGTTCATTTTTTGATCCAAGGTTTTTGCCCAGACTTAGAATCAATAACGGCTTACGCGTAAGCCGACTTCTAAGACGTCGTTGGTGATTAATAATAGATAAGTTGTGGGGGATTACCCCTCAAAATAATCTAAACAAATACTAAAATGGAATATCAAAGCCCTGAGGACCAAGATTTTATTGTTGAAGATGACTATAAACATGATGAAGATCCTGATTATGTTCCTGAGGAAGAGGAATCATCCGATGATGATAAATATGTTGTGAAAGGAAAAGATTTTCAGAAACTGAGCAAAAAGGCTAAAAAACTCGGCGCCGAATTTCTTGATTATTCAAGGCGGAAAAATAACAAATACGTGGTCAAGCTGCCAAGCGGAAAGAATTTGCATTTCGGCTCGTCGCAATATCCAGACTTTTTAATTCACAAAGATAACGAGCGAAAAGAAAAATATCTTTCTCGGGCGATGAAGATAAAGAATAAGAAGGGTGAGTTGACTTATGAAAATCCTGAATCGGCTAATTTTTGGAGTGTTAATCTGCTCTGGTCGGGGAAGTAGAATATTTGAGCCAGAAAAATAAAAAATGAATTTAATGTTTAAAGGTTTCAAAATAATAATAAAAATGGGATTTAAGACAACAACGCAAATTGATCGAGGTTGTGAAAGTAATGTTTCGTTTTCTAAAAAACGAATTTATAAAATCGTGAGAAAAATAAATAAAAGTCTAGATCTTCTTTATTCACCGGCGCCTCAAGGAAGTTTGTGGCCAACAATAAGATATTCTTCAGCGAGAGATGATATTAAAAAAATTGAAAATATACTTGATAGAGTTGAAAAAAGGGTTTATAGGTTAAGAGATGAAGTTGTGGAAATTAAGGATGATGTAGCAGATGAGAGTGCAGCTTTTACTAAAGAATTTTTAGGAATAGTAAGTTTTTTGTATGAAGCAGATGATTTTGGTAACGAAAAAGAAGATGAGTCATCAAAGAAAATTCCAGATTATATTAAAGAAAAATTTATTTCTATTGCACAGAAGTTATGGGATACTGGTTTTGATCCAAGGATGTTATAAGTCTTAAAACAATTTTGTTTCAAGACTTTACTAATGTGAATCAGAAAAATAAAATAGAAATTTAAAAAAATAAAAAAACCAATAAATAAAGATGGCCACTGATCTAACTAATTTTTCTATTTCAGAGCTAAAAAAAATAAAAAAAGATATAAAAAAAGAAATCAAAGCTGATTATAAGAAAAAGTTGATTGATGATATAAATAAACTACAAAAAGTAAGAGACAAAATTAAATTCAAACCCAAATCTAAAACCAAACCGAAAGCCAAATTCAAAACATTTGAAGAGTATTTCCAGGATTGCATCAAGAATAAAACAATACCACCTGATACCCCATCTTATCTGCGCAAAGCACTTGAGAGAGCTCTCAGAGAATATGACCAAGGAATAGAGAAAGAGAAATCATCTTTGGAGGGATTTGCTAATAAATACGTAGTAAAAGGCAAAACTGATATTACGCCATTCGAGTTTTTCAAATCCAAGGCTTCTTATCTTAAAGAGTTTCTCAGGAATCATCGAAATATTAAAGTCAGATTTGTTCTTGTTTGCATGATGGAACAAATGGGAAAAACAAGCGATGGAAAGTCAAGTCTTTCCATTCAAGATAAAGCTTATTTTAATTCTGAAGTACATATCAATCTTGAATCATCCGATGTAAAAGAAATACTGACTGAAGTTATTCGCTCCATAATTGAAAAGATTGAAGTTTATCAGAAGAACGGAAGTGGTTGGTATTTCAGGGAAATAGTTCATCTTGAGATACACACAGTCGATTACAATCCAATGAGGGGTTCGACTTATATTCCTCTTCCAGATTGGATAATGCGAAAGAAAGCGATAGTAAGCATTCGAAATAAAGATGAAAAATGCTTTTTATGGTGTGTATTGAGATACCTTTATCCAAGAGACAAAAATGATTTCCGATTGACAGATTTGAAGCAATACGAAAATAGTTTGAATACAAAAGGAATTGCTTTTCCAGTCAAATTAAAAGACATTTCAAAATTTGAAAAACTCAATCCAGATATCCCAGGAATAAATGTGTTTTCAGTCAATGAGAGAAATAAGTTTTATCCTCTCCGAATGACACAGAGAGATCCTCGGAAAACAATTGATTTGTTTTTGTTTGAGGAAGATGGCAAATACCATTATTCTCTTATCAAAAGTTTTTCAAGATTATTCCGATCTCAAATAACTTCTAGAACGAATGGGAAAATACACATTTGCAAAAGATGCTTCTCTCATTTTTCAAAGGAAGAATTATTTCAGAGACATATTGAATATTGTTCGTCTAATGAATCAGTTGTTGTAAAAATGCCAGCAAAAAATTCGAAGTTAGGATTTAAAAATTACTTTAAAAAACTTCCAATACCTTTTGTAGTTTACGCCGATTTTGAATGTTTTACTAAATCTATAGAAACGTGCAAACCCAATCCAGCAGGTTCATATACACTTGGTTATCAGAAGCATGAGCCGTCGGGTTTTTGTTTCTATATAAAGGGAATAGTTTCAAATATTTTTAAACCAATCTGTTATACAAAACAGAAAGAAAGTGATAATGTTGCTGAAATATTTGTTTCAAAACTTGCAATGATAACAAGAAAATTATATGATGATTTTTATCGACATCCAAAACCTCTCAGATTAACTGAGGAAGAACAGAAATCTTTCAAAGAAGCCAGGATCTGTCATATTTGTTCAAAAGAATTAAAAGATGATAAAGTCAGGGATCATTGTCATTTTACCGGTCAATATCGAGGAGCTGCGCATAACAGCTGCAATCTCCAGTGTAGAAAACCATTGATACTACCTGTCATACTACATAATCTTCAAGGATATGACGCGCATTTGTTTATAAAACAACTTTCAGGTTTGAAGGGTGAGTTGAATTGTATTCCATCGACTGAAGAGAAGTATATATCTTTTTCTAAAAAGATCAAAGTTGACGAGTACAGATCCAAGAAAACTGGAGAAATGGTATCTTTGAATTTTGAAATCAGATTTATTGATTCGTTTAAGTTTTTGCAAACCAGTCTTGCAAATCTTGTTGGAAATCTGCAACCGGATGATTTTCAAAATACAAGAGAAATATTCAAAGATAATATTGAACTTCTTACTCGGAAGGGAGTTTATCCTTACGACTACATTTCATCTCTTGACAAGCTATCTGAAACACAACTTCCATCCAAAGAGAAATTCTATTCAAGATTGAACGATGAAGACGTTTCAGATGAAGATTACCAACATGCTCAAAATGTATGGAATACGTTCAAATGCCAATCAATCAGAGATTATCACGATCTTTATCTCAAGTCTGATGTATTGCTTCTGGCGGATGTTTTTGAAAACTTTCGTAAAACATGCCTGAAGCATTACAAACTGGATCCGGCGCATTATTATACATCTCCTGGATTGGCTTGGGATGCTTGTTTGAAAGAAACTGGCCAACAACTTGAATTACTGTGTGATTACGACATGCTGATGATGTTTGAAAGAGGAATCAGAGGTGGAATGACGCATATAGCAAAACGATATTCAGAAGCAAATAATAAATACATGAAAGATTACGACCCAGATAAACCTTCTAAATTCATACAATATCTTGATGCTAATAATCTCTATGGTTGGGGGATGTCTCAATCACTTCCCACTAATGGATTTAAATGGATGAATAATTTGACAAAAGAAAAGGTGATGGATATTCTTGAGAAAACAAATAGTAGCATGAATAATATGGGAAAGAGAGGTTTTATATTTGAAGTTGATTTAGAATATCCGAAGGAATTGTGGAAGTCACATAACGATTATCCTCTTGCTCCGGAGAAGATTAAAGTGGGAGGTGTGGAAAAACTTATTTCACACTTTAAACCTCATAAAAATTATGTAATACATTATCGAAATCTGAGGCAGTGTCTTGAAATGGGTTTGAAAATCAAAGCTGTTCACAGAGGAATTACTTTTAATCAAAGTGCTTGGATGGAGCCCTATATCAGAAAAAACACAGAACTTCGCAAAACAGCGGCAAACAGCTTTGAGAAAGACTTTTTTAAGTTAATGAATAATTCTGTGTTTGGAAAGACGATAGAAAATATTCGGAAAAGACAAAATGTGTTTCTGGTTGATAATCGAGCAAAAGCTGTTAAATTAGCATGTAGGCCAAACTTCGATCGGGCGACAATATTTGATCGAAATTTGCTTGCGATTCATCTTAAAAAGACTGAAATATATTTTAACAAACCAGTATATGTCGGTCAAGCTATTTTGGATTTGTCAAAGTTGTTAATGTTTGACTTTCATTATAATTTCATCCAAAAGAAATATTCTTACAAAAAAGCCAGGTTGCTTTTTACTGATACAGACTCACTAATGTATGAGATAAGAACCGACGATTTTTATAAAGATATCTTACCAGATATAAAAGATAGATTTGACACATCAGATTACCCTCAGGGGCATGATTCTGGGATCTTGGTGGGTGTTAATAAGAAAGTAATTGGAAAATTCAAGGATGAAGTGGCTGGTCGGCAAATAACTCACTTTGTCGGTCTCAGACCTAAGATGTATTCTTTCAAAATCGAAGAATCAAAAACTGTAAAAAAATTAAAAGGTATTAAAAAGTCAGTTATCAAAAAACAGATTGATTTTGAAGATTACGTTGATTGTTTGAAAACAGGTAAAAAAAAGATGCGTAGTATGAATATCATAAAAAGCGAGAACCATGATATTTATAGTAAGGAAGTTAACAAATTAGCTTTGAGTTCAGATGATAATAAAAGGATTTTATGTAAAGACAAAGTGAATACAAAGGCGCTAAGATAAAAAGGTTTAAGGATTTTATATTAAAAATATAAAATCATGACCAATCAAGAATATATTAAGTTCCAAGATATTAAATTTTATTGGCACCCAAAATACAAATATTATTTAGCTAGCAAAAACGGAAAAATTTTAAGTATAAAATGGAATAAGAAAAGGATTTTGAAATTACATACATTAAGAAATGGTTATTTATATTTTGGTTTACATATAAATAATACACAAAAAAATTATTTAGTACATCGTTTTGTTTATGAGACTTTTAAAGGAAAGATTCCCTCTGATAAACAAACTGATCACATAGACAACAATAAAGAAAATAATTCATTATCCAATCTTCAACTATTGTCTCCTTCAGAAAATACTAAAAAATCACATTTTAAGAAAAAAGTTATTTCTTTTAACTTAGAAAATAAAGAAGAAATAACTTTTGATTCTTTAAAAGAGGCAGCTGAATTTTATCAAATTCATAAATCAACAGTTTCTGCGATTTGCCGAAAAATAAGAAAAACCAGTAAATCTAAAAGAGATGGGCAAAGATACAAATTTTTTTATTTATAAAATTATTTGTTTAAACTAATAATAAAAAAATGTGTTATACCGAAGAAGAAATTAAAAAATATTTTGATATAGTTCAAAAATATACTAAATCTCCAAAAAAGGAAACCGATCGAAAAACAAAATGTTGGAATTGTAAAGAATCTGATTTCGATTTAGTCTCAGGTTTTAAAATCTGTACAAACTGTGGCTCTCAGAATGAGCATTATCTTGGTTACTTTGACAAAAGAGATCAAGACCGATTGGTATTTAGAAAGAAAAGCATTTACCAGAGGAAATATCATTATGAAAAAAGGGGGGAAGAACTGGGTAAAATGATTCAGTTGACGGATGATGAAAAGTATGATTTGTATTCAAAATTGTTAGAAATAGACAATAAAGTCATGGAAGAATTAAATAAACAATTCAATCGAAAAAGAAGCATTAATATCGTGTTTTTAATAAAAAAAAATCCTGGAAGAAATTGGAAATCCCAAACACAAACTTGTCGAACTTAATATTGGAGACCAAACTCTGGAGAATTATGAGAATTGGTGGCACTTTTACAAATCACTCAATTTATGCCTTTATGAAAAATCCAGTAAATAATGCCTGTCAAATACCCAAGAACTTCAGATTTGATTGGTGAGTTGAAGGTATAAACACAACCTCGACCGAGATTAAAATGTTTTTTGAATTCTCGAAAAGCGAGATTGAATATAAGATGATTAGATAGTATTGATGAGTTTGATCTGCAACTATGCCTGAAGTCAGATAGTTTGTAAAGGACTTGATTAAAGTTTAATCTTTGAGTGAAATACTTTATATACAAGTACTGATAAACTAAACAAGATTTAATAAAATTATCATCGTAAAATTTTGTTTCATGAGATGGAAAATAAAAGTTGACATATGATACAATCGATTCTAACATCTTTTATCTAAAAGACAGATAAAAGATGATAAATATTATTACAAATTATTTTATCAGAATCTTTTTTTATATTAAAAATAAATTCTTCTTTTTATATTTTGTAACAATCTTTATCTACTTAAAAAGAATATTATCTTGTTTTAGACGATAAATAATATTACAAATTATTTTATCAGAATCTTTTTTTATATTAAAAATAAATTCTTCTTTTTATATTTTGTACAAACCTTTTTCAATATTATTTTTTATTTTATCTTTGATTATTTTTACATTATTTAAGTCGTTTGGATTAGAATATTTGAAAGAGTATTTATTTCCGTTTAATTTCGACTTTGCTGTTTTTCTCTTTCCATCCGAGATTAGTTTAATAGATCCAGCGTTAATCTGAAGTGTTTTAGAAGCCTGGTATATTGAGTTAAAAAATCTTTTTTCATTTGTTGACAGATTAGTTGCCAATATTTTTCTGTTTTGACCTTCTGGATTAGAGGATTCGTTTAAGACACGTTTCAAATTATCTGGTTGGTTATTTTGCTTATCTCCGTCAACGTGCAAGATTTTAAAAAACTTGTTTGTTTCCTCGTTATTAAAGGCTTCCCAAATAAATTCATGTTTCAGCAAGCTGATTGGGTTTGAACCTCGAGGTCTAATTGAGATTCTAATAAAGCCGTTTTTATTTGGTTTATTTCCAATTTCTCTTCCTGTTTTGGAGTTATAAACACCACCGTTATCAGTTGTGAAGAATCTTGAATAAGAAGGATGAAAATACTTTGTCATAGTTGATAAAGATTATTACAATTTATATTAAATCAATTTTATTTTTATAATAAAAATAAAATCTTTTATTTATATTATGTAATAATCTTTTACAAATATTTTTTATTATATCTCTTTGAGAATCTGTCTGCAACAGGTGATTGATCGATAATCATTTCGTCTATCAATTTCATTCGATCAATAAACTCTTGTTTATTGAATTCATCACCTCTCAAAGCTGATCGCAGTTCAACCAATACTTTCTCATAAGTTGTAAATGCAATTTGCGACATTTCAATCTTTTTCTTGTAATTCTTCATTTTTGAAACCGAACTCACCAAGACTCCAAGACCATTGATAACACCCAGGATTATTGGATTGAGTGTTATTCCTCCGGCAATTGTGCCAATTACAACCAGTCCTCCTCCAGACAAAGTGAGAGTTTCATCAAGAATTTTATATCTTTTGAAAGATTTCTTAAAACACCAAAATTTCTTGTGATAATGTTTATAGAAGTCTTTGAGAGTTTTGATCTCTGATTCTGATAGTCTGTTATCAATGTGATTAAATTCAAACAAGTCCTTCATTTATTATTAAAGTATATAACTACCATTTATTTTCTCTTGAATCATTATCCTTTTAAATGCTTCAGAATCAAAGTCATAAAAATTAGGAGAAAACATAATTTTATTCATAATTCCATCTTCAGTTGTAAAGTCAAAATTTTGACTAGGTACGTAATTAGCACTATCTATAGTTAATGTTGAGCTGTAGTTACTCAAGTTAGCTTTTGTAACTATTGTATCAACACTATGTGCCAACCATAAAACAATTTTTTTTCCATTAAAACCATTTGGTAAACTAAAAAATTGTCTTCTAATATTGGAAAGTAAAGTTAAATAACCAGCAGCTTTAGAATAAGTTAAATTCATTAAATGTTGGTTATTTTGTTTATTTTTCTTAACTAAAGCAAAATCTCTATTGTCCCAGTGATAAAAAACCAGGCACAGGGTATAATTTCTAAAATTATCAGAGGGATTCAAATTAATAGTGTAATTATTAATATTTAATCCTTCCTTTTTGATATTACTTATGTCTTTATCTGGGATAGTAATACTATTTAAACTATGAAGGTGATTTAAGCCACTAATTACAATACCAGATGCACCTCTTTTTAATTCGTAATTATTTGCATCTGTAAAATCATAAATTTGTTCAAAAAATCGACTATAAACATGGTTTACCGTAAAAGGAATTAACTCTTTTACCATTCCAACTGTTGCAGCACTACTATTCAGATTTCTATTGAGAGCAAGGTTCAATATACTTGTATTATTTGCGTTAATGTCAACATTGAACTTTACTTGCGTTCTAAAAATTTCAAATGATTTATGATAGTCATAAACTTTATCTGGGTCGATATTGCTAACTTTGCTCATAATACCATAAGCAATCATGTAAACTCCAGAAAACTGTAATGGATACACAGCCAGATCATTTCCATTATTTGGAATACTAACCAAAATGTGAATAAAGAATCTGCTTCCAGTTGTCAACTTCTTGAAATTAATTATGACTCTGTGGTAATACATAAATTGTGTTTGTTTTTTTGAATCGGTAAAACTATGTTGAAGTTTTTTTACACTTACATTTTCAAGTTTGAGGCCTTGTGACGTGTTGCCATCAACACTTATCTGGGTTTTATGCCAAAGAAGATAATCAGTGTTAAGTATTTCAAGACAAAGGGTATAATCAGCACCTCCAACCAGTCTGTAAAAATTAAGACCTATCTTATACTTATAACCACCTTGAAAATTCTTAAGTATAGTTGTATAAAGAACTCTTGTATTATATTCGTGAAAGTTTCCTTTAAGAGTTGGAAGGAAAGTTATCTTTTTTGGAATAAAACTAGTTCTATTATCTATTTCATCTGTCCATTGAGATGGACTTGACATCAGAAAAGCAAACTCATCTTTGTAATGACTTGGTTGAACTTGAGTTTGGTGTAGATGACCGTCAACATACTTTTTGGTGACTGCATCCGAATCTGAAGTTGGATCTTCAAGATTAATTATTTTATGTCCACCGATATTAAGATCTGAAGTCATGGTCCTACTCCCATCTTTTTTAAAGAAAGAACTGAAATCTTGGTTAGAAAGGCTATCATCCACATACTTTTTGGAGGAAGCATCTGTGTTATTTGTTGGTGTAACAAGATTAATTATTTTTTTATTATTCATGTTCAAATGATTAGTCATCATATTTGATCCGTTAACGTGGAGATAAGCAAGATCACCGTAAGCCAATGGTATTGGTTGTTTGGAACCAGTTGGAGCTGGAAGATTAGTTATTCTTTTGTTATTCATATCCAAATTTCCAGTCATTTGTCTTGATCCATCAAGTTTTAAAAAGACACTGCCATCGACTTTGGAATCGTCAACATATTTTTTATTTGCAGCATCATCATTGTTTGAAGGTGTTTTGAGATTTTTGATTGAATATTGACTTTTCATATCAACGTCGGAATCCACTGTCAAAAGTGATGTTTTTCCACCGCCAGAATTGGTATCAACATATTTCTTGGTTGCTGAATCTGAATCAGATGTTGGTGTTCCAACATTTGTCAACTTTTTTCCAACCATATCATAATTTCCATCTGCGGTGAGATTAAACCCAACACCTGGAGCTCCTTGAACTCCTTTTGCAAATTGAAAGTGATTAGAAGAGTGTTCATTAAATATTCCCATCTTATTTATTATTTAGATAATCAGTAAAGTTTTTTGAAATGGTTTTCTTTGGTTTGTTAATGTAAAGAAATGAGAATGGTTTTTTAGTCGCCTCTTTATACATATCTTTATCAACTCCCAATTCAGATGAGATTCTGTTTGCTTCTCTGGAAGAAGGAAATTCGTACAGGCAGTAATGAGAACAATTCAATCGAATATCTTTTGGAGTTTTATAAAATGATTGACTCAGATAAATCACCGAACAATTCTTATGTCGGCCTTGAATAAAATAATCAACGATTTGTCTCTGATTTTTATCGCATACATAATCATCAAATATCACAAGTTTTTGATTGTCTTCGTATCCCATTTCTGTTACAGGAGTTATTTCATCATTACTCACTGAAAGGATTTCATAACCGAGTTTATGTGACATCTCTCTCATTTTTTGCATCAGCCTCTTATACTTATCCTGCTCCAAATTTCGAGCGTAAAGATAAATCTCGTCGTAATACAGCAGAGGTTTCATTAGCATATGGAAGAGCAAATTAGTTTTACCACTTCCACTATTTCCACAAATCAACATTCGAAATGTATCCGATGGCATGAAAGGAAACAACTGTTTGAATTTTTTATCTCTGTTATCAGTGCTATCATAATTTGGTATCTCCATTTTATATAATAAATATATAAATGGATATTAAAGAAATGAAAAAATATTCACAAAATAAGATTGAAGCTGATGATCTTATTAAACAGGTGAGACAACGAATAAAAGAGACTACTTGGGAAAAACAAAATTTGAGAGAAGGATTTACTGAAACATTCAAACCTCTGATTTCTCAGTTTGAAGATCCTGGAAAGGATTCCAAAACACAAAATATATTTACTCAAAATCAAAAAATGTTGCAAAATCAGTTGGCACTTACAGAAGGTATCAGAGCCAATCAAAAAGCCATTACAGAAGGATTTAGTCAGTTTGAGCGATTGGCTGATATGCAAGAGTTGCCTGGAATAGGAGCTATTGAAGATGGAGAAGATGATAAAGAAGATCAATCTCCGATTCCAACTCCAACTCCTCCTAAAACTCCGATTTCAACTCCAACTCCTCCTAAATCTCCAATTTCAACTCCAACTCCTCAAGATGAAAAAAAACCAATAGTAGAATTTAATACTAATATATTTGATAGTAATTTAAATAACAAAGAATACATGGATATATTAGAAAGTTTCGGTTACCAAAATCTTCCTTCTTATTATTTTGATAAAAATATCAACGATATTAAATTATTAATAAATGATGTTGGAATAGACTTAGAAGATGTAAAAAAAGAACTTTCTACAAATACTGAATACATACGAGATGGGATATATACTATAGTTAAACCTAAAGCAGAAAGTCCTCGACCAAAAACAATAAAAGGTATAAATAATTATAATGCGATAAGTATATATTTTAGCAATTTAAATTATCTTTTACAAGTCAAACAAAAAGAAAAAACTGGTTCTGGAATGTTTAAAAACCCAAAAGAACTGCTTCGTAGATTTGAATTAGTCAATGGATCGCTTGCCGCAGGAAACAACGGTGTGTTGCCTGAATTCATTCAAATAGCACATCGATTGCGAGATCTCGGGATCCTATCTAATAAACAACTTAATACACTCCTCAGAAAAGTTATCTAGTTATATTATAAATGAATGAAAGCGCTATTCATATTTCATCTGTTAAAAGAGAAAAAATAGGTGTAAACAAATCACATGATTTCTTGGTCAAATTTAATCCTCCTTTGAAACTTGATTCACAATTCAAGCATTATCTCGCTTTGGATAGGTTGTCAATGACTTACTCCTGGTACAACATCAGAAGTAGTTATAAAAACAACACAATTAAATATACCCATGACGGATCTACTTGGCAGACTATTACCTTCACAGACGGTATGTATTCCTATTCTGACATAAATGACTATATTCATCAATACATGAAACAAAAGAATCATCACACAACAGATGCAAAGGGTGTGAAAAATTACTCAATAAATCTGAATTTCATTCTTTCCACTTATCGTGTTTTGATAACACTTGAGGGAAGTTTTCAACTCGATCTGAGAGGAACAGATTTCGGAGAACTCATTGGATTTGAGAAGAAACTCGTGACTAAAACTGAATATGGAACCAAACTTCCAAATATTACAAAATCGATTGATTCTCTTAATATTAATGTTAGTGCTATAAAAGACTCCGTTGTAAATGGTGTTAATACAAACACGATAGCGGTTATTCCAACGGATAATTTGACAAGGTCGTATCCTTTCACATTTGAACCATTTAGACCTCTTTATTGTCCTGTAAGTTCTAATACAATTTCTGAAATGCATATAACAGTAAATGATTCACTCAGTCAACCTATTGACTTGAATGGAATTGATTGGTTTATGACACTGTTGCTTCGCCATACAGAAGATAGTAATGTTGTATAATTATATAAATAAAATGATGCGACAATCAGAGTTTAAAAAAAAATATGATCCTGATACAGGAAAGTTTTCAAGAAAACATATTTATGGAGAAGGAATAATGGATACAGTAAAATCTTTTCTTGGTAAAAAACCAACTAAAAAAAAGGTGACATTTGCTCCACCTCCCAAACCAACCCCCACTGCATCTAAAAAGGCCGGTGACAAAATAGTAAAAATGCTTTCTGGTAAAAATCCTCCATCTCGTAAAACTACACAGCAAGAAAACAATAATAGAGTACTACAAATTATGACTGGATCTGGAAGAAAAAAATAATATAATCTAATTATTAAAATGAAGTCTTTTAGAAACCCAAAATATCTTGAAAGATATGAAGATGTCGTTTTTGACCTTGAACAACCTCTTAATATTGCCCCAGCAAATAACACCGTTCAAGTTAGAAATAATCTTAAATTCATTGCTGACAATACAGGTGAAGTCACTCCATTTGATTGGTATAATGCTAGAATAGCACTGGATTTTAAAGTTGAGCAACATGATGGAACTGATTTTGTTATTGGTGCTAATGTATTTGATGATAATCTTACTCAAAATAGAGCAGCTCAAATTACTGCTTACCAGGCTGATCAAATGGGAATAGTAAATGGCTCTAATTCTTTTATTTCAAGATTATCAGTACTGGCGAATGGAAAGGAACTTTATCAGTGTAATTACGCCAATCACAGTGTAAATATAAAAAATTTGCTTGAATATAATAAATCTTACGCTGATAGTGTGGCAACAAATGAATTTTATTTTCTTGATACATCCTCAAGTGCTAATAAAAATAGATTTATAAGAAAAAATGTTACTCATCGAAGAAACGCAGCTAATGATGGGGACGAAGCTGGTCTTGTTTTAGATAACACCCCTGCAACTTATAATGAAGGATTTGCAAAACGAAAAGCTCTGCTTGGAACTTCAAGCACAGTACACTGTGAAATTCCTCTCAATAGATATTCGTTCTTTGAGGCACTTGAAGACAAATTACTTCCAAACACTAAAATCGAAATAAACTTTGAGACTGAAAAAGATGATAATCTTATTTGGAGGAGTGGTGGAAATCGATGTCGAGTAATCATTACCCGTCTTCAACTGTTTGTGCCTCGATTAATATTCAATTCAGAAGGAAATAAGATTTATATGAGTGAGTATCTCAAACCTTACAAATGGACTTATCTCAATGAAGTTGTTGAAACTAACCTGGCTGGTAACCAAGCTGTTGGTAACTTTAGAATTACAAACGGAATTTCAAAACCACGGCATGTTTTTGTTTTTATTATAAATACTCCAAATATTGAATCACAGACAGCAAATCCATTTTTATACAATACTTTTAGCGTTTCCACAGATCCTCGAACTTTGAATAGATGCTATCTTGAAGTTGGAAATGGAAATGAATACCCTGATATTGCTTATAAACCTTCATCAGATCCCTCAAGAGTTTTTAGAGATGTAATGTCTTATGTATTTGCCAACAATGATTTTCAAGGTGGAACTCTTCTTAATAGACAAAATTTTGAGAATATTTTCCCATTTGTGTATTTTGATTTGACAAAGCAGAAATTAGACTTGAAGGACGGAGTTACAAAACTATCTTTTCACTATGAATTATCTGGAGCGACTGCTGCAAATTATAATATTTACGCTCTTGTACTTCATGAGAGAGAAGCAGAAATAGAGCAACAAAGTGGAAAACTACTTCTTAGAGCTTGAGAAAAAAATAATATAACATATTATATAAAATGACAACTTATATTGAATACGGGGTAAAACTTTCAGATGGCCAAAAATCAAAACTATTAAGTGCAATTCAAAAAAGATCACCACTAACACTTCGATTAAAACATTCTCATCTCAGGGGGCCTGATGAGTTAATGTTGACACAAAGACAGTTAGCAAAAATAAAAAAATCACTTGCAAATGGAACAGGATCAGACTTGAAAATAAGTCAAACACAGATCAGAAGTTTAGTAAAACACGGGGGAAACTTATTCTCAAGTCTGGCAAGACTTGGTTCAAAACTTCTTCCCCTTGCAGTAAAGGGAGTTTCAAAAGTTGCTCCTGCAATTGCTACTGGAGCTGCAAATGCACTTGGAGAAATAGGATTAAAAAAACTTTTTGGAAAAGGAATTACTATTCCAAAAAAGTTTTTCCCATTTCTTCCTCCTTTTGCTAATGAGTTTACTCAGGGCCAAATAGATCAAATTAACAAAGTTTTCAAGACAGGAGGACGATTAGTCATCAAACCAACTCAAAAACAAATCGAAGGAGGATTAATAGGAACACTTGCAGCAATTGGTATACCAGCAGCAATTAGTCTGCTTCCAAAGTTGTTTGGATCTGGTCTTCAGGTTGACAAGGGATCTTCAACTAACACAAGAAGTGTTTATGTTCCACCCACACAAGGAGAGGGTTACTATCCACCTCCCTTTATTGGAACTTGGGAAAACCCAATAGGAATGGGGGTAAAAAAAAAGGCAAAAAAAAAGTCCAAAGGCAAAGGAATTCTGTTGGGAAAAAACAGCCCATTCAACTCAATTCCCATAATAGGAGACATTTTGTAATTAAACCCCTTTCAAACTTTGACTTGATGGAACGGGTGAAAAAACTTGGCCTGAGACATTTCAGAGGTATTTACAGTCGAGACAACCTTCCTCAAAAGATAAAAAAAGAAATTGGAATAATCAATCTTGATGATATGCAAGGACCTGGCACACACTGGGTTTGTTACAGAAACTTGGATTCAGTAGTCGAGTATTTTGATCCATTTGGTCTGATAATGCCGAATGAGGCTTTGAAGTATTTCAGGTCTTCTGGAAAACAAATTATTTATTCGATAGATGAAATACAAAATCGAAACACTGTTCTTTGTGGTTATTGGTGCCTTTACTACTTGTTTGAAAGACAAAATGGAAAAAGTATTCTTGATGTTATTCACAATCCTCATTTTGACAATGATAACAGTGATTTTATAAAAGAATACTTTGGAGGATAAAGATTATTACAAAATATAAAAAGAAAATTTTATTTTTAATATAAAAAAAGATTCTAATAAAATAATTTGTAATAATATTTTTCAAGATTAAATATAAAATTTATATTTAATCTGAATCCACCGGTGAATCCTTCAACTTTTTAACCTTCTCAACTTTTCTTTCCAATTCTTTTACAGTATCAACTATAGAATCAAATTTTGTGTAAATATCAATAAGTTTGAAAAGTTTCTTCTTTTTATCGGATTTGATTTTTAACCAAGAATACTCACCTTTCCTTATTTTTTCCCACATCTCACATTCACCAGCCATTAAAACTCGTGAAAGATCAGCATTTTTACTCCGAAGAATCTCAAACTCTTCAATTATCTTTGTTCTTACTTCTTTCTCAAAATCTTTGAGTGTTTCAACATCCATATTTTTTTCTATCTCTGAAAAGAATTTAGCTTCCATTTATCTTTAGTTTATACTAAACTTCCCCTTACAACTTGTTTGAGATTATTTGATTTCTCACTTAACTCCACAATCAACTCAAATATTTTTATAAATCGATTATCATTTTCCAATCTTGCAATACTGGCATATTCATAACTCTCATTTAACTTATTATAAATCTTCTCAAGTTCACTTTTTACAAAATTAGCCCTAGCTGACATTTTATCTAAACATTATACTAAATGAAAGAATCATATTGTATTGTAGATAAAGAAGAAACACCTTGCAAAGAACCAAGTGGTTACAAACAAACTAAAAATAAAAGATGGCAATTCTTTTGTCATTGCACTGTTTGTGGAAATAAAAAAGTGAGTTTTGTTAAAGAAGAAGATGTAGATCCAAAAAAAGTCATCAAATCAAAAAACTAGTCAGCCCGTCTGAGAAGGCGGGCAAGCAAACTGGAGGAGATGTCTTTGACACTGTTGTTGGCACAGCCGCTGATGCATTCGTTGAACATGCTCTTCCTTGGATGGGAAAAAAAACACTCGAAATGGGGCGATATGGAGCAAGTGAGTTAATGAGAAATAAAAAACTGCAAAAGAAGGTTGTAAATATGGGAATCAATAAACTGACGCCTTTTATCCAAGATTCTGTTGGATCAGCAATAGATCAACTATCAACCAAAGTCAGGCCCAAAAAGAGATATAAAACCAACAGACGCGATTTGGATGGAGCTGGAATTGATCCAATGACTGTTGTAAAAAAAGCACCAGAAATTGCTATGAAAACAACTCAAGAATTGATTCCATCTCTGAAACCAGTTTATGATCGATATAAATCTGGTGATATCATTAAATCAGCTTTTGGATCGGATCATGGTGTGACTTCTGGTAAATTCTGGAGACGACCCACAGCCGCTGAAGAAGCCAAGATGGGAATAATACGCAAAGGTTCTAATCCTGAATTATTTTTCAGATTTGAAAAACCTTCTAGAAGAATGAAAAAGACAAGATTTTTTGAAAACAATCCAGAAGCTCTGGCAGATATGAATATTATCATTTCATCTAATCCTGATACATGGCCTCAGATATTAAGAACCAAATATCAGATTATTGTTGATGAACGCTTCTGGGAAAATAATCCTCTGACAAGTTTTGGAAGTGGGGTTGATATTCATAAAGCCATTCTTAAAGTCGCACCACATAAAGGATTTACACTTCCTGGTCATAAGTATACTGGCCCCGGTAATCCACTGGAATCTCAATTGAGATATGATCCTCAGACTGGTGAGATATTGGAAATATTTGAACAACCAACTGGACGAACAGATGCAGTAAGTATGCAACACGATGTTGATTACTCTGTCTGCGGTAACAGACCATCCAATGAACAAGTGAAATGTAAAAATGAAGCTGATAGAAAAATGATAAAAGCATTAGATGCAATTCCTCGAAACCAGAGACAATGGGGACATTTTTTAGCAAGAACAATGATTAATACAAAACAAAAACTTGGGCTTGGACTTCAAAAAAACGCGAGTCGGCGTTGAGTAGTGATTGGTCTCAACAATTAGCCGATGAACTTCACAAACCAATCACAAGAAACTTTCAAAAGAGATCAGTCATCTCAAATGGAATTGATGATATCTGGGCTGCTGATTTGGTAGAAATGCAAAAGTTTGCTAAGTGGAACAAAGGAATTAAATATTTGCTGATGGTTATTGATGTGTTTAGTAAGTATGGTTGGATAAAAGGCCTGAAAGACAAAAAAACTGAAACTGTGAAAGAAGCATTTGATGATATTTTTGAAAGAGGGCGACAACCAAAGATGTTGTGGACTGATAAAGGTTCTGAGTTTATCAGCAAACATTTCAAAGATTTTTTGAAAAGCAAAAATATTAAACTATATCACACTGAAAATGAAGAGAAATCTAGTGTAGTTGAGAGATGGAATAAAACAATAAAAAACAAGATGTGGAAAATGTTTACTATGAATAACAACACTGTTTATGAGGATAAGATAGATAAACTGGTTAATGATTACAATAATACTCGGCATTCTAGTATTAAGATGACTCCTGTTGAAGCGAGTAAAAAGAAGAATGAAAAAACAGTTTGGTCTAATTTGTATGGCGAATCTATTTACTTGAAACCTGAAAAACCAAAGTTCGAGATTGGAGATCATGTTAGAATTTCAAAGTATAAAAGAAAGGTATTTGATAAAGGTTACACACCAAACTGGACAGAGGAAATATTTGTGATTGAACAGATTAATCCAACAAAACCTGTTACGTATTCAATTGTTGATCTGATGTCGGAATCGATAAAAGGACCTTTTTACGAACAAGAACTACAAAAAGCAAAACAGCAGACTTTTAGAATAGAAAAAATTATCAGAAGAGATAACAAGAAAAAGATGGCATTAGTAAAATGGAGTGGATATCCTGATAAGTTTAACTCATGGGTGAGTTTCAAGGACTTGGTTAATTTTTAATACAAATTTTGTATTAAAAATCTCATGTTTATTCCTCAATGTCGGAAATAATCAAATCTTCAACATCACCAACCTCAACAGTCACATCATCATCACTTTCACTATCAACTTCTTCCTCAGTTATTGTTAGAAGAGATTCTCGAGGTTTCAATGGCCTTACATAGCACTCATGAACTTTTATTTGAATAGATGTTACAGTTTTGCTCAAAAATATTCCTTCAACTATTAATGCCATTTTGACATTGCAATACTGATCAATATAATTAAAAGGATTCAAATCTTTCTTCCCCCTGGTCTTGAATAGAGAAAGTATTTTCTTTGACTTTTCAGAGTAAATAAGTTTTGCGTAAAGAACTGGAGCAGCTGACTCATCTTTTTTTGTTTTCTTCTTTCCTTTTTTATCAACAAATTCAACCTGTTTGTAATAAAGGGGGGAAGACAAGGTTGATGCCATATCTGATCCGTATTCAGTTTCAAGATGTTTGCAGCATAATTCCCTGATATTACTCAATGCATCAAAAAATGCTTTTTCCTCTGTGTTTGGTTCGCTATCTTTTCCCCAGAGACAAACTGGAATACTGTAGCCAACAAGTTTGTTATTTTCTTGGTTTTTCTTTTCATTCACTCCAAAAGAGAAAAGAAATGGAGTTTCAATTACGAGAGCACCTTTCTTTCCATTTGGGTACTTGACTTCAATATTATTGGGATTCGTTTGTACTTAATTTTGCTATCCTTTACTTTGAATTCTTTGGCTTCATTGAAAATAATATTTTCTGGTGTTAGACGATCGTAACTTGACAACTGCATTTTTATTATTAGTAAATATTATTTTTTAAATCATTTTTTTCCATAAATATAATTATCTAAAATTTCTTCATTTGGGTAAAAAGAACAAAAATTATTTACAGGATCAAAAATAAGATATTCTCTGTAAGAATCACTTTCTCTTCCACAAAGTTTATAAATAACATTTTTTGTTTCAATAAATGGATATTCTTTCTCCATTAAACCTTGTTTAAGACTTCTATAACCAAAACCAAAATCTATATTTTCAAAATCTTCAAAATTTAATCCTAAATCTTCAAAATTTTTTCTATTTCTTTCTCTTTTAATTTTTTCAAAATTTTTAACATCTTTCGCATCAATTTCACCTTTATCACCATTATGTGATTTTAAATATTCATCTTCAGTCATTAAATAATCATCAATTTCTGAATAATTTAATTGTTCTTTAAAATGATCTAAATATTGATCTTCATACATTATATTTAACATTGTTATAAAATCATTTTTATCAACTGATTTAAGAGGGGCTTTTTTAAGTAATTTATCCCAATATTTTTCAAAATTATTGAAATCATTTAAATCTGGTTTTGGTTCTGTATCTTTAATCAATGATTTTTCAAAATCAAATAAAAATGGTATTTCCATTATCCTTTTATAATTAATTAATTCTCTTTCTGATAATTCTTTGTAAATTGATTCAAAACTTTTTCCTAATTTCTTCCTTTCAAAATATAATAAATCATCATCACCAGGTTTAATATTTTGTTGATATTGATGTTTTAAAGTTATTATTTCTAATTCAAATTTGTTAGTACTATCATAATCAGTAACAATTTTTTCATCATTTTCATAATCATAAATATCAATAATATCTTTTTCATCAAGAAAATAATAATCTATTTCAAAATAAACTTTATTATCTTTTTCTTCATAATTGTCATTAATTAAAAAATCACATATTAAAAAATATTCTTTTCCTTTATACTCAACTTTTTTTTGTCGATTAATAAAGTTATTTTTTTTTAATAGAATTTTCTTTTCTCCATTTACTTTAAACTCAACTTCTTTTTCGCTATATTTTTCATTAATGAAAAAAATTTTGTTTAAATAAGAATATTTTTCACCATTTTCTTTATTTACATTAAAAGTTAAACCATATTTTTTAAACTGATTTTTATAAATGTAATAATTTTTTGTTATTTTATCATAATATTCTTCATTATAATCTTTTTCTCTCAATACTTCTTCTCCAAATAAAAAATTTTTAAAAATTCTTTCAAATGGGTTAAAAGTTTTTATTTGTCCCTTTAAAAAACTTGGTGAAACTTCAAAACATTTTAAAGAATGAATTTTTTTTCTTTCCATTTTTTATTTATTTAATTATATTTATTTTTAAATAAATTAAAACTTGCAAAAAACTTTCAAAAAGCAATCCCCAAAACAAATCCGATAAAGGTTTCTACAATATAATTAAATCAAAATTATTTTTATAAATATAATTAATCTTTTCTAAATATATTTTGTAATAATCTTTATCATAATTCTTTAATCCAACCCACCCCACCCCCAAAACAAATCCGATAAAGGTTTCTACAATATAATTAAATCAAAATTATTTTTATAAATATAATTAATCTTTTCTAAATATATTTTGTAATAATCTTTATCATAATTCTTTAATCCAACCCACCCCACCCCCAAAACAAATCCGATAAAGGTTTCTAAAATATAATTAAATCAAAATTATTTTTATAAATATAATTAATCTTTTCTAAATATATTTTGTAATAATCTTTATCGCGATTAAATTCTTCCTGAGTAGTTAATAGAGGATGCCTTACCATCAATTTCGCCACCGATTATTTCTGTCATTTCCGCGAGCCCGCAGGGCGAGCCATTAATGTCATAAAGTGTCAAATAAACACAAAAATGACAGAGTTAATGGGAAAATTTAAATATTTCATAAATTCTTTTAGTATCAAAATATGACAGAGTTAAACTTGAAATAAAAAGTGGGTGCATGACGGGTTAAAATTTCCCATTAAGTTTGTCATTTTTTGTACTGATGAAAATAATATGAAGTTAATCAGAGAAATGACAGAAATAATCGGTGGCGAAATTGAATGGTAAGGCATCCTCTATTAACTACTTACGACGGTCTGAAAAGAGACACATAGGACAGCTTTAAAAACTGCTTCACTTACAAGGAGCGTAGAACATGACCAGGACATGTTTCTTCTTCTTAAGAAATCCTTTGAATGTCTCATCAGTAAGGTGATGCACATCACTGGCAACTTCACTCCAGTCCTTCTCCGCAGGGGGTGGGGGAGGGGGTTCTTTTGGGCTAAACATACAGACACAATACAATAAAACACTGACACAAAGATTCCGATAGAAAAAAGAAGTCTAGCTGGGGATGGGTATCAAATCAACTTAGGGGATTGGGGGGCTCCACCACCCCCCCCCCCCCCCCACCGCTACAAATCCTGGGGCCCGCCCCCTTAGTACATTTGAAACAAAGATGGACACCCGTAACGCAAAGCGCTCGATCTCGGCGATCTTGCGCAAAAATAAGGGACTGTGAATAGTCAAATCATAATATTAGCAAAATCCTAGGGGGTCCGAATGGTGGCAATCTCAAAGCAGATGCCCCCCTAGGATATCGAAGAAAATAAAAGGGTGACTCGCATGGAATTAAAGTTATATGTCGAACATGACAAATGAAGAGTGTTTTGTCCAACCGAGAAGTAGGTTAGAGGAACTTGGATATGCGATGAAACGTTCTTTCAATTTCTTTTATAATCAATAGCTTTTCAAATGATCAATGATTCTTGAAGAAATTTAGAGCAAACATTCGCAAATCAGAGGGAAATTAGTTAAGCATAAAAAACTCTTTCAGGGTGTTGATTCTTCTGTTTCTCTCTGGGGAGCCAAAACTGGTGCATGCAATGTCATGGACAATACTACGTGTGCATATCACTGAAGAACAAGTACAGGAACAAATTTGCCAGATTAAATTACGAAACAAAGTGAAAGTTTGTAGATAGGTAGTCGAAATTAAGGAACTATAAACATTTAAAAAATCGTAACTCTTCCACAGAAAAGAATGAAGTGTGGGCAACGAAAACATGCTGGCGATTTCCTTAGAACTCCGTTAAAAAAAAAGTTCAATCACATATTTCCTACAGTTTGATGCAAAGCTCCATGAAACATCAGACGTTTCTAAATTCATCACGGTCAAAAATGGTTCCCAAGTTGCGTGAAGCGAAGAGCAATTACAAACATGTCCCGGTGGCAGCTACGTGTATGTGGGCAGTCTAATCACTTAGTTGTTACTGACTTAATCCATAGTTAAAATGTCGCACAAGAAGCCAAGAGATAAAACCAACAACAAGAATTCTCCAAGAATTCTAACAGCACGCTAACTTACTCTTTCATGAACTCAACTATCTTATCCGCTGATCTTTCGTTAACATCAAAAGCAACTTCGCCATCCCTGTAAGTGGAAATCAAACAAGAGTGGTCAAACAAAGATTTTTCCCTTCCTCAGTGTACATATCTGAGTAGACAACAGGTTACAGGTAATAAAATATTATACATCATGCTAAGTACGAAACATCTACTTACTTGAAATATTTCACTTTACGCAAGAAAGAAAGAAAAAAAAGAAGAAAAGAACAAGTGAGAAACAGAAAACAAAATGATATTTAATTTATTGTAATACGGCTGAGTAAAGAAGTTAAATTTAACGTAAATACCCCCCACCGCCTTCAAATTTTGGTGCACCTCTCTAATAAGCTCCCCCCCCCCGCCTTTTCAGGAGAAAAAACGTTATTAGGCCCCTTCTCATTTAAGCCGCCCCTCCCTCTCCATCACCTTACATGATAGACGGTATTAATTAATCACGACGTTAACACTTTGCACGGACTGATTTGGGATGATAAATTCAAGTGCGGATTTGTTGTTCATCTTTAGTTGCATGACCTCCAGTTTTATGTACCTGAGCTGTTCCACTTTGCGTTCTAGTTTTTATGGATAATTGATACTACCATCTTCACTAAATTAAATAAGCCCCCCCCCCCCCCCATCTGAAATAAGCTCCAGCAGCGTAGGCAGTCTTACAGTGGAACTTTGATATAACGACCCCTATATAATAATGTCCTCGGTATAGCAAACGATATACTTCTCCCCAGTAAGAGTAAAACATATGGAAAATACCCTCAATGTAACGCTGTAATAGCGAAAATATTTTGCCAGTCTCTTCCAGGTGATCTGTGACGTCACTGCGGGGGCCTGGGGAAAGAAATTTTAATGCCGTATCCCATAAACCAACGCGCGCACTAATTCAATTCAATTCAATCTGTTCTTGTCAGCTTTGGTTTATGGGATACGGCATTAAAATTTCTTTCCCCAGGCCCCCGCAGTGACGTCACAGATCACCTGGTTGGCCCTCGTTGTAAAGAGGTCCACTGTAATAATAGCCTGTGAGCAAGCTCTCCATTTGGGGGATATCGTGCAAATAGTACACGTGCGAGTGGCACGCGAGAGGAGACGCGACTGCTTCGCCGCTCGCTCGCGCGTTCTCGCGAGACTCGCTTCGCTCGTCCAAATAGGAGAGCTTGCTCGCAGGCTACTATAATAATAATAATCATAACTATAACAAAATTGTCAAATCTGATTGACTATCAACTGCCCTGATTTCAGCCTTAATTGGACAGTTTAATAGGACAGTACGTGTCATGCCTAAGTAATTGGACAGTACGCGCCATCACGCGCGCGCTTAAATGGCTTTTTTTTTAATTATTTAAAAAATAGCCTATTATATTACAAATTTTGTTAAAGTTATGATTAATTGGTAACAGAACTTCGTGTCGTCCAATTCGGTCTGTAATCATACTCGTGATTTAAACAAATCGGACTCCCGCTACGCGGTCGTCCGATTTTGTTAATCACTCGTATGATTACAGACCGAATTGGACTCCACTCAGTCCTGTTACCATTACTTATCTGCGGCGGACATCAGAACTTTCTGCTTTAATCCTCAAAAATTCTGCCTCTTTTTGTCCTACTTCTCACTGAATGATGAACACCTAACAAAATTTCTCTTCCTCATAATTCTTTTGCTTTCCACCATTTTTGAACAGTTAAGGCCTCCTCATTTTAGCACATTACAAAAAGTGGTCACATAAGCACGCAAGGAAACTAAAAATATCAGTGACTGCATCAACGAGAAACCGAATTGGAACACAGTGAATACAACATGATATTTTACCAGTTGGAAAGCCCTCAATTTTAAATCTTTTCCCTAAATCTCGCTCCTTGGTAGCATCCACTGCAGCCAGTACACCTAAAATCTAACAAATACACCAACAGGAATCAGTCAGCCTTACAGAATTTTGACGACTATCGATTTGAAATGATATTAATTTCAAACAATGTAATAGCACCCAAATCCACTTGATTCTACACCATACGCGGTGGAACAGCGAGGTCCGTAGGCCCTCCCCCCCCCCCCCCAAAAAAAAAAAAAAAATTGGGGGGAGGAAGGTAGGCAGAGTCTTCCCACGTTTTGGTGCCAAAAACCACTTTACGATGTATTTGACAATACCTATGACATCGGCGACTTCACAGCGCACATTTTTTGCCCTCAGAAGACTCAAGAACTACCAAAGAAGCACAATGAAGCAGGACTGCCTGAACAACTACCTACTAATTTACCCAACATAGATTTGATCTGGAAACAACTGAACCCTCCAAAATTTTTACTTTATTGTCTAAATTATGCAAATCAAAAGCGACAGGCCTCAACAAGATCTCCGCTAGACGTCTCCGTCAGTGCGCTGACCTTGTCGCCTCTTCTGTTTGTTGTATTTTAAATCGTTCTACTACAACAGGCATTTTTTCCTGAAGAATGAAAGTGTTCTAAAGTCATTCCACTCTTTAAACAAGGAGAACGCTTCGACTTAAATAACTACCGTCCGATCTCTAGAATTCCTGTTGTTGCGAAAATCTTTGAGAGAAGTAATGAGGGTTGCTACTCACTGAAGTTTGCAACATACCTGTTCATCTTTAAGGGTCTTGGCAGCATCAGTGTATTCAGGTTTCATAGCCTTGCAGTGGCCACACCCTAAGAGTCAAAAAGAGAATTACTAAGTCCCCGGTGAATGACCATCACAATACCGTATTTAACCAACCACCTAAGTGTGATGAAAATAAGAAATAGATATTAAGTACAACTACGAAATGCTCGGAAAAAGCTCAGAAGGTCGTGGGTTCGATTCCCGCTGGAGGCTTATTTTTGGATTTCCAAGCATTTCTTAGTTGTACTTAATATCTATTTCTTATTTTCATATCACTTGGGTGGTTGGTTGGCTTTAAAGTCTTCCTTTTCTTTTATCCCATTCCTGTCAAGTTGAAGTGAAGTCTGATCCAGCAAAACTAATCAGTAACGATTTAAGCTCTGACACTGAGGACATTGACATTGACAATATTAACCAACAAACCGAATTTGGAAGACTTAAAATGCCCATGTTCAGTTTATTTGATGTGGTCAGTTTTTGAATTTATGGAATAATAAAGCAAAAATATTAAGGGTATGACTTTCAGTGAGCAATATTTTAATTAATCGCCTCCCTCGAATAATCACCTTCCCTCAAATAATCCTCCTTTTTTTGTGCAAAAAAACGCCACCTGGTCATTATTTGAGAAAATACGGTATTTCAAGTACCACTTTGATTAAACATTAGTCTATGCTCTTAAAATCCAAAGTAAATCTAGAATTATGTAATCAAGGCAACTTGCAGCTTTGGCTACTGTATTCAGAGTCACTACTAGCATTCCATGAGAGTTAGTCACTTTTAACCACAACTTTTTTGTATTGACTTTATTAAGAGTAGGTATTTTTGAAGAACATACATGCATGCTAATTATTACAATCACTAGGAACTTACAGCAAACAAAGCACATGCAAAGATATTTAAATCCCATTTTTACCTACATGGATCATAGAGTGTGCATCAGCATTATCTTGTACAAAAATAAATGGAACATACAGATGTCCTTCACAACACATCAAATCAAGGAGAGGAAAGAAGCTTCTTTTGGTCTTAATGCCACATCCTTGATTGTGGTGTGAAGAGGGTTTCTCTTTTCCTTTTTATTCTGTCCAAGATGGTTGGTAAACTTTTGTAACACATAGAATACAGTAAAACCCCAGGTATAAGAACCTAGATTTTGCCAAGTCAGCCTGAACAGGTTCTTATATAAATGGTGCTTAACTTGAAATCAGGCTAACAAGGTTCTTAAATGGGCTCTTAACATTTGGCAAGAAAAAAAGTACTTGTATTAGTGGGCATGGCCTTCTATATTACATTATTCACACATTTTCATGCTAGTTTTATGTAATATAGTAGAGTGCAAAGTAACATTAGAGTCACATAAATCATACAAAATAGTGCTAAGTTGCGCACATGTTATTGTTTTCTACATATATTGTACTTTGGAAATTAAGAACCTACTTTGAAATTTCAGCCTTAAATGGTTCTTATGTGAAGGGTGCTTAAAATGAAAATTTCAGCCTGACAGGTTCTTAAATGTTAGGTTCTTATACGTGGGGTTTTACTAAATGCATCATATGAACTCTGTGAGCAAAGGGTACTTACATGGAGCATAAAACATGACCAACACAGAGGGATTGTTGGCAGTAAAATCATCAAAAGTGCTGTCTGTCAGATGCACAACATCACTGGGAACATCACTCCATTCTTCCTCTTTTGGAGGAGGGGTGCCAGGAGCAGGACTACATAGAGACACAAAACTAACTATAATTACTACATCCTGGACAAAGGTCCTTTGAACAGTGATGCAGTACACATGTATCTTTACAGTTCTCTCTTTCCCACCCTATACAATGTTGAAACTTAGGAAAACATTTGGATACACACGTCCAGCATAGTTTGTGGGGTGGGGGCTGCCAATTTACCATCTGATTTGGTGATCATTTTCTCTGGTACAAAATGTAGGTGAACAGTCTTAGTTTAGGAATTAAATACCCTGGCTAATTGGTAGTGACTTGCTCTGTTTCTGATGCATAATCTTTACACATATGAACAACGGTAATCAGTGGAATAAAGAAATCCTATCCTGTATGTAGCTACTGCAACACTTATTAAAGTGGCACCTACTAAATGTTCACAGGAGAAATATCAAACTTACTTTCTCATCCACTCCACAAGAGAGTCTTTATCATGTTTTCCCCCATAACGGTACTTTTCTTCACCATTTCTTAAGATAAAATTAATGTGCATTTAGAATATTAAACACACACAATACCAAATGAGATTGCATTGTAACATTGATTTAAAAATATTGACTATAGTGGAGAATTTTCTTTCCGAACAGTCAGACTTTTACCAGTTTATCAGAAAAATGACTTAAAAAAAGCAAGTTCCCTTACTCAAAATAAATAAGAGTTGGAAAACCAGTGATGTTGTATTTCTCCCTTACAGTATATCCTTCATATGTGTCCACATCCATCCCTGCCATTATCTAAAAGACGCACACAAGATTTTTGTTAAAGAAACTCTACTTATCTAAATATTCCATGAAAAACCCAGGTGGGTAATTTTTTTGTAACTCCAAACTTGACTACCAACTAGTTAGCCCAACTGATTCAGTACCAGCTAGACTTGAGTAGTATAAGCATGTACTGACCTCAACTCAGGGCACTCACTAAGATTTCAGGTTGCCGGGTAAAATTATACAACAAGTAGGCCCGTTGAGATCAATCCCTCCCAGGGGAGGTACTTTAGGAATTTTTGGTTGGGGATGTGCCACTGGGACCCCTAACCTTAATTAGCCTATACCAGACATAGCTTGGCTGAATTTTGCTACTATAGCTCTCAAAATCTTTCCCTATCCTAGAGTTGCTATTTTGCAGAAATAACTGGGGTCAACATTTTCTTTGCTATAATTAAACTGAGTTGTGGGTGAATTTAGATTTGCCAATTTTACAGTGTATTTTATTTTTCTGAGTGTCAAAGCGCAGTGTCCCTAGCCTAGACTACAATATAATTATTTCAAAAACCTACTGCTTCTCCTTTCAGTTCAGTTGCTGCCAAAGCATATTCTGGTTTCAGCTTCTTACAGTAGCCACACCCTATAGATTTAAATAATATTAATATTTAAAAGATTCTGAAACCGTATTTTTTTTTAAAATTACTACAACTGGATAATGCATTTTGACTTTACGTAGAGTAGATCTGAGAACTGAACGCTGGGTGTTTTTGCAAATCAAAAACTGGGAACCTACATGTATCATGTACCTTTCACATTAGAGAAATGGTTTCTGTTCAAGATGTATGGTCCCTATTTACTTTGTGAATAAACTACTTGCAGATAAAAAATGTCATCCCAGTTGTCACAGAGATGTCAGTATTGTGGAGAAAGGTCTGTATAGAGTTGAGTAATGTATCTTCGGCAGAAAGGTAAACATTTGCTGAGAGAGATGCATGTATTATATTACATGGGACGGGGACCATAGGCACAGAGACTTGCTGGCTGTACTCCATTCAACTGAAGTGCGAAGCCACTTGAGTACAATGTACTTAGATTGCATGGCACTGCTTAAGATGACTTGTGTTAGGAGCATGTACAGAAAGAAAGGAAAATATTACTTATTAATAAACTTGTTTCCTTCAAAGTTTCACTTACAGGGGGCATAAAACATAACCATTACAGGTCTTTTCTCTTTTCTTGTCAGCTTTTCAAAGTCCTGTTGAAAGTACATAGACTATAACAAGGCTTAATTTCCTTATCACTAATACAAAAACAACAAATTAGTGCACGTAAGTTTTGTCTCTGGATTAATAGTTAGAAAAAATATATTTATATGAGAGATTCTGGAGCAAAGTTTAAGTTAAGAAGGGCCTTTTAGTGTAAACTACACCCCATGATTTTTCTGTGCTAATGGACTTATCCCTAATAAGGATACACAGGCAGAAGGCCATCCCATCAGCTTAGCCATTCAAGAACACACCAAGGCCACTAGCTGGCCACAAGTTCTCACTGGATACACAGATAGAGGGCACCCCACTAGCCCAGCCATCCAAGAACACACGAAAGCCTTGAGCCACAAGTTCTCACTAGATACACAGATAGAGGGCACCCCACTAGCTCAGCCATTTAAGAACACACCAAGGCCATGGGCCACAGGTTCTCACTGGATACACAGATGGAAAGCCTCCCCACCAGCTCAGCCATCTAAGAACACACCAAGGCCACGCGCCCCAAGTTCTCAATGGATACACAGATGGAAAGCCTCCCCACCAGCTCAGCCATCCAAGAACACAATAAGGCCACATGCCACAAGTTTTCAATGAATACACAGATGGAAAGCCTCCCCACCAGCTCAGCCATCCAAGAACACACCAGGGCCATACACCACAAGTTCTCACTGGATAGTGCACGGATCCAGACTAGGCAAAAGAATTTTGTTACAAGAAAGATTAGGGAGGCCCTCCAGACATACCAAAGACACTCAGCCCTTAACTGGGACCTGCAGGGCTACAAGGTTGCACCTGTGTCTTTCAGTCTCCTGTCACATGACTAATATGGTTGCATGACTAAACGTGGATGCCACTTTAAAAGAGAGGCAAAGTTGTTGCCTCATCAACTTAACAGGCCTGTTAAGTTACAATTTGTATCTGCGGTGTAAATTTATTTGCCAATAATAAGTAAATATAAACAAATATCATTATACTGCAAAAGTATAAAACAAGCTGCTGCACCCAAGGACCATGCTCCTAACAACGGGTTAGTGGAAATAGGTAATTACTGCCCAGTGGCTCCCCAAAATATATGTTAGATCACTTTCATCATTGTTGAGGATTCCTCAGCTCCAGTCAAAAGTGGCTAAAGTGGAAAATATCCACTTTTTCACACAGAAGCCAATTAAAACCAGCCATAGTATTAAAATAGGGTTTGGAAGATCTCTGTCTTAAATAGACCCCCATAATACCCATTGAAAGAAAATATATTTCCTGTAGATAAGTAAATTTATTTATAATGAGTGATGTCCTTGTTAACGTCAGAACACCAGCTGGGGAGTTTTCTCCAAACTAAGAGAAAGCAGCTACTGTAAATCCTTCATTAAGCCCCTGTCCCTCAAATTAGCCCCCCCTCCCCCCCCCACCCTATTTCAGGGAAGAACGTTAATAAACCCCGCTCTCTATTAAGCCCCCCCATCCCCTCCCCTAATTATTCTTCAGTAATAAATGAGAGACTGTATTAATCAATCATGACTGTAAAGTATTGTGGGGACTGATCCAGGATGGTTTATTTACCAACTGGAAGTTCAGATTAAGTTTGATTCTGATCCTCAGCTGCATGACCTCTAGCCTTTTTGTTCTTGAGCTTCTCCATGTTGTATTCTAGTTCTTTATGGAAAACTGATGGACTACCATTGTCTTTTCTAAATTAAACAAGCCCCCATCTCTATTAAGGCCCCCTAAAATGGGCTTGAAATAAATAAGCTTCCTGGGGGGGCTTAATAGAGGATTTACAGTATAAAAAGTAACCAGACGTAAGCCTAAGACATCAATCACGGGGCCACATTTACAAAGCTGTGCTCTAGCAGAACCCAGTAGCCAGGCTGACACCCAACTTTTGCTTTCAGGCGACTAGAAAATGTTAGTTTTTCCAGACAAATCATAAACTGGGCACCCTATAACCTGTAGGATTAATTCTACAGGTTCTGAGAGCACTGACATGGGTTCTCTTTAATTTTCCTTAGAGCACAGCCTTGATTTACCAACCATGTTAGTGTTGACATGCCGCACATCCTCTGTCCCATCTTCCTCTTCCCAGGGCATCTCACCCAGCGGATCATTTAAGAAATTTATCATTGACTGAAACAAATAATAATTATTATTCCATTAGCAAATTTACATAAAATCAAGCACACTGGAACACCATTATTATTCAAAACTCAAATCCCTAATTAATTAACAACTTTGACATCCACTATTTTGTTTATTATTTGATACTGATGTTTGTTACATGTATGCTGCAAATCAAATTTGATTTCAGGTTACTTTTGATTTAACCCAGTAGATTGATTCTCTTATTTCCTTTTTCTCCTATAAAGCCAGGGCTAGGAGACAAAAAATGAGAATCAACCTAGGTTTAAAAGTTTTACCCTGATCGCGCGAATCAAATTTGATCTGTAACAGATCGATACATCACAATGTTGAATAAATTTACTCTTAATTTTTCCAGTTAAGTTATGGCTTTAAAGAACAACATGGTTCCAAGAAAAATCACCTTTACTGCAAATTTCCTATCATAATCTTTATTGAAGTTTCCATCTCTGCAAAAGCAAAAAAACTGTACAGTGCACTGAACTTAAACTGACAGAGAGACAAACTGGCAAAATGAAACTGTTATAGAGACTTGCATAATAAACAGGCTGAGAAAAAAGGAAATTATGGCATAACTAGTTAGATTTGCACTTACTTGTAATGTTTTAACACAACTGGTTGAGGTGGAACTTTAAGCTTCTTGCACAACTTTTTGGCATCTTTGCTTTCCCTGAGAAAAGATGAATTTCTCTGTTTCTGCTTATTTATGTGTTATTGGAATGGTAACAAGTCAACATAGGATTTGGCCGACAGATTTATAAGTCAAAAATGGTTCAGGACTGAGTGGATTACGACTGAAGAATCTCCCTAAAATGAATTTCAAATAATATTTATGGTTATTTCACACTTTGAAGAGAAGGCCATGTCCCTGTCATCTTAAGTTATGTCATTTGTTGCCATTTTATCAAGTCTTAAGTCACTGTCACTATACGTCATCATGCAGTATGGAATTTCTGCACTTGTTCTTCGGATGCCATTTTGCAGCAAAACCAGTGGTGGTATTGAGAATAGCTTGCAAGCAAGCTCACTAGGGTGCTTTAGTGGCGGGATGGGAAAAGGAAGGAGAGCTTGCAACTATGTTTCTGGAATTTGAATATCTGCATCGAGTTGATGCAAAATGTTGATTGGCGGAGATGACATTAGTAATGATCTTTCACATGTTTTTCAGTGTGTGCATTTGCGCTTGTTTCCGCTTCGTGCTGATTGGCAGAAATCAGACAGCTCAGTCAACAGGGAGAAACAGGGTAAATGGAGGCACAATTCAAATTCCAGAGACGTAGTTGCAAGCTCTCCTTCCTTTTCCTGCCCCACCACCAAAGCCCCGGAGAGCTTGCACTCAGGCTACATTGAGAAATGTCAGGCTGTCTTCTCAGGTTACACCCTCATACCTACAACTTACCCACAATTTACATGTGCTATTGTTCCTTTACCCTTCATTTCTTCCGCAACTTCCGCCAGAACATCAAACTTTTTTAAAGCATCACGTTCTGAAATAAATATTGTTTAAATTAATTAATGAGTCATTTCTACCAGGCTACCGGTTCTTATAAGAATAATTCACTGCATAAAAGTAATAGTACAGACATACTGTAATCTCATGCCTAACTAGTATGTGCACTTTTATTGGTTAATTTGGCAAGTAAGTTATCCTTAGAAGACGAAGATATATGTTACAGGTCAAAATTATATTCACTCTGACAGGTTAAATTTTTTTAACCTAGGGTGCTTTTCTACTTCCTTTGTCTCCTGGCCCTAATAAAATATTATTCATGACTTAGGGCTAGGAGACAAAGAAAATTGAGAATAATCCGCAGGTTAAAGAATTTTAACTTGAACATGATTTTTACCTGTAAGATATACATTAGGCTATTGCCTTCAACTATCATTAACTTTTTTGCTTTAACCAGTTTCTCTACATTTTTCAGTTCACTTGTCTTAAATAATTTGATAGTTAATTCTTGTATAAAAACACAGAACACTTTTTTGTAAATCACCTATAACTTCTCTGGGTGGTGGTTTTGTTGTCTGTTTTGTGAGTCCTTAACTTTTCTGTCATTGGCCAGTACTTGTCAGTATATATACAATCAACATTCCAGAAATACTTAGGGTGTTAATGGTTTTTTGAGTTTGTCAGCCCAGTAATCATCATTTATTTAATTGAGATACACTGGCCAGTTAAACAAAGAAATTGAAAGAAAATAAAAATTGTTGAAAAGGTTGAAAGGTTGAAAGATGATTGAGACAATAATTATTGGGTCAACCTGAAAACTCAGCCCCTTCGGCTGATCAGATAGAACAGGAAGGATCACAGCCACATATTCGCATCTATTTCAGTGCAATTCACATAATTCTTGGTTTGCAACCACGTAACAAGGTTGTCATGTTGGGGGTCAATACAATAGAATTTTATTGCGAAGAATTTACATGAAAATAGAGTTTACTTCCCAAAGGAGAGAAATACTTTTGTTCTTGACCACCAACATGGCCAAATTCTGACATCACATGCAAACCAGCAGTACAATTTGTTTCATGTGATTAAGGGCCTCAGCTTTTACATGGGGGTGGGGGATCCCAGGTAGGTGAGGTAACCCGCTTAGGTAGGGTAACCCACTTGTCCATATAATCTCTCATTTTAATGGGATCGCGTTTACATGTTAGGCGGAGTGACCCTCCACATGACACCTCACCTACCTGGGGTCCCCCACCTCCATGTAACAGGCCCTAACAATCAAAATGAATATACCGTAAATCCTCTATCAAGCCCCCCCTCTCTAATAAGCCCCCCCCTTTTCAGAGGAGGAAAGTTAATAAGCCCCCCCTCCCCCTCCCCCAATCCTTATTCTTCACAAAAAAATTAACGGTTAACGTGGACTGATCAGTTATGATTTATTCAGGCTGGAAGTTCATATTGTTTTTGGTCTTCGGCGGCATGACCTCCAACTTCATATGCTTAACTTTCTCAAATCAATACAAGTAACCATTCTCATAAAAATTACCTGAGGCCGAAAGCGCATTTTTGAAGAATAAGAATTTTGTTTTTGTTACTTTTAGGCTCCCACAAGTGAATTAAATACTTTTGACAGCGACTTTAATTGTACAACGCGTAAGTCTACTCTGTCTCATACCACGGTATTTTTGCTACAGGTGATGCGTTTCGCTAAATTAAATAAGCCCCCCCTCTCTTTTAAGCCCCCCCTCAAAACTGCTTGAAAAAAATAAGCCCCCCTGGGGGCTTAATAGAGGATTTACGGTAGTAAGCTATTTCTTTTCTTAGGTTTCCAGGGTTACTGAATAGGAAACCTAATATAAAACGTTCATGCATTAAAAAGGATTTAAGATTATAATGAAGATAAACTTGATTTTTTATAAAGGCACCTTTCTTGAATTTGATAATAAATTTTATCAAATATTAAAAACCTTGTTGATATCGACTTAAACGAATTTTATCATCTAGCCGGGTTAAAATAATAATGTGCAAGTATAAATGGCTTCTGAAAGCCAGCTGAATTAATACAATGTATCACTTTATCCACCGAAAACAGGGAAATTAGAAACAAAAGTGCTTCAAAGGGCAGTGAAACTTCGAAACAGGAAAAGTTCAATTGTACAAAAGCTACAAGAAAAGGGTCAAAATTTATTGGGAATTCAATCAGTTTTGCATATGAACTGCGTGACGTAGCACTCTGCGCAAACAAAACCAGTAAATTGGTGTGCGTTCTTTGTAATTTTTTGAATGGTTTTATGTCGTTGACTTGAATTATGGAGGTCCTATCAAATTTCTTCTTGGCTTGTAAGGATAGTCCTACAAACTGTAAGAAAAAAAACAGGAATTGTTAAGTTAATTATTCCATAGGGGTCATTGAAAAGAGCAATCAACGTGTTACATGCACTAGCTAATAAAAATAAAAAATATTGTATCCTCTCAGTAAACGCTGATATCTAAGAGATACTTACAATTGCAAGAAAGAGCAAGCTGTTTAACCACGGCTTCTCCTTCGCCATATTTATGACACAGAAAAGTTCCGCGTTTGCTATATAAATCACCGCGAGTACAAATTTGTGAAAAAGACAAAATCTGTGTTTTGCCACGTGTGACCCAGACTGCTAGTTCCACAGAAACGGACGTTTTTATTGGTTATTTAGAACAAAAAAGCTATTATGAACCAATTAAAATTGCTTTTTTATTATTGAAGAATCAAAGAGCCCATGAGTAAAAGTTCAGCGGAATTCCAAAAAGTAACCGAAATATAAAAAGACCACTGATTGGCTAATATAGCAGAGATTGACCAATGAGCGAATTCGATATACATGGGGAACTAACTTGACAAAATGGCGGACGAGAAGGAAGGTTTGGTTGGAAGTACAGTTCGTTCAGCCTCGTATAATGTTGTTCTGCAGGTTACTTTTAGAATACTTACCTTCGTAATGAACGGTGTTCTTCTTCGTTTCACCACGAAAGATATGATCGGAATTGTGAACGTGCGATTAATGCTTCTCAACCAAACTATCGTGTTCGTTGCCAGAGAAGCTTTCCGAAAAGCTTGCCTTAGCAAGACGAAGGACAAGAATTGGGTGCAAGTGATCAATCTTCTTTGGTGCGTTTTCCCTCTCGGTGTAATTTTATCTTTCGTCCTTGGCTATGTTTGGCTGCATCACCTAGAACTTCCCGATCCACAAAAGATTCCAAACTATCCGTTGGCTGTTTTCGCCTTCGCTGCAAGCGGCTCGATCGAACTTTTATCCGAACAACTGTGGGTGTTGGCTCAAGCGTTTGTGTTTTTACGCCTCAAAGTCATCATAGAAGGCATTGCAAACTTTGCCAGATGTGTGATTACTCTAGCTCTTGTAGTGCTCTTGCCAGATTTCGGAATTGTTTCATTTTGCCTGGCACAAATGGCTTTCTCAATATTATCCATGATTCTGTATTATGTATACTTTTTATACTACATTCAAAATGTCCCCAAAGAAAAGGAAACTGCCAGGAATGACTTCCCACTGAAATCTGTCCGTGGCTTTTTCCCCAGAAGAATTCCTGGTTTGAGTGTTGTAAGTTGGGGTATGGTACATCTTACATGGAGCTTTTTCAAACAATCCTTCCTAAAGAAAATCTTAACTGAGGGGGAAAGGTATATCATGACTCTGTTCAGAGTGTTAACATTTTCTGAGCAGGGTATCTATGATGTAATTAACAACCTCGGCTCGTTAGTTGCCAGATGTGTTTTCATGCCCATTGAGGAAAGTTATTACACATTCTTCGCTCACACCTTAGTTCGAGGAAATGGTGCTGATCAGCAAGCTGAAAAGTCAGCAAAAATGGCCTCTGAAACACTCGAAGTTGTTCTTAAGTTTGTTGTTTTGGTTGGGATGACGTTTTTGGTATTTGGCTATGGTTACTCTTTTCTATTGTTAGACATCTATGGTGGGTCAACCCTCAGCAGCGGAGAAGGTAGTTTACTTTTTTTATTTCACAAATTCTTTTATCCTTTAGGGAAAAAACCTAAGAATTTCTTTTTTTCTGTAAAAAATAAACAAATTAGTTTAAAGCAATGATGATTGTAATAATAATAATAATAAATAAATAAATGAATGGTGCCAACTTTCCTCATTTGTAACCAGTGGCTGAATTGCAGAGGAACCAGATAGGTGAGATTGGATTTTAGCATGTAAAGGGGCACCATACAGCTGCTTCAGTCAATTTTTCATTTCATCTCACCTGAGAATGGATTTTACTGACAGCATACCTGTTACAGGTCAAATTTAACCTTGGTTTATTCTCAATTTCCTTTGTTTCCTGGCCCTAATTCATGAATAGTTAGGGCTAGAAGTCAAAGGAAATTGAGAATCAACCTAGGTTACAAAATTTAACCTGAAATAAAATGTTTACCTGTAATGTACCCACCTCTTTATATTACCCAAAATTAATAATCTTCAACTGGATGCAACATATTTAGCAATTATTGATTGAGGCTGAGTAGGATATGAAGAATTCTGCAGATCAAGGAGGGACAACCTTCCGAGATCTGTAGAATTCTTCAAATCGTATGAAAGTTGAATTCAATACATGCTATATTATTCATTCAAAGTAATTCCAAGTTTGAAAACAAGCTATTTAAAACTTGCTTACCTCGGTCAACGTTCAGTTTACATCGATAGTTCATCTTTATTGGGAAATTTAGGAGATAAAGGTTTGTTCAGGTGTACAAATATACTCCAAATAGCAGATATCGTCCATCGAGTTGTCTTCATGCTGTTCTCGCCATGATTTTAGACAATATTTCACCGTGAAACAAGAAAAATGTTTTGCTGACTGTTCAGCCATTTTGTTGTCATCACCAATCAACTCAACCTCATCCCCAGGTTTTCTCAGTTAACTTCAATAATCTGCAACTTTGGCTGCACTTTTGACATCATCGGTTCAATATGACAAATTCTTCCAAATTTGGATTATGCTTGTGCTTTTAGCCAATCAGAAATAAAGAAATAGGTTGAATAAATATTAAATAAAGTGCAATGTTAATAATCTCTATTTTGCAGGTCCCTCACTGCTCCAGATGTATTGCTTGTATGTGCTGATCATAGCAGTGAATGGTATGACAGAGTGCTTCATGTTTGCTGCCATGAGCAAAGAGGATGTTGATGCTTATAACTACAAGATGATGGTATTCTCAGTTATCTTTTTAGCAGCATCTTGGTATCTTACTTTCCTTGGAAGTGTTGGCTTTGTTATTGCCAACTGTTTGAACATGCTTCTTCGAATTTATCACAGGTCAGTGGCAACCTTGCTAGTAGCTGAGCCGGGGGGGGAGGTTACACCCTATGATGACCAGTACGGGGAAGCTCCGCCCAAAAGGGGTATCTTTTTCAGGCTTCAGGTAAAAAAAGGGTAGGAAAATCTGTCATTCGGGTCTGTGAAAGGGCCCAAAGGGCAAACAGATGAATTTTATGGCTTTATAAAGTCGAGAAAACGTTCTATTTTTGTGATTGATTCCTATTTAAATGACAGTGCATTTACAGCAGTTAAAAGGGATGCAAAGTTCTAAACAAGGTATGTGAAAGGGGTACCATCTGTCATTAGAAGATATACTAAAGGGGTACCTCTTTCTTGAAAAATGGTTTATTGAAGGGCAAGGGGTTGGACTTGGGCAGAGCCTCCCCCTATAAACATTTGTTGAGTACTCCCCCCGCGTAGCAGAGCCTTATTTTGCTTGCTTGATTTTGGTGTACTCAAGTGAAAGACTCTGCGTGAAAAGCAATATCTTTATGAAGCATGCACTGCATGTTGCTAAGATGTAATTTTGAACCCAGGCATAATAGCTGTGCACTGAGTACAACATGCTCAGTTACGACTATCAGTTTTATTTATCAATAAGCAGATCCTTGCACTTGGAAAACCAGTTTCAGAAAAGTGGGGGCTGCTGTGACTTCAAAAGCTTGATGCAATTCGGGCAGAGCATCCTTTTCTACTCTTTGATCAAGAAGACAAGAGAAGGTTCTACCCCTAGGGTGGTCAGTAGCATGTTTTTAGCACAAGCGAAAGATAGTCAGGATTTGAAGACAGGGCAGGGGGCACCTAAGGTTACTATAAATACTGGTATGCCAATTTTTTTCATACATATACTTCTTGCTACCACTCTTAATTGTTTTCTTCATGAAAAATCACTAAACATTATTGTATATAACATAAGCTGTATAAGTGTGAAAATGAACATTGCAGTGGGAAAGTGGTTCTGACAGTATTCCATCAGGTTCAGTTTACAGATAGTCTCCTTCTCAGCTATATTTAGGATCATTACCGAAAAGGAGCATTGGGTGAGAACCCTAAAAACAACTGTGAAGGAGACTAGTTTATAGACAGATTCACCATTTATCTATGAGTCTGGTATAGTTACATGTTAAAATGCTCAATTAGAATTTCAGTTGGGTTTCCACAAGCCATCATGCAGCAGCCTTTTGCATGTGACACCACCTCTTTGCTGACTTAACTCGAGAACAGATTTTACCTAAAGCAGATGCATGTACATTCCCACTAAAATAATTATTTTGTTCTATTGTAGCCTGATCTTCATCCATCACTATTTCAAGTCAACACCTCATCTGAAACCTTTGCGAGGTCTTGTGCCATCTCCCTTGGTCCTTTTGGCTTTTGCCATGTCTTGGGTAATCACTGCTACATCCGAGGCAAGGCTATGTTGTGATCATGGATGGTATTATCGTTTTTTACATATCGGTGTTGGTGGATTTTGTCTGTTGACTGTTGCAATTTTAGTTTACGTCAAAGAGAAAACTCTAGTAAATTTCATGCTGGAACACTGGTTAGGACTTAAGGAAAAGAAGAAGGATGATTAGGCAGACTTTGTAATTGCCAGTCAATGTCTGTAAGGCTAAAGGTTAATTGATTTCCAACATTTTCTCTGGTGTGTAATGTTCAAATTAATAAAAGTCACTAACCATTGAAATCTGGAATCAAAGCTCTAATTACAAGGAACCCAGACTCCACAGTATGGAATCCAGAATTAAAGACTTTCTTAGATTAATTTAAATGCAGTGACTTAGAGCAAGGTGAGACATATTCATCTCCCACCTGCTTCAAAGATTGCCTGGGACCAAGCTCCACAGTGGGGGGGGGGGGAGACAAAAATCGTGGTGAAACAGCAAAAACAAAAACCAGCGAGTGTAGCAAGCCGAGTGGTGGACTGGGGAGGGGAAAGGGCGGCACTAAGTTGCACTGAGCCTTCGTCACTCTTTCCCCTCCCCAGATTACAGCTCGGCTCGCTTCGTTATCCTATGATGTTATCTCCGTCCAAAATATCTCAACCTCGCGTTTTTCTGAGCTGCTGCCAGTTCAACACAACCCCGATCAGCCAGAGTATAACTATACGTGCTGCGCATGCTCAAACCAACCGCTGTGGAGCCAAAACTGCTGTCGCATAATATTAGAAGATCACTCTCTGCTAATAGAAAATGATCAACTAGCATCGCTATGATTCCGTCAGTATAGAGACCTGTTTCATTTGCAGTAGAGTTGCTTTCAGCTTCCAGCGAATATTTTGTGCGGTTTTCACAGTAGGCTGTGACATTAAATATTTCAACGTTGTAGCAAACCATCGTAGTATTTGTAATGTCCGTATAATTGCACTCTGCTGTGAAATTAAGTTCTGAAGTGTTGTGAAGAATATCCAAGTGTTGAATGGTTAAATTAGAAGTGATAACTTTTCGAGGGTAACTTTCCTGGACATATTTCCTCACAAAAGCGTTGTCCGTTGAAACAAACCAACGTACTTTTGATGCTTCGAATGTCCCATTTCCATAGATTTGGCTTTCTATCTTTCGCGCGCAGTCAAAGAATTTCGAGAGTTGAGAAATGTTTTTGGAGTTCCCAGTTCGCTCGTTATCTGACGCGTAATAATCAAATTGATCATCGCCTGTTCGAATGTGTATTCCAATAATTGGCCCTGCATCAAATTTAAGCTGTCTCCTCATCTCGTCAAGTTTGTTGGAGACTGCGTCCGATTTCGAGAACAAAAAATCAAAAGCACATCCTATGAGATTATACTTCGGGGTGTTAGAAATCAACGGCTTCACTCTCAATTCTTTTGCTCGTGTTAGTAAGTAAGGATTTAATGTGATTCCTCCTTCTGCGAAGTACCAGATAGTAGTTATTTCCTCGACTGGCCAGTTGAAGTAATTTGCCAAGTCTGTTGTAGTCAGCCATTTTTTAAAATGACTGCTATCTTGAATAATCCAATCTTCTGCTTCTCTAATATCGGTCTTCGTTGTTCCCCAATAATGTTTCCTTATTGGCAGCCCTGTACAAAGATCCATGGGCTCCGAGTAATTCCATTGGATGTTTCGTGGCAGCAGATGGTTTTCTATTGGTTCAGGCGCACGCCAATCAATCAAAAAAGCCCTGTCTGTAAGAATTGAGAGATAAAACAAAGATACCACTGCCCGTAGTCGATTTCCGTAACCACAGCAACCTTGCCGCGTTCCAGGACATAAATAAACCAAATATTTTTCTTCTCGTCGTTTGCTCAATATTTCTTCATGAAGTTTGCGATAGTTTTCTTGCCAGCCAGTTCCGCATATCTTCGTGGTCCGCTCTTTATACCAGTTATCGAAACTAAACTTCTCCTTTCCTCTGAATGCTGTGATCTGATCCGAGGATTTTGATTCTGGATCTTGATTTTGGATCTTCTCGGAAAGTTGTGACCTTGAACTAAAAGGTTTTTTGGTATTCGAAGTGAAAAGTGCCATCATTTGGCTTTTGGAAGGCTGTTCTTGTTTTGGTAAGGTAAAATGAGTTGCGTTTCTATTCGCTCCACTGTGCGACCCATTTCCGTTTAGCTGCTTTGTCCTTAAAACCGCGCTTAAAATTTTATCTCCTTGCGATCTTTTAGCGTTTTTTATAGTAGCCTTATTTTCTAAGTTTTTTAATTTTATTTCTTTCTTGTGTTGATGTCTTGCTTTCTCTTGGACGTTGCTTGAATTTACGATGAATTTCTCCGTGCGCTCACCTGTCTCCTCCATGCTGTTTTTGTTGTTTCCGAAGTATTGAATAACTGTGTCTGCGTTTAAGTTGACGAGATTTCCTTTTGAAAAGAAGAAAAAAAAAACGCTGATTATGTGTAACCAAAATGTTTAACTGAAAAAGGATAATTCTTGCGTCTCACTGCGGGTTTGAAACCTATACAATAGGTGCGGTTACACGGGACACTTTTACCGTGGTAAATGATCCTTTTACCGCGGGAAATTGGCGTGGTGCGTGTGACTGGACTTGCCCGAGATAAATTTACCATAGGGAATATCCATGGTTACGTCAAAAAGAAGAAAGAAACCGCCGCCCATGACATTTAACGTGGTAAATAGCTGGGGTTTTTCGATATCCAAGGCAAGAGTGCCAACCAGGATTCTTCATTTGACACAAACATGAAACAGCAAAAAAAATGCTTTTTTAACGGGTTCTTTGGTAATGGTAATGGTAAACTTTAATAGTATCTCCTCTAAAAGGTTTTTAAGAAATTATTTACAATAAAATGAAAAACTACTTACTACTATAACTACAAATAATATTATAAGATAAGACGAAAAATCATCTATGGATACATTAATACCATATTACAATGTCGGCACTTTGTGTGCTGTCCCTTAGTTTCTTTTTAAATGTCGCAACAGATGTGGACGACTTCAAAGGGCTTTTTAGATCGTTACAGATCTTTCGCACTGTTGAGAGTAGAGTCGATGTTGACATGGCAGATTTCACGTTAAGATGAAAGTAACAGGGAAATTTAGGGCAAAATTTTGTACTTGTTTGTTGGGCTAGATGTAGGAACGATATTTCCCAAAAACTGTTCTATTCCTGGCGTGTAATCGAACAGTTGGATGCAGCTGAACTTAAAATGAAATCTAAGGTAAAGATTAAAAAAGTGCTATGTACCTTCCCTAAATTATCAGGACTAACAAAGAAAAATAAATGCAAAAATCTTATAGATATGAAGTCTTCTTGTTCGTCTATCTGTACTAGTAGCCTTTAAGATAACGAAGGTCGATATTTCTTGCATGGGGATCATTTGCGGTTGGGGATCATTTGCGGTACTGTACAGAACTCTCGTTCGGAAGGTCAAAAACGAACTGTTTTTCTTTTTGCACTCACATTTCGATACTTACCTCGTATGGTTATATACTGAGTTGTTCCAAGGTAGTAGGCTAATATTGCCAAAACGATTAGAATCAGGCCGACAAATGGGATAAATTCCCGGCGAAATGTTGAACTCCTGACAAGCTTTTGTTGTCTTGGGTATACAAGCGCTCCTCCGTTGCTAGTTTTTCAAAAAAAAAAAGCAAAAAAGGGAAATTTTAGTGCACCTGGTTAGCCATAGAGAACCTAACTTTGATCAGCAGATTTCCTTTGGAACTATAAAAGAATGCAGTCGTTCCTTTTTTTTAATTCTATACCGTAAATGAGCTTATGGACGTCCACTTCCAAATAAACGCCCCCTCTACGCTTTTAAAATTGTATTAGACGACCCTCTCTAATAAATTAAACGTCCCCAGTCTAATAGATGTCTTTCCCCCCCCACCCCTGAGAATTACTCCAAAATACTAGGAGTTAGCAAAAAGGAGCAAAATCATTCAATTCATTCACTCTCTCGCCTGATTATCAGGACTTAACGTGTTTCATCTTGCTAAATACCAAGTTCAAAGAAAGGTTTGACTAACGATGGCAAAACAATAACGGCCTTGAGCATGGATTGTGACATTGATGTTGGAGTTTGAAAGAGCAATATGGACCTCTAGACGGCCTAGACGTATCAATTGATGCAGTGGATATTTTGCATATTAGTTTTGTTCAGCTTGTTACAGTTATGAGAATAAACGCCTCTCTCTTATAAATGTAGCCTGTAAACAGGCTCTCTGTTTGTGGAAGGGGTGAAAAAAATTTTGCAGGGCTATCGCCATTAAATGTTACAGTTAATGTTTACTTTTTGAACAAGAATGATTTCATATTGAGACCGAAGTTTAAATAAGCTAATAAGGAAATAACTAACCTCTTCGAATTAGCGCCTTTTCTAACTCCAGAATTTAATTAAGCACCACGGTGCTAATTCGAACATTCATGATAGAGTGGTCTAATTTCGGCTCAATTCTTACTCACTACCTTGCTTTAATTTTCGTTCTGCTGCGTTAAAGTAATTTTTTTGGTCGAAGATAAACTAATATGCGGTTATGGTAGCCAAATTGTAGCAAAATTCAAGAGAGAAAATATATGTCAAAATCAACAACTTGATACCTAATTCAACAAATATTTCTCAACATCAACACCATTAACTTGTCAACTTTAAGAACGTTATTTTCAATTCAACGATTTTCGTTCAACGTCAATGCATTCAGCTTTTCAACTTCAACATTGCAATCAGTCTTAAATGAAGAACGACAAATCGCCTCAACAAAAACCATGTTGCTTCACTATCAACTCTTTCTGATTTTCAAGTTAAGTCACGAACCAAAAGCTTTCAAGATCAACAAGCAAAAATTCGTGTCAACAAATTGGGTCCGAGTTGGCCCCTTGTTACCGCGAGGGACTTGGCAGGAGTAAAACTAAATATCCCGGATTACAAGCGGCGTGAAATGTTCATTGCCGGTGTCACAGTGATATGTGTATCCCCGTGATATGTGTATCCCCGCACACATTTCCCTAGTGATATGTGTATCCCGGGTGGGGATACAATAAACACTGATGCTAAGTATCCAGCCTCATCAGCGACACAATAATAAAAATGGCGGCTCAAGAGGGAGAAAATGTTTGTTTTGTTTTCAGTTAGATTCTTAAACACTGTACTCTTCACTTTGTCAAGGGGTCTAAGAGAAAATGTCGGACACTGTTTTAAGAAGCAAGGTAAGGAATAAATGAGTAAAACCTCGAAAGAGTTTCTGGGCCATGTTATATTCCACTGGGTTAGCGCGATTGGCTGTAAAAGAAAATTTTGCGGTTGAAGTGACTGAAACATAACTTCTCAATTGTAACTTACCTCCGGGGAAGTTAATTTGATACAAATGGAACGCGGGCGATACACTTATCACTGAAAGTTCTCTTGCTAAGGGTCTTTTTTTTCAAACTACCGTGCGAAGGTGGAAGATTGTTGGCGCTCTCGGGGGGATACAAATGTCAGTGAGTCAGCGCAGAGCTACATGTATGTGTATCCCCTTCATTTTTGACTGTTTTATCTTCTCTCGCTAAAGGAAATCTCGTCGATATCATCTAACACAACTAGTAACACAACTAGGGTTAAGACAGGAATCAAACAACATGCAAAGATGGAAAATTGTGGCGCCCGCAGGGGGGATACACATATCACTGAACGGGCGCAGAGATATGTGTATCGCCTCTCTATTTTTTGACTTTTCGAGTTATCCCTTGCTGAATGAAATTTGGTCAGTCATACTTACTTAACGCTCCAGGTGATCTGTGACGTCATTGCGGGGGCCTGGGGAAAGAAATTTTAATGCCGTATCCCATAAACCAACGCGCGCACCAATTCAATTCAATTCAATCTGTTCCCGTCAGCTTTGGTTTATGGGATACGGCATTAAAATTTCTTTCCCCAGGCCCCTGCAATGACGTCACAGATCACCTGGCTACTAGTGACATAAAATTATAATCTCGTTGGATAAGGAGAGGAACGAGTGTTTACATCAACATTGCGGTCCACGAAGAAGTAAACTCGCCAGAAACAGCTTTGCGACTATTTTTGTCTCGAACTGTTGCTCTTAATCTTGGATCATTAGTAGTCCCTTTGACGATGATTCCACAACAGAAATAAAACCGACACTTGTTTTGAGGGGTAGGGGGTAGGGGATACACATTTCACTGGCAGCCATATTGGAGGGATACACATATCACTAGGGATATGTGTGCGGGGATAAATCCGGGATATTTAGTTTTACTCCTGCCAAGTCCCTCGCGGTAACAAGGGGCCAACTCGGACCCAATTTGTTGACACGAATTTTTGCTTGTTGATCTTGAAAGCTTTTAGTTCGTGACTTAATTTGAAAATCAGAAAGAGTTGATAGTGAAGCAACATGGTTTTTGTTGAGGCGATTTGTCGTTCTTCATTTAAGACTGATTGCAATGTTGAAGTTGAAAAGCTGAATGCATTGACGTTGAACGAAAATCGTTGAATTGAAAATAACGTTCTTAAAGTTGACAAGTTAATGGTGTTGATGTTGAGAAATATTTGTTGAATTAGGTATCAAGTTGTTGATTTTGACATATATTTTCTCTCTTGAATTTTGCTACAATTTGGCTACCATATGCGGTTTATGTTAGTCAAAATTACTTTTACAGATCCGAGTCGTTGTATGATGCTGTGTACGAATGAAGCATTGATCTCGTTCCATATAAATCCAAGAGCAACTTCGAATTAGTCAGGGAATTACTACATAGTTTTCGTTTTCAAAGTGCTTGTGTTTACCTTGCCTCGTGGCCAGCAGTTGTCATCTTCAAAGTTTTTCTAAACTAGACATCCAGCGTGAACATTTCTTTCACGGTGAAGTTGGAATTCAAACAGTTTTCTAACCATCTTTGCAAACCGTTCAAAGATAAAACATAGGTGCACTGATTTGCAATCACTGAATGTGAGCTTTGAAGATCTTAACGTCGCCATAACGTAGACAAACTCCTAAGATAGGGAATGTTTGATAAAACGACTTTGCGTATGATTTTATGAAAGGAATGTAAATAACGTTTTTTATTTACTCAAGATTTTGAATTTCATCAAGGAACATAAAAGGCGCCCTTTAGACTCCGTTTACACTGCGTCCAGACAAATTTTTCAACGGACAAAACCTTGCACCGGTTCGTCTTTCGTTTTACACGGGGGCTGCGGAACCGTGCAAGTTTTTGAACGGAAAAATCAAAAAATCAGAAGTAGGTCACAAGTTTGACCGGTACGGCTCTACTTTTACGCACACTCTTTTAAGGTGATGTTACACGGAATGATTCGCAACGACGATTTTTAGTGCAACAAAGCCTTACAACATTGCTGTAACATTGTTTCGAATGGCTGCAATATTGTGCCAACATTTAAATCCTGTTTTGCGCTAAAATTCTTCGTTGCGAATCGTCCCGTGTAACATGTCTAACTGAACATTCTGATACAGTTTGCGCGGTAAAAGCCTGGAGCCTAGTTACGCGCCTTTGATACAAAAAGACATTCACTTCTTTCACATGGACCATAATGCACCTTGTTTACCCCCCAAAATTTTGCAAAACCATTGTTTCCAATTTCTCCAGGATATTACAGTCGTCCCAATGCTGACTGGCAAAAACGTTATCGGCCTCGTGTAAACAGCACTGCTTCAGAGTTTGCACGGTCCCGTGTAAACGGTTTGCATGGGTAAAAAGATCTCCGTTCCAAAATTTGTCCGGAGTCGTCTAAACGGGGTAATGAATAAAGCGATTCGACCAAAATGGCCTAAGAGGCTGTTGAATTGAGACGATATAGATTATAAGTTCGTGCAATGGATTTTTTAAGTCTAAGCAACAAATACAGTAGAGCTTAAATACTTAAGCTCGCTCCATGAAAACAGCGGACATAAGAAAATGTGACATTTATTTGATTCATTGTTCTAAATAATCCAGTCTCTTCACCATGAATTTGCAGGTGGAACGTCGGGCTGTTTTCGTCAACAAATGGAGGAACCATATGAATTTGTAAAAGGTGCATCGGGTTTTCGAAGAGCTGTGAAAAGAGCTCCCGATCCGTGACACTGTTTTTCCATGTTAATTGCAAGATTTGGTCGGCAGGTGCAATGAACCAGCTGACGCAACGCGATCAGTTTAAAAGTTCGCGGCTTTTCTAGACCATTTTACAATAATACATATTTTCTTGATTTAAGCATACCTGCACTGGAAAGTAATTATACCATTTTCTAGATGTTCGAAAATCATAGTAGAGGCAAGGAAGAAAGTTTACAATAATGTTCCGACATCAAACTTGAAACTAATGCTCAAACAGCTGTGCGAAACGTTTTTACGTTCTTGGAAACTAAGGTGGAATCTGGACATATGCTCGTTAGACTAGTAATTGCTTTTGAGACTTCAGTGTAATACTTGATTTTTATACCTACGTGTATTTTCATTTTTATTCATATTACACAGATATAAATGTATTTCATTAGTTATTCCAGATGAATGTAGAGCTGCTACGTAGAAAAGTCATCAAAAAACCGTTTATTATTATTATTATTATTATTATTAGAACTTTTGAGCACACTGCTCAAATGGTTGATATCATTAACAAAGCTCGTACCAAACAGTAGGAGAATTTTCATTGATATGCTGCACCTCTATGGCACACGCGGGGAATACTAAGATACGGGCGAAAATAATTTCCGCGTATGCGAAGAAGTGCAGCATAACCGGGTTTTTGTCGCTGAGGGGAGGAGGGGGGGCAAAAACGCAAGTATATATGCCCTCTCGGGGCATGAACGCATAGAAAAGCGATCTGAAGAGTGATCCTGATGTTGGCAAAACATTTAAATACCACGCTCAATACCCAGGGGTAATGCAAGGGTCCCAGGAGGGAAAATGTGCTAAATTATGGAGCCCGCGTGCCCATTTCGGAGCAAACATATCAATGAAAATAGTAGGAGAATTTTCATTGATATGCTGCACCTCTATGGCACACGCGGGGAATACTAAGATATGGGCGAAAATAATTTCTACCCGAGCGCCGAATGCCGCCACTAAGCCAACAACCTTAGAAAAATCGCCATATTCCCCCCAATCTCAGAAGCTCACGCTACGGGAACAGCTCTTGGAGACGCCACTGCCGTGTGATATGGCCAAACACGCCGCACGAGAAAACAACCTGGCGGCAGGTACAAGAGCGTAAAGAAGTTTATCTTCCCACAGACTTCTGCAGAGACTAGAACTACCGTCTTGTGGCTAAGCATATTTTCTTGAAAAGAAGCAAGTTTAACCTTCTTATCTAGGGGATTAAAAACGTAGTGTAAGGAGAATCTATGATATACCACAGAAAAACCGATGTTTGCCTCGAACAAGGGTCGACTTCCCAAAGCCAAAGAAATAGGCGAGACCGATGAGGGAGACGGGAGCGGACCGGCCCAACTGGCGGGCTCCCCTTCCAGTTCACGAGGAATGATAAGATCTGACGGAATCTCTTGCGTTTAACAGAAGTTAAACAGTGCCTAAAGGCGAAATAATTGGAAATAGATTACAACGAAGGCAACGCACATATACCCCACGTGATAGCGTTAAACCGAAACTGGAAAAAGAAATAAAAGAGAAAAAAGGGGAGCCACCAACCAGGCCGATCCAGGAACCCCGTCACAGACAGAGTATCGGGCATAATTTAGAACTACCCGCCCCAGATCGACCGGACTGATAGCTGGAGTACAAGACCGAAAGTCGGGAAATAACGACACATTGCTCGAAGCGAGTAAAATAACACACAAGAAAAAACCAACCAAAACAAAGCGATGGGCCGATTTGCGCGACAGGAGGTACACATCTAGTCGAGATGAACCTGCATAAATAACTATAAGCCCATAAAACTAATAACAAATGGCAAACATCGAATAAATCTAGAACGTAGAAAACAGCCCAGGCAGGTAGACCATAGAACCGCGGATAACTAATTCCAAATAACAGGATGAAAGCGGCCGTCTTCCGTTTAAGAGCCCCCCAGTGTGTACACCGCGCACTGATATTTGTAAACAAAACAAAACAGAGATGCCATGAGGGTGTTACGAAAACTAAGACCTGAGACACCGGCCGTGAGAACAACCTGAAGGCGACACACGCCGTAAAAACGAGCGGAAGGCGACACACGCCACAAACACAAAATGGAGAACAAAATACGAAAGACACCATGAAACTAGTGAAAGCGACACACGCCATAGAAACAACCTAAAGGCGACAAACGCCGTGAAAACAACCTGAAGGCGTCACTCACACGCCATGAAAACAACTTATAAGCGACACACGCTGAAATGGCTAACTGGAAAGCGACACACGCGTGAAAACAACCTGAAGGCGGCACACGCCATAAAAAACAAAACAAAACAAAACAAAAACAAAGTTTTTAGCGACACACGCTATAAACACAAAATGGAGAGCAAAATACGAAAGACACCATGAAACTAGTGAAAGCGACTCACGCGAGAAATGGCTAACTGGAGGGCGACACACGCCGAGAAAAACCAACGTGAAGGCGACACATGCTATAACAACTGAAAGCGACGTACGCTATGAAACAACTCAAAGCGACACTCGCTATGAAATGAAATGGAGACGGATACCTGCCATGAAATCCAGTCTGATAGCGACTCACGCTACAAAAGGTAACTCGAAGGAGGCATCACAGCCGGGCGAACGGCTTCCAAAACATAAGGAAGGATAGCGTCAGGAGCCTAGGCCATGCTCAGCGACGAAAACCGGAATGGCACACAAAAAACCCAAGTATATATGCCCTCTCGGGGCATGAACGCATAGAAAAGCGATCTGAAGAGTGATCCTGATGTTGGCAAAACATTTAAATACCACGCTCAATACCCAGGGGTAATGCAAGGGTCCCAGGAGGGAAAATGTGCTAAATTATGGAGCCCGCGTGCCCATTTCGGAGCAAACATATCAATGAAAATAGCGTTCACTCGTCATTACTCTTTTGGACCATAAAAACGCCTTTGGTGAAGTTCATCACAACTTGATTCAAACCGCTATTGATTACCACCACACCACATTCCCGATCATATTAAATCACAGGTGAAAAGTCTTTACACTGGACTTCAAAACCTCTATTCTTACAAATGAATTTCGCACTCCGTTTACATCTGTTGGTCGTGGTGTACTCCAAGGTGATTGCCTAAGCCCACTTTTCTTCAACTTGTGTTTTAACACATTTCTACAGCATATTAAATCTGAAAAATAGCGTCAATTTGGCTTTTCCCTCGAGTTCTTAAATCCCATCCACTGGTTCCAGTTCGCTGACGATGCCGCTGTCATAAGCGGTCAGGAATCAGAAAATCAACATCTAATCAACCGCTTTATAATCTGGTGTAATTGGTCGAATATGATGATAAGAGTTGATAAATGTTCTACTTTTGGAATACGGAAACTGTGCACTAAAACTGTCCAATATTTACCCAAACTGTTGATCAATGGAGTTCTAATTCCCTGTGTGGAAATGGGTGAATCATTTCGTTACTTAGGTCGCTTCTTTGACTTCAACATGTCTAACAACCAACACATGTCTGAATTGTCCTCTCTTGTACAAGACTTGATGAATGACATTGATATAAAGCCTCTACATCCTAAACACAAACTTCTTCTGTACAGCCCGCTATGTCCTATCTAAATTGTCATGGCCTGTTTCACGATAGCTAATATATCCAAAACCTGGATAACGGAACATCTCGACTCTGTAGTGAATGGCTATATTCGAAAATGGCTTGATATTCCGATATCTGGAACACTGAGCAATGTTTTCCTAGAACGCAATAAATTTGGTCTAAATATTTGTCCTCCCTCTATTAAATTTACTCAGTGCCAAACAGTTCTCCGAAATTCATAACGTTTAGACCCAAGTCAATTTTAGAAGGATTTGTATGGAGTCATCAGAGCATAACTGGGCTAATATCTCAGAGACAATTTGCCCCACAATGCTAGTTTTTGGCAAGAAGGCCTCTTGGATGTTTTTCTTTCAGAATATCCTGACGAATCCCATAATTTCACAAATTCAATTTTTTTATGACGTCACACTTTAGTACTCTATTAACAGTAGTTTCGAGTTCAACCTTAACAACAATGCAGTGCGTAAGAAAGAAAAATATGTGAACTTGATCAACGAAATGAGTAGAAATTACAGATGTGTGAGATTTGTAAATCTCTCCAAGAGTTCCCTTGGCGTTTTCTCCGATGAATGCTCCACGTTCTTAGATGATGATGAATGACATTGGCATTGACAAAAAGCAGCAACGTTATATAATCAAGAAAGTGATAAATATAGCCATTAGAGCAACATATTACATCTTTTGTTGTAGAAACAGGAACTGGGATAGCCCAGACTTAATGCAATTTTGCTTTTTTTTATTGTTTGGATTTTGTTTTGTTTTGTTTTTGTTGTTTGTTTTTTATTATTATTATTATTTTTTAATAATTCAATCTCAAGCAGCATTTGTAAATTGCCTATACGTAGCGAGATTTACAATTGTACATTCAAAAACACAGATAAAGTTTCCATTATTATTATCAGTTACTCCTGCGCGGCACAAACACGAAACAACACTATTCATTGTGGTCGGATGTTCAGTTAAAAGAATACGAAAGAAGAAGTTTTTGAGAGCTAAAAAGTTTTCGTCTGGTAGTTTATTGAAGTTAGAGCTTTATTTTACTTGTAATGAATAACGTTTTTCGCGTTTTTCTAAGTTAAGTTTGCACCCTCTGGCTTTCTTGTCAAGGTGGGGCAGCAAAGGATTTTAGTGGAGCTGTAATCTGGCTAAACGATCGAGTTCTGGCCCCAAAGCACTATTGGAAGGCCGTGTGTGACCCAGTCAACAAGCAATCTATTTTCTTTTACGCTGAAAACAAAATCGGTAATGTGGATGAAACGAAAGATGAAAAAATGGTTGCGCTAAAAAGGCCCAAACTAAGAAAAATGGTGTAATAATGTGCTTCAGTATCTCTGATGCCAAGGAAAAAAATCTTTTTGGCGAATTGCCAGATTTTCACGACAAGGGCTGTATTGCCAAAGCGAATTTTTTCTGAAAATGATTATAATGGAGTGCCTGAGTGTCTTGAATGTTGACGGCCAAAAAATTAGCTTCAGTTTTTGACGGTTGACGACTAATTTTCGAGCAGTTTGACGGTCGATGGGTAATCCTAGTTTATTACGCGGTGATGACGTCATTTTCCAAAGACAACACGTAAAAGATCACTTTGCTCCTAAGCATTCTATTTGAAATTCTGCATGTAATAAAAGAAAACCAATGGAATAAACAATTGCTAACTCTTTGGTTGTGCATAACAGGGGCATAATTACGACCAACCAGAGGTTATCTAGTCTCCTTCGCAGCCGTTATTAGGGTCGTCACGCAACGCTCCTGGGGAGGAGCGTTGCGTGACGACCCTAATAACGGCTGCGAAGGAGACTAGAGGTTACCCCTCTGGAAGTTTTTCATGTAAGTCTCTTCAACCGCTGTTCAATTTCCAAGGAAAAAAAATACAGTGGCAAATTCTATAAGGAAAAAAATTCGAAGTGGTACGATTGAGAACCGATTCCGGGGCATACTTAGAACCACGGAATACTCGATGCTAAATAGTGTTTGATTTTTATTGATAGGACAACAACCGTGGCCCTAAATAGAAGCTAACCGTTTCGAGTAAGTGCTTAACCCTAATCAGTGTGGCCAGTGCTTAGCCCTAATCACTATTTTCATTGCTTAACCCTAATCGGTATTGTCGTCAGTGCTTAACCCTAATCAGTTTAGTCAGAATCCCGTATGACCAAAACTTAACTAGGCTGAGAAAACAGCCGAAATTTCGCGACGCCACCAC